>CAVLJG010000003.1:9229067-9428783 GCA_963669975.1 Acanthoscelides obtectus | reverse complement strand
TTTTTTTTTCCTTAGTAGTGCGATGGAGCTGTGTGGCTCAGGTATATGATATTGGAATATCAGATCATAAAGGTCAGCTGGTTAAACTTCTTGGTTGTGAAACCACAGGTTTTACTCAAACACAGTAGGTTGTCGGAGATATCTTGGGATTTCATTACTGTTGATAGTACCAGTGGTGAACAAAAGTTTAGCCACTTCATGGATATTCTTCAAGAAGCCTATACATACTCTTTTCCAAAGCAAACTTATGTGGTAAGATCCGACCAGGGCAATAATATTTCCTGGTTTAATACCGAACTAAGGGCAATGAGGGAACATTTGAGGTTTTTGAGAGAGCTAAAAGGGCAGTATAGTTTTGTGAGTGACCAGTATTATAAAAACTACAAAAATCTATATAGAAATAAAATAAGAAAAGCTAAGATAAATGCTAATGACAAGCTTGTAAAGAGCTCAAGTAATCCTGCTAAAACTGTGTGGGATATCATTAACAAAAAAAAGGTAAGAGTAATAAGTGCCCTGGGAGCAGTGACCTGTCACCTGATGACTTTAATATTTTTTTTTGTAACATAGCAGGTAATATAGTAAATCACATCCCTGATGTACATTTAGATCCTGTAAATAATATTGACTTCCTGGTACCGCCACCTCTGTTTTCTTTTTCTGAAGTCACATTTGACGAGGTTCGCGATGTAATAGATAATCTCAAAAATAAAAACAGTAAAGATATTTTTGGTTTCAATTTAAAAATTGTAAAATGTATAAAGAACATAATTTTGATCCCTTTAACACGACTGATTAATATTTGTCTTAGAGAAAATATTATTCCAACTGTTCTAAAGAGAGCTAGTGTCACACCTATTTTTAAGAACGGCAATGTTGATTCACCAGAGAACTACAGACCTATATCCCTTCTTCCAGTTATTTCTAAGATCTTTGAAAAATGTATGGCTTTGAGACTCGTAACCTTTTTTGAGGCAAATGAATTGTTTTCACAATATCAGTTTGATTTTCGCCAGGGTAAGAGCACTGTTATGGGTGTACTTAACCTGATTTCTTCTATAATTGATGCTTTCCATGGAGGAGGGTATAACACGGTTCTTTTCTGTGATCTTAGTAGGGCATTGTGTGAGCCATGACATCCTTTTAAAAAAGCTCCATGCCTACTACAACTTTAGTTATGATTCCGTTAAACTAATTGAGTCTTACCTTAGTAATAGAACTCAGGTGGTGAGATGTGATGGAGTGACATCAGCGGAGCGAAGTGTTAATATTGGCGTCCCACAGCTCCATCTTGGGCCCAATTCTTTATTTAATTTACATACCTCTCAATAACAATATGGCAAACTTTACTCTCTTCGCGGATGGTACGACGGTCTCTCACACCGCTAACAGTTTTGAGCGCTCAATGGCACAGTCTCTGGCTGCGCAGGATGAGGCTGAGCTGTGGTTTTGCTCCAATAAGCTGTTGCTAAATAAAGATAAGACAAAGATAATGGTATTCTCCATGCGAGGCCTGCCTGGAGACAGTGATTTGGTTGGTGAAGCCAAGTTTCTGGGGGTTACTTTGGATCGAAGATTGCAATGGGTCCTTCACATTGACAGTGTTGCTGGAAAGGCCACCAAAGGTATATGTGTTACGGAGTCTGTCTTCTTGTGTTTCTGTAGCCATATTTAAAATGGCTTACTTTGCCGTTTGCCATTCACATATATCCTACGCCATTCCGGCTTGGGGGCATTCTTCAGGGGTCCATAGACTATTCGCCTTGCAAAGAAGAGCAGTTAGGGTTGTGAGCCGTTTGGGCTACAGGGACGATTGCAGAGATACCTTTGTCAAGTTGGGAATCCTTACTGAGCCTTGTTTTATATTTTTGAAAATCTACTATTCGTTAAAAGAAACTCTAACTATGTAACTCATGGGGACGTCCATGAGCACAATACTACGCATAAGAACAATCTAGTACCTCCTTATTGGCGACTGAGAAGGTGTCAAGATGGACCTGGTTATTGGGCGGTCAAATTTTTTGATGTACTTCCAGAGGGCTTAAAATCGCTTCCGTTTAAAAGAGTTGAAAGTTTAAATCAAAATTCATTCTTATTATAACTCATTTTACACGTTTGAAGAGTTTATAAGACATACATTTTAGCTATAAATCTTAATATGTTATGTTAGCGTTATATCTTTATGAGTGCTGGTGTACTTGTTTGTAATTTTTTATGATCATTAGCACTTCCTTTGTTTTAATATTCTAATGCAATTCTCATTGATCTACTGACGTATTTATTTTTTTATTTATTTTTTTATTCAAATTCAAATTCAAATTCAGAAACCAATATAACTTACAAATTAAAAAACAACCTAGTGAAAATTTAAATAAAAAAAAGCTTCAAAAATACATGACCTTGTATACTCTTGCTACCACTGAATAACCAAGATTTGCAACAGAAATCTGAGCAAAGATACTAGATCTAGAACGAGCAAGTAACGGTATATGAATTGTGAAATTCTGTATACTTTCGTAAAGGGTAAATGTCTGAATCTGTCGTCACAAATCCTAAATTACGTGTCTGCATAAACAAATCTAAAATTCAATAACAATAGTACAGAAGCATACTAAAAACACTCAGAAGTATAAATATAGAGTACATAAAATATGAATATCTGAAATAGGATAATATAAGGGATATTTCGAGTAAGGTCAAACTATGTTTGTTTAAACAATAAAAATTTTGCGTAAGGTTAAGCAGAGAAACAAGAGTAACTACATTTACTACAAAGAATTTACTACAAAGAATAGACACCTAAGCTATAAGCTTGCGTGTGTCATACAATATACAATTCAATGCATGGCTAATGGTCATAAGGTATATTATGAGCAAAATGTATATAAAAAAAGAAATAAAAAAACATTAGATAGAAACGAAATTACTGAGTTGAGTCAAGCTACCGTCGATGCAAGCATGTCAAAGTTATTTAAGATGAACTTCTTAATTCTTTTTTTGAAACTATACTTCGAGAGGGTTTTATATTCTAGGGGTAATTTATTATACAACCTAATACCATCAAACTTTATTCATTTTTGGCAAACAGATTTATTCACTCTGGTATAGGTGTAACTTATATTTATTTTAGTTCTTGTTTCATAAGCGTGGCTGGTTGGAACATTGTTTCGGGAGTGAACAAATTTAGAGCAGCAAAAATATATAAACCTCTAACATTCAAAAGATCATTTTCAATGTAAACAAAATCTGCAACTTGACCTACATGGGATACGAAAAATAGTCCTGACAATATAATTTTGCGTGGTTTGTAGTATTTTTTAAAGTACTAGTGTATGCGGCTCCCCAAATACTTATCCCGTAAGTTAGTAGAGACCTCCACAAACGAGTTACATATTGAGAGAAGACTCTTCTGCTTAAAATATTCCTAAGAATGAAAAACTTATGAATAATTCTCCTTAATTTCGATGCCAAAAGCTCGGCATGACTCTGCCATTTTAAATTACTGTCAATAGTGATTCCTAAGTATCTAATAACTTCAACTCTTTCGACAGTGTCAGCACTATCATTTATAATTAATGTGCGGTGGTGTAATGGCATGCCTGCTTTGGTTGGAGAAACGTTACATACTTAGTTTTAGAGATATTAAGTTTAAGTAAATTGTTATCCAACCAGCATTTGACTTATTTAATGACAACTCGGCATTCCGTATTGCGTCATCCCATGAATGACCAGTGCAAACTAAAACAGTATCGGCTGCATATGATATCATTTTAACAGTTGAAATTACATCGAAGTAGTTCATTTATGAATATGAGGAACAGTGTTGGTCCCAAAACCGTCCCCTGAGGCACACCTATTTTGATCTTTTGAATGTTGCTTAAATCTGACCCTACCTTAACTTGTTGTAATCGATCAGCCAAATAATTCTCAAATAAGTTCAGAACTCCGCTACGCACTCCAACACTTTCTAGTTTCTTAATAAAATTGTATGAGATACTGAATCGAAAGCCTTTTGAAGATCTAGGAAAACTGCAACAGTCTTATTTCCATCTTGAAAATTTTCAAGCACTTGTCCTGTAAGTTCTTGTAGAGATTGCTCTGTATTGCAATTTTTGTGGAACCCAAATTGATAGTTCGATATTATGTCATATTTCTCAAGAAGAGAACAAAGTCTGTTATTCAAACACTTCTCAAAAATCTTCCCAAATACATTGATAACTGAAATAGGTCTATAATTGAATATATTGTCTTTACTTCCAGATTTAAATATTGGTGTCACTATGCTTTCTTTAAATTGGCGAGGAATTACTGAGGATTTGAAACAGAAGTTGATAATGTGAGTTATAGGGTGACTGATATACTTCATGATCATCTTGATAGTTTTAGTGTGTAAGCCATCTTTTCCGGGTGCGCTATTATTTTTCAGATTACAAACTATTTGTTGTAACTCTATTTATCCACTGGAGTTAGAAACATAGAGTGAGCAATGTTGACGACTTGAGGATCTGATGTATCAAGAATTGAGGGTTGATCAATCTGACTTGTTATTTGCTCACCTATATCAACAAAATATTTATTAAAAACACAGGCTAAATCAGTGGGAGCATCCAGCTGCTGATTATTGTGATTAATTGATTTTACGTCATTTTTTTTTTATTTTGCCAGCATTAGTTACCTCATTAATAACATAACAGCTCTTCCTATAGTTATTACCAGCTAAAATGAGTTTTTGTGTATAATATTGATTTTTAGAGATCTTAATAAGATTAGTTACTCTCTTTCTGTAGGAGATATAGGACTGTCTCAATATCAAATTATCTTTATCTTTCGTCAAACTCTGTTTCAACTCATCCCTCTTCTTCATCCACGGCTTGCGTTTTCTAGTCTTACTATTTATTTTTAAATAATACGTTGAATGATCTATGCCTTTATATATTCATTATAGAAGTTATCAGTTGCTTTTTGGACATCACTCTCTGAAAAAACACTGTTCCAAGTCACCACTTGCAAATAATCTGTCAACTTTTTTTCATCAATTTTCTTAAATTCATAGCTGTTTTTATTAATGATACAATTACTTCCTTTCAAATACCCAAAATTGAACAAAACAGGATAATGTAGCAGCAGTATGTAAACATATTTTATGTATTGTGACATGAATAAAGAATTTTAATTTCAATTCAATTATTATTATTGCGCGCTTCCGAGCGAAATTTCGGCCTAGTTGACAGTTTCGGATTCAGAGGGGTTAAGTTAGTCAAAAACGGTCTTACCTCAATCGTTACAGGAAGTACCGACCTAATTTTCAGCCAAATTTGCGCCAGGTCTCTGCACATCTTGAGCAACACATTTAATCGCGACCAGTTTAAAAACTTACATCCCGCTAGTCTCCTCATTCATTTCCGAGTTTTATATGTACATCTCTTCCGTTAACCGGAAACCTCCGTTAATGGATTTAACTTCTCGTGCTCTTAATGCAAACTTCTTAATTTTGATGGATGCAAAAACTTGCTGAATTATTATTGAAATTCGCCCAAGTCTCAAGTGGCACAAAGACGTCTCTCAGATATATAAATTCAGGATTTTATCATCTCACAAAGATGGGATTTCTCCATTTCATAGAGATAAGCCTTTCGCGTTTTAGTTAATAAAGCTGGCGCTGCGAGAGGTTGAGTATGCAATACTGGGTTGGAAGTAGACTAAAGATTAATAAAGAATGTAGTTCTTGGTAGTCCATTTTATTTCCCGGGTCAATTGAACAGGAAGAACACTTATCCCTATTTTGAAAATTTTTGGCATATATACTAAGTGACATATAAATCCGAACACCCAGTTTAAATGGTTTTATTTTAATAAAAGTTGGTGAATGTATTTATCTTACTGTAAATAACAAGTGAAAAAATTTTCAGCCCTATCAGTTGGACATACCGGTTTTTATACTGCTTTTTTTAATTCACTAACGCTCTAAAAATGAATATTTCAGCCGCAGTAAAGAATCAACGTTGGTGGATTTTGGTTCTTGACATCCTTTCGGATCGGTTACGATGCCTAGAGTACGGAGACCTGTACGATTTCGTCAACTTGTGAGTTTGATAGGGGCCGTATAGTGGGACTTCGGGAAGCTGGACTTTCTTTTCGGGCAATTGCAGTTAGAGTGCAAAGAAGTGTAGACACTGCGGTTAGGTGTTGTCAGGCATAGCTTCGAGAAGGCCGTACGCAAAGAGCAAGGGGCACTGGACGCTGCCGTAGAATAACAGACCGTGAAGATCGCGGCCTAAGATTATTGGCCTTAAGGGACCGTTTCTCCACTACCAGGTCCATTGCAAATGAATGGTTTGCAGAACACGGAAGACCTATTGGCATGCGAAGTGTTTACCGACGAATGAGAAGTTTTGGCTTGTTTTCATACCGGCCACACTGGGTCCTCCCTTTAACTCGAGAACACCGACGTAATCGCCTTGAGTGGTGCAGACAACGGTCATTCTGGGATCAGGAATGGAACAGTATTGTCTTTAGTGATGAGTCTCGATTTTGTTTAGGCATGCACGATGGTCGTGCCAGGGTTAGAAGGCGACGTGGTGAAAGGAATCCACAGTTTTTTGTTGAAAGACATGTTGATCACACTGTTGGAGTTTTGGTTTGAGGTGCTATAGCTTATGGTTCCAGGTCACCTTTAATCTTCATCAGAGGTACAATGAACGCGCAGCGTTATATTCACGAAGTTCTAGAACGCCATCTTTTACCCTAGCTTGACACCCTGGCAGATCCAACTTTCCAACAAGATAATGCCCGACCACATGTTGCAAGAGCCACAATAGACTTCTTTTAACATAAAGATGTCACATTGTTACCATGGCCACCAAGATCTCACGACTTATCCCCAATTGAGCACGTGTGGGATATGCTGGGTAGGAGATTGCTCAATTTGCAACGTCCTCCTCAGACTCTAGAAGCACTTCGAGAGGAGTTGGTGGTTGCCTGGAATGAGATACCACAGGAGGACATTGACCACCTGATTACTTATTATGCTTCATTAAGTACTTATACAAAATTTGGGGACAAGGGCCTGTGAGTAGCCTCCGCGAGGCAAAAGCTGCCCAGGCAGGTGTATAGCGTAATACAGACTTATAGTCCATCAGCTTCTGCACCTGCAAGACCGTCCGTGCGTGGTGAAGAACCACATGCTGCTAGAGCTGTCCCTGCTCTTAACAGAACACGGCGGATCTAGCGGAGTAAACCTCAAAAAAAAAAATCCGCAATCCCAAGGTGTTTGCCGTGCTGAGGGGATGAATGGCACTGCGTTAGTGTGTTCCAAACGGCTGCCTCCGGATACCGGGCGACCTCCGGTTGAAACTAGCCTTGCTATGATAAGCCTGCTCTTTCATAGTCGACCTCCATATCAGAGCCTACTCGTGGGAATAAGATGAAGCCTACTCAAAACCAAAACATCCAGGAGGCGCCCGCCCTCCAAAAAACGGGTAGTGCTGGGGGAGCACTTTCCAGTCCTTCAGCAGGCGTGAGGACGGTGGGCGATTGCCCCCGGTTTCTGCTTGTTAAAAGAGAAAGCGATAATTTTGATAAAGTGAGCCCTTTTGTTATATCAAAGACATTATATGGAATTGTTGGTGAAGTAAAGTTAGTGAGAAAGGTTCGAGAAGGTCTCCTTGTTGAAACTAAATCTACACAGCAGACTATGCGACTATTCCAGGTAAAAAAGTTTGGAGAATTTGATGTGAGTATTGAGGCACACCAGTCCCTCAATACCCGAAAAGGCGTGATTTTTTGCAGAGACTTGCTCAACTGCTCGATTGAGGAGATATTGGATGAACTGAAAGGTGATGGTGTCATACATGTAAGAAGGCTAAAGAGTAAAAGAAATGGAGAACTGGTTGAAACTCCAAATCACGTGCTGACATTTAGGAAAACTGTCTTACCAAAGGAAATCAGCGTTGCGTTCCATAAATTAAATGTAAGGCCTTATATTCCACCACCTACCAGGTGTTTCAACTGTCAAGCTTTAGGTCACACAGCTGGAAACTGTCAGAAGGAAAAAATATGTCCATGTGGTAATCCTCCACATGAAGGTCCTTGCCCGGAGCCCAAAAAATGCGTAAATTGCGAAGGTCCACATTCAGCAGCTTATATGAATTGCCCAAAACTAAAAGCTGAAGCAGCAATACAGAAAGTAAAGGTAACGGAAAACATAACATATGCAGAAGCAAAAAGAAAAGTAAATATAACCACTCCAAAACCTACTACGTCCTATTCTGCTGCCGTCCAAAAGTCATCAGAAATGAACATTCAGCAGATCATATCGAGAATAATTCCTCATATCGAAACTGCAGTTAGAAACGCAATCTCATGTTCTACATCTAAGTGCGACCATTTTAAAGCCCCATCATCAGGGCTAATCTTCCGTAGAGATAGATCTGATTCTGTCTCTACAAATTTATCGGCAGCGTCCGAAAAAAGAAAAAAACCAGGGGACTCCACTACAGATGATGATTCATCTGCTATGGACCCCAACTCAAATCCAACAAAAAAACGGGGCAGGCCTAAAAGGACTGCCCCGTGAGTGATGCTATATCACTTATATCAACTCTATTTTTAAAAAAAAAAACTATTTATTTTATTTATTATGTACCGTCCATCCCTACATACTATTTATTTTATTTATTTGTTGTGAAAGTATTTTATTTACATACATTTAAACTCTTAAAATTGCAATGGAATCAGTCATACAGTGGAACTGCAATGGAATTGTCCAACGGTACTGTGAGCTTAGGCTGCTTTTACAAAATCATGATCCAATGTGCTTATGTATTCAAGAGAGCCATCTCAGACCAAATCAAACTTACTCTCTTAGAAAATATAACATCTTGAGAAAAGATGTTGCAGCTGTCGAGCGAGCACATGGAGGAGTTGCGATAATTTTACGTGAGGATGTCTGGTTTGAGCCTTTATGTGTAAACTCAGCACTACAAGTTGTTGCAGCTCGAATAACAGTTCCTGTAAAGGTAACTGTCTGTAATATATACCTACCTGATGGAAATTGGCGAATTGGTGACATCGAAAACGTTATATCTCAGCTCCCAGCACCATTCTTGCTCATTGGAGATTTCAATGCGCATAATCCCCTGTGGGGATCAGGACGTTTAGATCACCGAGGAGAATTGAGAAAACTTACTAGACAGAGAAGATCTGATGTTGCTAAATACAGGAATGTCCACCCATCTGGCTGCTCGTTCCGGATCTTTCTCTGCGATTGATCTAGCGATCAGTTCAACATCCATAGCCGATCGCCTCCAATGGAGAGCTCTAGATGACATGTATCATAGTGATCATTTTCCTTGTATCACGTCCTTTGACATATCTAGAAGTAGTCCCCAAGTACCTCAATACTGGTTGATGTCAAAGGCAAACTGGCAGCAATTCGAAGACTACTTATCAATTGTGAGTCCTGTACAAGATAATAACATTGGTATTCATAGTTTTACTCAGCTGATACATCAGGCTGCGGTGAACAGCATTCCGCTTGGTGGTGGATCTCCAAGAGGCCGTCGGTTACCATGGTGGAACTCTGACATATCCGATGCCGTGAGATCAAAAAAGCGTGCACTCAATATTTTTAAGAGGAACTGCACGGTATCAAACATGATATCTTTTAAGAAAGCTAGAGCTAAAGCGCGGCGTCTTATTCTAGAAAGACAGAGAAAATCATGGAGAGAATATGTCTCCACTATTACTACTGAAACGACAGCAAGTGAAGTATGGAATAAAGTCAGAGCCGTGTATGGTCGACAATCAGTTAGGCAAATCAAACATCTGCGGACCTGTAACAGCAACATCATTAACAGCACAAATGAGGTCTGTAATTTACTAGCAGATAAATTTGCTACCGTCAGCAGCTCGGAAAACTATAGTCGCGAGTTCAGGTCCACCAAAAATGCAAGGGAATTACCATTAGACTTTTCAACAGACGTATCTTTAGCGTATAATGAGCCATTCCAACTGTTTGAGCTAGAAGAAGCCTTAAAAAAGACAAATCGATCAGCTCCTGGTCCGGATATGGTAAATTATGAGATGATCCGTCATCTCCCTCTCCATCTCAAGCTTACTCTCCTCAACATATACAACAGGATATGGCTTGCAGGAATATACCCAAAAGACTGGAAACTTGCAATCGTCATTCCCTTTCTTAAACACGGAAAGGATCCACTCTTGCCTGAAAGTTATAGGCTCATAAGTCTTACTTGCTGTCTCGGAAAAATATTAGAGAGAATGGTAAATGAGCGCCTGTCGTGGTTTCTTGAAAAAAATGGCTTACTTGTTGATTACCAGGCAGGATTTAGAAAAAATATGTCTACAGTGGATCAACTTGTCTATGTAGAGAATGTCATCCAAAATGGGTTTAAAAACCGTCACCACACAGTAGCAGTGTGTTTTGACATAGAAAAAGCTTTTGATATGGTCTGGAGATATGATGTTCTATACCAACTGCACAGCTGGGGCTTTAGAGGAAATCTCCCAAAATTTTTGAAATCCTTCCTTACAGACAGGCGTTTTCAAGTACGTGTAGGAAACACTCTTTCAACAGTCCACACCTTGGAAAATGGAATACCACAGGGATCGACACTTAGCTGTACGCTTTTTGCGATTGCTATTAATAAACTTGCCGAGTCCATAAATCCGGTGGTGGACAGATGTCTATACGTTGATGATTTGTGTATACTATCATCAGGCCCTTCCATTGAAGAGATTTCCGGTAACTTGCAGACAGCAATAAACAAAATAAGCCAAAATGCCATAAACAGTGGTTTCACATTGTCAAATACCAAAACAAAGTGCGTACATTTCTGCAGACTCCAACGTCAGCATGATGGGCCACTACTTTATCTACAAGGCCAATTAATCCCCAACGAAACATCTATGAGATTTTTGGGATTGATATTTGACTCAAAGTTAACGTGGAAATGTCATATTGCAGAATTAATCTATAGGTGTAAGTCAACGTTGAATGTTATTAAGTGTCTGAGTTCTACCCGGTGGAGAGCTGATACAGAGGTTCTGATAAAAATATACAAGTCCTTGGTTCTATCAAAAATCGACTACGGATGCATTGTGTACTCATCCGCTCGACGTACTGCACTCAATAAGTTAAACACTATCCAAAACCTAGGACTGCGGTACTGCCTTGGAGCATTCCGTACAACGAGAGCAGCTAGCCTTTGCGCTGAAGCAGCCGTCGAGCCATTAACTCTAAGGAGAAAAAGACTCATACTCTCATACGAAGTCAGTACATCTGCTACGCCACATCATCGGAATTTCTCTCTGTTAAGTACGTATGATGAAACCTATAATAGAAGGCCTACTATCACAAGACCCCTCAGTGTGAGAATTTGTGAAATATCTCGAGAGCTAAATTTGACTAAAATGCCAGTATATCCACTCAAAAATGAAGCCCCACCTTGGCAGATCCCATCTGCACAAGTTAACACGGAGCTAACTAAATTTCACAAAAAGGAAACACCAACAGTACAACTGAGGTCTCATTTTCAAGGTATCCTGGAACAGTACACATGTGCCGAAACCATCTACACAGACGGTTCGAAAACTGCCTCAGGAGTTGGTTGCTCGATTATCATAAACGGGGTGGCCCATTTATGGACTCTCCCACCAATGACATCGACTTTCACAGCCGAACAGTATGCAATTTTACAGGCGCTTAAATACTGCCAGATAGAGTCAAAAAGCAACCTTACTCTTATAGTCAGCGATTCTTTGAGCACCCTACACGCTATGTCAAATCGCTATTCCCGTGATCCGTTAATCTTAGCATGCCTTCAGACATTAAAGGTGTTGATGGATGGCGACAAGAGGGTAGTCTTTATATGGGTACCAGGACACGTAGGTATACTAGGAAATGAACTGGCAGATCAATCTGCAAGGCAGGCTGCTGCCGCAACTGGAATTGACTGTAAAATAGTGAAAGCACCAGACTTGAAAATGAAAATTAGACAATGCATAACAGAAGCATGGCAAAGACAGTGGAACAATGAACTTACTCAGCTAAGAACAATAAAACCTGATGTAACAAAATGGACACCTAACGTCAAGATGAGTAGAGAAGAAGCCGTCCGGATACATAGACTGCGTTTGGGCCACACAGCATTGACACATTCCTACTTACTCTCTGGCCAAGGCCATCCAAATTGTCCGTCATGCGAGGCACGATTAACTGCAATGCATATTATGATAGAATGTCCAGCGTTAAGCAACCTTAGAAACAGTTTTGGTCTGTCAAGAGATTTCGCAGAAAATCTGAAAAATCCTGATCTAATAAAAAACACGATATCGTTTCTGAAATGCACGGGCTTTTACTGGAAACTCTAATTATACTCAACCAAAATTGAATCACATAACGACACGCAGCTAATGACCCAGTAGTCGATGCTGCATAATCGCAAGAACTACTACTTATACAAAATTTTATTAAAATAAAACCATTTAAACTGGGTGTTCGGATTTATATGTCACTTAGTATATTTAGGTAATTCATCGTCTTTCTAAATTTTAACGCGTCTTAGGGCCGTAAAAATAAAAATCGCTCAAATGTTTTTCAGAGGACCTTATCGTAGTTGATAAAAATTGGAGAAGAAAATATTGGGGGCGGGGGTCCGTAACTAGTTTTTGTCTCAGAGGGTTTAACTTGTGCTGACGGCGTTCCACATGAGGTGCAAAGTTAACCTACTTAACGCCATTTTTGTTCGATATGATACCACAACCGCAATACACATAACTGAACAACACCCTGTTATTATATACCGACGGGCTCCAGCACTGTGTACAAGTTTTGGAACACTGTGCATACACATGCATATGATTTCGTAGAAGTTGCTTTAACTTCATCATTCATAGAAAGTTGCGTTAGTGGCGGGACGCAGTGTGGAATTATCTCACCCTCAGCCGTCGGATTTAGCCAGAGCCTGGAGACCAGAGCATAGAACAGCAAAAGCGGCCGCACAGCCTGTGCGCTCCAGTATATAATTTATATTTATCTGGAGCGACAGGCAATTTGGAATCAACCGCTGGAACTGGCTTGGCTGCTTGCGACTTCATCCTGTTCCAACTTCTGCCTTCCTTGCTTAACGACCTCTTTCTACACCATGCATTTTGCCACGACGACTGTCTTTATGACGTAGTGGGTTCGCACCCTTAAGGCACACGCCCATTGAGGGGAAGGAAAGTGAAGAAGCTACACTGCCACGCAAAATCAAACGGATAAACAAAATTTTGTTCAAATTGAATTTTAAATAACTGTTTAACCGTTGCATCAATTTCGTTAATTTTTTCGTCAAGTTGTGGGTTATTTCATTGTTGACTGCCGATCTTATCATCTGTTCTTGTGAATAAGCTTATATACTTTGTTTTTTCGGAATCTGCAATTAATTTTGTATTAAGTTACTTCACTGACAGGAGTCAGATGGTTGTGATTGGGTCAAGTATCTCGGATGAGATACCATTTAAACTAGGGGTACCACAGGGTTCCATTCTGGGACCATTATTGTTCTCAATTTATATTTCTGACTTGCACGAGTACGTTGAACACTGCAGTATTCATCACTATGCTGACGACACTCAATTGTACTTTGGCTTTGATATTAAAGATTTAAAAAATGTCGAACATTTGATTAATAATGATTTAATAAATTTATCTAACGTATCTTGTGCCCATAATCTCAAAATTAACCCGTTAAAATCATCCGCAGTTATATTTGGATCAAAAACCAAAAAAAGAGAGTGTTTGGAAGAACATGGGGTTCCTCATATGCCTTTTATAGGAGAAAATGTTCTCCTAATTCGAGATAATGCTCGACCGCATATAGCCAGAATGACTAGGCAATACCTCAACGGGATTCAAGTGCTAGACTGGCCGCCAACGAGTCCGGATCTCAACCCTATTGAGCAAATGCGGGATACACTAGGAAGAAGGATTAGGCAGAACTATGGAGAATTTCAAACTGTGGCTGCATTGGAAAAGGCACTGGCAAACGAGTAGGAGCAAATTCCTCAAGACACAATAGCTGGTTTAATTGCGCCTATGCCAGAGAGGATGCGAGCTGTTATTCAGGCCCGGGAGGAAATACTCGTTTTTGATAACAATTTCTAATTACCAATGATGTCACTGTTACATTATTTATGGTTATGATTCGCATAGTTTTCTTATCAATGTTGTCACTTTTAATTTTTTAAACTAAATTGTTTATGGCTATGATTCGCATGATTTTCTTCAAAACAGCATATATTCTTCAGTAATTGAGATATCGACATGAATAAGAAAACTGTTGAGAAAAGTTGAGGCTTAAAATTCTCATACAAAGACACAGTATTCAGTAATCCAATGTTTCCACAGGATGTTCAGATATGTACGGCAAAATGCACCTTTTAGTTACACCCTGTATAACAACAAACATTTTAAATTTTATTGTAAAATCGTCAGTCGATAATGATGACTATGAAATTACCTACAGCCTGACGAAAAAATGAACGAAATTGATGCAAAGGTTAAACATTTCAAATGTATTTTAAACAAAATTTTGTTTGTCCGGTTAATATTGCGTGGCAGTGTAGAAACGAAACTTTTCCGTCTGTGCTTTTCACGCTTGATCAAATGAGACCCCGTCCACTGGGAAACACGAAGTTTTTGCTTGCATGCTACTCTACTTTACAGTAAAAAAGCCTTGACATCAATTTTACGTATACATGGAATGCCATCAACATTTTATTAGCGTATACTTCCATGATAGCAAATATGTTTACAAGTTTTTATCGAAATTCAATAAATGACTCTGGGTGTTGCCTTTTATATGTCACTTAGGGCCAATTTCACCAACAACAGTCCGTCATTCTCCACCTATAAGGTAACAGCTCGTCAAATAGAGCGAATGAGCTTGAAGTTCCAATCAACAAATTTTAGCAACCAATAGCTATGAAATGTTGAAAACAAAATACTGTCAAAGGATGAGCTGACATCTTGTCATTGAAACATCATCGGCTTATTGAATATTAAGAAATTACATATAATTCAGTCAAAATTTAAACAAATGTTTGATTTTTTAATAAAATTCATGATTTATACTAAGTGACATATAAATCCGAATACCCAGTTTAAATGGTTTTATTTTAATAAAAGTTGGTGAATGTATTTATCTTACTGTAAATAACAAGTAAAAAAATTTTCAGCCTTATCAGTTGGACGATCCGGTTTTTATACTACTTTTTTTAATTCACTAACGCTCTAAAAATGAATATTTCAGCCGCAGTAAAGAATCAACGTTGACGGATTTTGGTTCTTGACATCCTTTACCATCGGTTACGATGCCTAGAGTACGGAGACCTGTACGATTTCGTCAACTTAGTGAGTTTGATAGGGGCCGTATAGTGGGACTTCGGGAAGCTGGACTTTCTTTTCGGGCAATTGCAGTTAGAGTGCAAAGAAGTGTAGACACTGTGGTTAGGTGTTGTCAGGCATGGCTTCGAGAAGGCCGTACGCAAAGAGCAAGGGGCGCTGGACGCCGCCGTAGAACAAAATACCGTGAAGATCGCCGCCTAAGATTATTGGTCATAAGGGACCGTTTCTCCACTACCAGGTCCATTGCAAATGAATGGTTTGCAGAACACGGAAGACCTATTAGCATGCGAAGTGTTTACCGACGAATGAGAAGTTTTGGCTTGTTTTCATACCGGCCACACTGGGTCCTCCCTTTAACTCGAGAACACCGACGTAATCGCCTTGAGTGGTGCAGACAACGGTCACTCTGGGATCAGGAATGGAACAGTATTGTGTTTAGTGACGAGTCTCGATTTTGTTTAGGCATGCACGATGGTCGTGCCAGGGTTAGAAGGCGACGTGGTGAAAGAAGGAATCCACAGTTTCTTGTTGAAAGACATGTTCATCACACTGTTAGAGTTATGGTTTGGGGTGCTATAGCTTATGGTTCCAGGTCACCTTTAATCTTCATCAGAGGTAACATGAACGCGCAGCGTTATATCCACGAAGTTCTAGAACCCCATCTTTTACCCTATCTTGACACCCTGGCAAATCCAACTTTCCAACAAGATAATGCCCGACCACATGTTGCAAGAGTCACAATAGACTTCTTTCAACATAATGATGTCACACTGTTACGATGGCCACCAAGATCTCCCGACTTATCCCCAATTGAGCATGTGTGGGATATGATGGGTAGGAGATTGCTCAATTTGCAACGTCCTCCTCAGACTCTAGAAGCACTTCGAGAGGAGTTGGTGGTTGCCTGGAATGAGATACCACAGGAGGACATTGACCACCTGATCAGAAGCATGCCTAGGCGCGTTGGAGAATGCGTAGCACATCAGGGTGCATCCACACATTATTAAAGGTCAAAGGGCTTTAAAGCAGTGCAATCATTTTTAAATTTTTATCATTTACTTATTATGCTTCATTAAGTACTTATACAAAATTTTATTAAAATAAAACCATTTAAACTGGGTGTTCGGATTTATATGTCACTTAGTATAATTACTATTGTTGATTTTTTATTCATGGTTATATTATTTTCTTCAATTGATATGCGAGTTTACTGATTCAAGATCATCTACTGGGTGTTTTTTCCTATAAATCTCTTGCAGATAGCCATTAAATCCCAGTATATTGTTTGTATATTATATGTGTAAAATTAGTGTAACACAGGGCATTTTCACACCCACCCTACTTATGTAAGGCTGGGAGTTAACGGTCATTTGATCGAGGATTTGTCCTTTTTGCCAAAAATATTGTGTGTATTTTCTATAATGTTTTTTTTGTTTTTGTTTTTTGGCAAATAAATGTATTTTGAATTTGAATTTTTGAATTGAAATTAAGCACCTACTTGATGACTGGCTCTACCAAAAAGTTCATAGATATTGCTCGTTTCCAAACATTCATTCATTTACTTGCCGTTCATTAGAACCATTATGGCACCTTAGATTGATATTCCCACAAAACCATTATGGTTTTTTAAGATCCATACATCCATAAAGTTGAATATTTTTCGTTGTTCAGGAAGTTAACAAACATCCACACTATATTCACAGCGATTAAGAAATACCCAAATATATGTCGCAGAGCTACCAGCAAATCTAAAACCTGCAGAAAAACTAGAAATTTGCAATATTTTATCTTTTTTCACTGAGTACATATTCTGGGTTATATTTATATTAGACGTTATTTGAATCACAAAACATATACACTGATTTGAATAAGAGCTGATGATCTCCTGATATTTTAAAACTAACTATATCGACAAGTGACACATAATTTTATGGGATCCGTCAACACTTCGTCCCAGTGGAGCAAACTCTGCCAACTGTCCAAATAAACTTTATCAATTTCAGGTCTTATTTTTGTTTTACTGTGCCTGCTTAGATATTCAAATACGGCCAGGAATCATTAGCGCCTGGGTATTTTAGGCCTTCAATAACTCCTTATTTTAGATCTCTCCTTATTTTGTTTTTTCCACGCATTCATGGTAGAAAGAAAAATATTTTATCGAATATCGATACCGTATACCGTGCAGCAGGCACGCCCATCACTACTTTGCAGAACGATGTCAAGGTGACAATCGTTATGTGGCAGTTGTTTTTGTCTGAAATAGGTAAGTAGGCTTTGTGTATTCATTTTTATTTTTATAGCGTTTCCAGAATTTCATATTTCGAAACGATGTCAAGGGCCGGCAGGGGAAAATCTTTCTCTGAGAACTGAAAATCATTAAACGCGCTGTTTTCAGTTTATTTTATTCTATCCCTTGAGGAAGTACAGAATGAAGAAAAGACTACAGTGCTCAGTCGCCACTCAGTGGCTCAGTGCTCGTCTGTAATGATAATATTCAAATACTACTAAACACCTAAATAGCTTTCTGGCCTTTCAATTTCGAAGCTACCAGTCCTCGCTTAGAGATGGTAGCACAGTTAAGGATAGACTCGGGGTATACGGTTACGGATGTTTACGATTCCTCTCGATATCGATATATCGTCATGAAACCATCTATGCGTGAAGACCGATGTTCTTCGTCCGATGTATCGATGTTTTCGATACTTCTATGTATCGTCTATCGTCGCCATCCCTATATTGTATCTCCACCAGTCACCAGTCAAAAACCTCAACCACCAATATTTTATCACTATTTATAATTCTTTTTAGCTCTTATTTTTCAGTAATCACTAATAATTTTAGGTCTATGTCTACAGTAATTGCATTATGCACCTCGGAGATGTAGGGATTAACATGTTTTACACATATCGGTGTTTTAGGATGGGGACGACCATACTGTTTTGATTGCTTTGAAGAAATTCATTAACCCATGAATTTATAACAAATGATTACTATTATGATGTAAAGAGAGATGAGGAATTGGTTGGAATACATTTTATATTCTATTTTCTTGCAAATCCGCACAATTCAACAGGTATGTGTAGCTATAATGATCACATATACACACAGTATATTGAACTTAACAAATTTCGAGATTGCCATGAATTAACAAACGACCAAACCTGCTGCCAAATTTAACAGCTAGAAAATCGACCTATTATTTCTCCCATCACCATTCGCTGAGGGGATAACGGATGGTCAAATGTACACCTATAACATAAATCAAAATACATGAAAGTTGTCCTGTTTTCTCTGTACAAAAGCATCATGTTGGAATCAAAAAGTGGTCTTGTTTATAATACAGTCGAATTTTCACGATTTTATTCAACATCTTAATAGAAATCACTGATATTCTGAGACCTTTGACAGCTTCCGTCAAATTGCATTTCGATAGTGTATTTTCCTATTGGTCCATAATATTAATTATCGGCTGAACTTGAGCTTGAAAAAATAAGCCGTCTGCTAAGCCTTTGAGCATAAAAACATGATGTACTATGACGTATATATGAATGATTTCTAAAAGCATAATTGCCATTTTAGGCAAGTGCAGCACATTTAACAACAATAGGCTCTTTTGGCCTGTAGTGGTCAACGATCAATCTAGAATGAGCGTCAATGGACCAAGGCAAAAGGCAATTAAATAGACTAATTGCAGGGCTTCAGTGTTGCTGTCGCAACTGATGCCAGACTGCATAAATCGATATTCTAATAAATACTGGATGATATCGGGAGTCACGTTTCGATGGGTCTGTTTTTAAAGCCGGTAGACAATAGATGGAGTACGTGGACCATAGACATTGACACAGTCATTCATCAACTACAGTATGTTATGGAATTATCACCTTAGTTACGTTTTGCATACTGCGTACAGTCTGCGACACCTGAGGAGGCTGTAGGATATTTTTTATAGATAATTATTCTGAGATATCTGCATAGATGCTTTTTGAGCATAACCAACATTTATTTCCTTCTCTTTGTTTACTCCCTTATTTTTTTGTTTTCTCCATTATTTTTTGTGGTCTGAGTAATTACTTTTCTTTGATGTCATCTGCTTCGCTCCCGTCCTGACAGTGTTTTTATTTATTATCCATACAAAATTACAATTATCTGGTTAATCGCCTCGAAATATCAAAATACAAGCTGTACAATTACAGGATCGCGAATCTGCTACTGATTGAACCAGTACTGCAACCCCTGTACATCTACTGGAAACGGAAAGACGGCTTCTCCAGTAAATGAGACAACTGCTTTTATCTTGCAATGGTCCCCGCGTGGGCTTCAAAGATGCACAGGGCTGCCGATTATACCAATCGACAGAGGGTGGGTTCTCGATGAGTACATAACGGTAGATTCGAGAGAGTACACGATTTATTGGAATTTCACAAAAAACAGCAATTCTAAGCGAAACTTAAAAGAATACATGAATCGCGACCCTGCCCCGACGCGTGTCTAGGGTCGACTGACTGCCAAATCCTCCCATCGTTGCCAAGCACTAGTAGCCCACCCTGTATGAATAGGCAAGCAATTTTTCGAATAATAGTAATCGAATTTTCAGCAATAAACGATTATTTGTTTCTTCGAGAGTCGATTATCCAAGTAATCGATATTTTCAAGTCAATGAGCCGTATTCATAAAAGAGAAGCGTATCCTCGGAAGCATAAGGTAAAAGTATAAGGTCTTGCTTCGGAGAAAAAGGTAGTCGCGAGGATATCCTACAAGAAGAAGTAAAAGGCTGACTGGTATTTGAATCTTGAGCGACATGTCGTGACTTGTTCCAGCTTTTAGTTGATGTGGGAGTTCATTCACTCAGCATCACCGACAGTTGTACCCAGAGCTTACACAGACCGTTCCGTATTTTTACTGGATACAGTTTTTTATCAAATTAATAAGCATGTCATCCTCAAGTGATGAGGAAACTATAGAACATAATGGCAACGACCTGCAGTTCATCGCAGATGGCATTGCCATTGCTCCCATTATTTTGCAAAAGTCACCAGTTCCAAAAATAAAAATGAGAAAGGACGATGCCTTGAAGAAAATAAAGAAAAAATACGAATCAACATTCGGTAAACCATTAGATACTAAAGGCTTATTAAAAAAAATCAACAACATGAAATCAAGAGTGAAGAAAAAAACAGATCTAAAGAAAAAGCTGGTTATAATGCAATTATATTGTTAGATTGGGAAAGAAAGTTGCTGAAAGCTATACCAAATACCCGTATTTTACAACAAGAGTACTATAAAACGAAATTAGAAATGATGCAGCGTCAGAAGCCGCCTGTAACTTATGATGTTCACGAAAACAAAACTTATAAATACACCTTAATCAGTAAAACTATTCATTATAATACTCAAGTTTCCTCTAGTTGGCGGAGAGGAAGTTGGCCGAAACAGCGTTCAATTGTAACTCTTTCTTGTTTTAAAAGCTTACTATAATTTATTTCTGCACCTGGAGTAGGATTTCTGAAGGGAGTCATAAGGCATGGCCCAATACCATAACCGTCATCGCCGAGTAGTGCAACATTTGCTTTATTTATTAGTTGTGATCTAGTCTGTGAATTTCTCCATATTCTGGAATCATGCACTGATCCAGGCCAACTGACATCAACACTTGTGAACATCTCTCTGACATCACAAGTGCATTGCACATTTAAACTACGTTTCTCTTTTCGGTTGATATACTCATATCCATGTCGATTTGGTTTCAGGATTCCTATATGTGTACAATCAATTACACCAATTGCTGTCGGAAATTTATACATGCTTCGCGATATCCGCTTGGCCTCCATCAGTTCATGGTTGGTAGTCGGAAACTTGATCCATTCGTTCGACTGTGCAACTATGCTGTTCACAACTCTATCCACAGTCCGAGATACCGTTGCTTGCTGACACCAAGTTCCTGACCAATACCTTGCTGATATACATGAAAGTGCTCCTCCTTGAGTTTCCTCATTCTCAACTAAAAATATGTCCGCAAGCCATTGTACATTTGCTTCGTCGAACCGATATAATTTTTTGAAGTCACGGCCAAGTGAAGGTAAACGAGGTTTGTACGTTTTAACATCCCTAACATCCACAATTTCCGCCATCATCGTTTGACCACCTTTCGTTACGAAGTTGAGTCTGCTACTGACCACACTCAGAATTTTTGAAGGATATGCTTCCTATACCAAGTATAAGGTGAAGATTATGAATATCCTTTTGCTTATGTCACTTATTTGAAAGATATGCTTATACTCAAAAAGCAAGAGCATTTACTTCAAATTGGAGGATTTCCTTCAAAATTTGCAAGTATAAGGATATCCTGTGTTTGTCACATCCCTGGTTAACAGATTGAGTATATGGACCCAGAATCGGCCTACTTCCACTACTTGTACAAAATCGAGTACTCTCAGTAAGAACCTTTCAATCCAAGGATTCACAGCATGTTGAAAATCACAGTAGCAACCCTGCCTCTTTGTATCAAAGATTGTTAGTAGAGGGAGGGAGGGGGAGGGGACAGAAAGGGGTGACGAGAGCACAATGCGACATCCCCGTAGCGCCTGGGTATTCTTCCCTAGATGCCAGTATGAGCCGGAGCTAGTTTAAAATGGAAATTTATACAAATAATGCTCACCCACACACACATTCGCTGTACCATGCACACTACTGTTTCCGGTAAGGTTGTCCGGATTACATGTTGCGGTCCGGAGTATTTGAATGCTACGTGGCGGTGCAAGCAGTTGTTTTTAGAATATCCACGCGTCAGCATATTTTGCGGAATAAGAGCTGTTCGATGCAGCTTTGTTACAAATATACGTAAGCAGAACGGATTTGCTAGCTTTCTCTTCGTTGAAAAGCTTTGTGAATTTTTATTGCCATATGTTCAGTTTCGATTTTATGAAATGCTTTGTTGGAAAGTTTGAGCTAGGCGATTCGAAGTAGCTGCTGTTATCACCGAGTTGGCTAATATGTAAAGAGGGCTCTAGTTTGTATTTCCTAGGAAATCTTAGTAGATCTGAGAACGTTCATGTCAATCCGAAATACTTCAAATGTCATTGTGAAAAGCACATTGCAAAAATTCAGAAGCTGCGCGTAACATATGCCAAAGGATAGTTTATTACGCAGTTTCCAAGTCATCAGTAATAGGATTGCAGATATGGCAAGAGGTATCGATACCACGGGTTAGAATTTCGTGCTTATCTCATATCAGGAGCAGAGTACCATTTCCGTACCTCCTCGCGTTCCTGTGAACCTGATAACAGGTCTCTAATCTACCAATTTTACGAAGAAAGCCTGGTCGACAGTGCGGATTCAAGAAACTTATATATCTGCATCAGGTTCCCAGAAACTATGAGGAACGAAGATGCCCAGTATCCGAATTTCACGTGAATATCAGCTCAGTACTATCCACATACCTCTTCGCGGTTCTGTGATCCTGATAGCAAGTCAGTCCACCAACTTTTCGAAAAAAGCCTGGTCGACAGTGCAAGTTTCAGAAACCTATAGGACTTTATCAGGATCACAAAAACGGCAAGAGGTAAGGATGCCATGGATTTGAATTTTGTGATTATCTCTTAGCAGGAGCAATTATACTAAGTGGCATATAAATCCGAACACCCAGTTTAAATGGTTTTATTTTAATAAAATTTTGTATAAGTACTTAATGAAGCATAATAAGTAAATGATAAAAATTTCAAAATGATTGCACTGCTTTAAAGCCCTTTGACTTTTAATAATGTATGGATGCACCCTGATGTGCTACGCATTCTCCAACGCGCCTAGGCATGCTTCTGATCAGGTGGTCAATGTCCTCCTGAGGTATCTCATTCCAGGTAACCACCAACTCCTCTCGAAGTGCTTCTAGAGTCTGAGGAGGACGTTGCAAATTGAGCAATCTCCTACCCATCATATCCCACACGTGCTCAATTGGGGATAAGTCGGGAGATCTTGGTGGCCATGGTAATAATGTGACATCATTATGTTGAAAGAAGTCTATTGTGACTCTTGCAACATGTGGTCGGGCATTATCTTGTTGGAAAGTTGGATCTGCCAGGGTGTCAAGATAGGGTAAAAGATGGGGTTCTAGAACTTCGTGGATATAACGCTGCACGTTCATGTTACCTCTGATGAAGATTAAAGGTGACCTGGAACCATAAGCTATAGCACCCCAAACCATAACGCCGACAGTGTGATGAACATGTCTTTCAACAAAAAACTGTGGATTCCTCCTTTCACTACGTCGCCTTCTAACCCTTACACCGACGTAATCGCCTTGAGTGGTGCAGACAACGGTCATTCTGGGATCAGGAATGGAACAGTATTGTCTTTAGTGACGAGTCTCGATTTTGTTTAGGCATGCACGATGGTCGTGCCAGGGTTAGAAGGCGACGTGGTGAAAGGAGGAATCCACAGTTTTTTGTTGAAAGACATGTTCATCATACTGTTGGAGTTATGGTTTGGGGTGCTATAGCTTATGGTTCCAGGTCACCTTTAATCTTCATCAGAGGTAACATGAACGCGCAGCGTTATATCCACGAAGTTCTAGAACCCCATCTTTTACCCTATCTTGACACCCTGGCAGATCCAACTTTCCAACAAGATAATGCCCGACCACATGTTGCAAGAGTCACAATAGACTTCTTTCAACATAATGATGTCACATTGTTACCATGGCCACCAAGATCTCCCGACTTATGCCCAATTGAGCACGTGTGGGATATCATGGGTAGGAGATTGCTCAATTTGCAACGTCCTCCTTAAACTCTAGAAGCACTTCGAGAGGAGTTGGTGGTTGCCTGGAATGAGATACCACAGGAGGACATTGACCACCTGATCAGAAGCATGCCTAGGCGCGTTGGAGAATGCGAAGCACATCAGGGTGCATCCACACATTATTAAAGGTCAAAGGGCTTTAAAGCAGTGCAATCATTTTGAAATTTTTATCATTTACTTATTATGCTTCATTAAGTACTTATACAAAATTTTATTAAAATAAAACCATTTAAACTGGGTGTTGGGATTTATGTGTCACTTAGTATATTTGCAAATCTCGTCGCGTTTCTGTGAGCCTAATAACAAGTCTACAATCTATCAAAGGGTAGTTCCCCAGTTTCCAAGTGATCAGTAACAGGATCGCAGGCGGCAAGAGGTATCGATGTCATGGGTTAGAATTTCGTGCTCATCTCATAGCAGGAGCAGAGTACCATTTGCATACCTCCCCACGTTTACGAGGAAAGTCTGGTCGACAGTGCAATTTTCAGAAACCTATAGATCTGTATCCGGACCGCAGAAACGGCAAGAGCTATCGATGCCATGAATTTGAATTTCCTGATGATCTCATAGCAGGAGGAATTATTTGCAAACCTCCTTGCATTTCTGTGAGCCTAATAACAAGTCTACAATCGATCAGAGGGTAGTTCATTACGCAGTTTCCAAGTCAACAGTAACAGGATCGCAGGCGGCCAGAGGTATCGATGTCGTGGGTTAGAATTTCGTGCTTATCTCATAGCAGGAGCAGAGTACCATTTGCTTACCTTCTCGCGTTTCTGTGAACCTGATAAAAGGTCTCCAATCTATTAATTCTACGAAGAACGCCTGGTCGATAGTGCGGATTCAAGAAACTTATAGATCTGCATCAGGTTCGCAGAAACTACGAGGAGTGTAGACGCCAAGGATCCGAATTTCACGTGTCATAGATAGAGCTCAGTACTATTATTCACATATCGCCTTGCGGTTCCGTGATCCTGATAGCAAGTCACCGTACACCAACTCACGAGAAACGTCTGGACGACAGTGCAATTTTCAGTAACCTATAGATCTGTATCCGGATAGCAGAAACGGCAAGAGGTATCGATGCCATGAATTTGATTTTCGAGCTTATCTCATAGCAATTATTTGCAAGCCTCCTCGCGTTCCTGTGAACCTAATAACATGTCTACAATCTACCAATTTTACGTAGAAAACCTGATCGACAGTGCGACTTCAGGAAACTCATAGATCTGCATCAGGATCGCAGGGGCATAGATGCCGAGGATCCAGGTTTGACGCGTATATTATAGATAGAGCACAGGACTATCCACATATCTCCTTGCGGTTCTGTGATCCTGATAGCAAGTCACCGTCCATCAATTTTACGAGAAAAGTCTATTCAGACAGTATTATTTTCAGAAAGCGGTGGCGAAGATTTCGCAGATGTGACTATTCCTTCATAGATAGATCAAGTTCTGGGCGTCCAGTAGAATCAGATACAAATGATCTTAAGACATTAATTGAAGAAGATTCTCGAAGCAGTACACGTGTTTTCGTTGCAGCGCGAGGGTGCTCAAACCTACAAGTTTGACGTTTCAGTACTGTACTAGTTGAGGAACGATCAACTTACTTATCGAGCAGAGGTCTGTGTACATCTTTCACTAAAAGTGAGCTACCTATAATAGTAGCAGATGCAAGTAGACGAGTTTACACCGCAAGTTGTCAGCACTTATATAACATATTCTTTTCGCAAATTGTTGTGGAAGAATGGAAAGAAAGAGACTATTTAATTCAAGTTTCGTGTTAATTACGAAAACTGTAATCAGTGGTGTCTGCACAAAATAGCCTAAAAGGTTTTCTTATGCACGGTCTCCACCTACCACAAAGCTCGCAAAAGTTTTTCAGTCGAATAAGACAGAAGTATAAATAAAATAAAGTAGAACAAAGCAAATGGACAGTCCCTGTGGGACTCAACGACCTCCAGAATATTCCCCAAGAAGACATCCGTGTGGTCGAGATAAAAGAACAAAACCTGCTAAACGAAACTTTGGTAATCACCGGAGCGTACCGAGCGTAGCCACAGGGTAGCGTAAAAACATAACCTATAAATTTAAATTTAAAATATAGGAGGGTGAATTTATCTGAAGTCTGGCCGTGGCCGACACAGTTAAAAGTTGACGTTTTAATTAAGTTTGTTGGAGAGTAGATAACGGGTTGGCGTTTGCTGGCGTCGTTGTTACTTTATGGTGTGTCGCTGTGGTGAAGTTGTCGTCACCGGAAAATAACGGATCAGTTGTTAAGTGAATAATGAAATTATGATGAATATCGAGGAAATTGCCAGCTTTACAATCAATCAATATGATTTTATCCCTTATTCAGAAGTGGGATGGTCTAGCAGAGGAATAATAATCTGCCAAGATGCAAGACATGTGTCGTTAATTGCAGTAGCTGCAGGATACGGAAATTATAATATTCGGAACGATGTTTCTCAACTATACTTCAATATTTGTAGTATCGTATCCAAAATTACTTCTAGCTTCACCAATCTGGCGACTAGATGAAAAAAATGTTCAAAACGCGCCTAAATAAATCCTGAACAGACTGTTTTCAATTTAAGGGCATAGGTGATTTTCAATGAACTTTTTTGCGATCATTTGTGTGTTATTTATTAATATGGTAAAAAAAAAATAAATAATTTGCTAAAAATATCGCGCAATAGAACGTTTCTTGATATGAAACCTTGATAGGCGAATTTGAGTTTTTGGGATATAAGTGCTAAAACGCCCGGTATAGGACTCTTCCGTAGAAGACTTTTCATTATATACGAACCATAAACAATACATAAACATATATTAACTCGTGGAACCTAATTTTGGAAAAGAGAATGGCAAGGGTATTACGTACCTTGAATAGTAACATTTATATGTTTTCTGTGACATAACGTAGGTTTCTCTACAAGATCCCAACCTAGCACCTGCTATTGTACGTTTGTTATGAACTCGTTTTGTAGCTTCTCCTCAAAGTTTTTTGGAAACAGAAAAAAAAAACTGGAAAAATCGTAATTTATAACTTTGAGCATAACCTGTCTTCAGAAAGCATAACATATAAATGACCCGTCGGGCACAGCTCCTTTTGCAGCATAGGTTTTCAGTAATAATTTTCTCACATAGCAGAAATATACAATAACTGATTTTATACTTATGCAGACCAATACATCATCCAGATGTGATTTTGCTATTCAACCAACTTTCTTTTAAATCTTCTCAAAGGCTACTTGGCTTTCTGCAACCAACAATGCATGCTTGACGTGTCGTGTCGTTGATCCATCCGCCCATAGATGGACGCTTCTACTACTAAAACTAACTACTTTGCAAGATGACATTTTGTTGGTTTGTTTTCTGCATTTTTTAGGATTTTCACAAGCCTCTGCTGGCTTCATTTTTCGTCAAACTTTTTGATTATGATATTACCATTAATGGAACATCGCCAAAATTATTTATAATGGGTGATTTTCTTGCTAGTATCTTTTTGGCAACACTGTTTTTGACAGATGACGCATGAATCGTGTCTTGTGTCATTATCAAACTTGTTCAGTTACGAACGAACAATGCTTGTAAATTATTGAATTTTACTATCAAAATTCATGCTCGGTTAAGAGAGTGCATCGAGCACTGCTTCCAATTTATGGGCAATTTGGTCGGCCTACTGAGGGAGCTATTCGGAAGCTTGTGACTAAATTTCGAACCCAGTTTACATTATTGGACATTAAGCCACCAACACGCTGACGTAGAGTGAGGACTGAAGAAAATATTGCGGCTGTATCCGCCAGTGTTAGTGATGACCGTGAAATGTCGATTCGCCGCCGTTCGCAGCAATTGGGCCTCTGTTACTCCACTACGTGGAAAATTTTGCGACAGGATTTGGGTGTAAAACCTTATAACATACAGCTGGTGCAAGAATTGAAGCCACACGACCTCCCACAACATTTCCAATTTGGTGAATGGGCGCTGGCAAAGTTTGAGGAAGATCCACATTTTTATCGAAAAATTGTGTTCAGCGACGAAGCTCATTTCTGGTTGAATGGGTACGTTAACAAGCAAAATTGCCGCATCTGGAGTGAAGACCAGCCAGAAGCATTGCAAGAGCTACCAATGCATCCCGAAAAAATCACTGTTTGGTGTGGATTATGGGCCGGTGGCATCATCGGGCCGTACTTCTTCAAAGACGAAAATGGCTGGAACGTAACTGTGAATGGCGAGCGCTACCGTGCGATGATAACAAACTTTTTTTTGCCCAAAATGGAAGAGCTGGACTTTGCTGAAATGTGGTTTCAACAAGACGGTGCTACATGCCACACCGCACACGAAATAATGGTCCTATTGAGAGGCGAGTTCGGTGAACAGTTTATCTCACTTTGGGGCCCGTCAATTGGCCGCCTAGATCGTGTGATTTAACGCCGTTGGACTATTTCTTGTGGGGCGATGTTAAGACTAATGTCTACAGGGATAAACCAGCAATGATTGACGCACTGGAAGCCAATATTGAAGCATTTATGCGTGAGATACCGGCCGATATGTTGGAGAGAGTGTGCCAAAATTGGACCTTACGCATGGGCCATCTAAAGCGGATCCGCGGCCTACATTTACCTGAAATAATCTTTAAACATTAAATTATATCGACCGTTCTATCGACTCAAATAAAGATTTAATCGTTTTTTCAATTTTTTTGTGTTTTTTTTTTGAAAAACAAATCCTATACCTCTTAAAAAATCACCCTATATTATACTTGTATATTTAATAGAAAATAGTATATTCCGGATTCCTTTAGGCCACGCATTACTGACAGTTTTATTCGACGTTTTTCCTTCCGTTGTAAACACTTTTCAACCGTCCATCATATCAACGAAAACGATCATCATTGGACCATTGTAATGCAGCCACAGGAACTAATGTCTCGGGTCATACCTGGAAACTATATTAAAACTGCCTTCAGACATAAGTCTTATCTCCTCCACAAACAATATTTCCGGTTACCTAGTTTCCAACCGCGTTCCATTCGAAGTGCTTGGGGCAATAAGGTACCTAAGTCACATCGACTTTATTTCGAGAAATCTAAAGTTGTAAGTTTTATGTCTTTTGCATGACAGATATGGATCCAAATGCGTTAATAGTTCTTTTTTTCCTTTAGGACTATATCAGGTGCATTCTCTATTTCGAAAAAAATATGAAGGTTCGTAGAGATTGAATAAGGCCATTAGTCACAAAATTACATGGTACTGACAGGTATTAAAGTTTACGATAGTCGTTCTCAATAAGGATGGCGATATAATCTGATAAATAGGTTTGAAATCATTATATAGTGGTATTGTGAAACTAATACCAAAAATAGTTTGCCTGCGTAACAAAATCAAAAGCCACATCTACAAAGACAGTGAAGCCATAAGGCACACATTTATTTATTTACCTCAATTATGTAGTCAAACTCTGTTTAAAAAAAAAACTTTATTTGGTTACTACAAAAACGTACACGGTCCGAGCCGGAATTACAGTGTATCTTTCGTTGTGACTGAGATTAAATGAGATCCAATAGTAAATATAAACCAAAAGTGATGAGCTGGCAAAAAGGAATACAATGCAATTATTATACAGGGGGCGGCAAAGATTATGGACGGTTTTAAAAAAATCATAAAATAGTTAATTTTTACTCGAAAACAAATTTATTGATGGAATCATGTTCACAAGGAAATAGCATTTGAGACAGTCAAGTGTGGAAAATCACATCAGGCTTGTGGTGGCCGAAATCGTTGATGCAGTGCTGGAGGCGTTCCTGGAAGTTCGCGTAGACTCTCTCCAACATCGCTCTCTCAACTTGGGCGACTTCCACGCGAATTTCGCCCTTCAATTCGTCCAGAGTTCGGGTCTCGTTCGCGTATACTCTAGCCTTACTCACTCATAAACAAAATGAGGTTCTCATTTTGATCGATCAGTGCTTACATCTCACGTGCGAAGTTCATTCGTTGTGCATAATCTCCGGGCTGTAACTGTTGCACAATGGCCAATTTGTAGGGGTGAAAGCGGAGATCCATATGCAAAATTCGCCTTATCGAACGATCACTAAGGCGAAGTGCAGCAGCATGTTTCCGGGCAGATCGAGTCGGACTGCGAAGAAAGACCTGTCGAACGCGTTCAACATTTTCAGGAGTTCGAACTGTTCGCGGCGCTCCTCTTGGTCTTCTGTTGATCAGTTCACCACGCCTGCGAAGTGATGCAACCCAACGAAGGATGGTGTTTCGAGAGGGAACAGCTCTAGTCCGATGAATGTTGAAGTGGCGATGAAACTCACGCTGTACGACGATGACTGACTCATTATTTCGGACGAAACAATCATAGGTGAAAACGCGAAGCCCCACCGTCCAAGGCTCCATAACGACAACTGGTAAAATAATGCTAGGATCTCACGAGTCAAACGGCACCCTCGCCACCTCTCTCGTAGACGGAGGCGGAGCGTACTACCCATCCCAAAAACGTCCGTTCTCTCTGCCGTACCCTGTATTAATTAACCAAGTGTAAAAAAGATTGTAACATAACTCTTGAGTTGCTCGCTCAGAGTTACTATTAGAACTGCTATTAGTCGGAGGACAGTATCTGTCCTTCACACAGCGTCGTTGCTCAAAACCGCCATTTGGAAATTTATCAGTCGTCAAGAAAACTTCGCATATAGACGCGTACGACTGCTTCTAGATGAAAACGTAGTTTTTTATTCGTATGTGGCGTAGGTGCCTTATTGCTCCCGTCCCTTCATTTCATTGTACACTAGATCATCTAACCGCTGATAAAACATGCATAACTTCATTCCAGCAGCTAACTACCTCACAAATTATCCGCCATAGAGCCGCGGTTCTAATTTCCGTGTAACAACGATACCCCCTCCTAAAACCCACCCACCTCGCCCATTTTGTGTGTCTGCACACTATCTGTACATTTAAATTAACAAGGAGAAGCACCGGGCCATACCTTCTTGGCCTAAATACACCTTATCTCTTCCGAGAAAAACTGCTTCCAGCTTAGCTGGGTCTCATTGTGGCTTTAGTTTGTCTTGCAATAAACCGAGCTGTTCACTATTTTTTGTGTTCAAGCAGCCATTGAGATAGAACATGAATACCTGAGTATTACTACTGCTTCAAAGAGGTATATGAGAACTTGTAGTTTTGAACTGGCAGGTCAGTAGAATTGGGAGTACAGAATAAATAAGAATGTTTTCCTAGTAACACGTATTTCCAAGCCGCCTCAACATAACCTATGTCTTGTGAGTCAATATCCAAATCAGGCGCCGCGCGGTGTGTATCTTAACCTAGCTTATAAGCAAGTCGCATTTGAAAAACCGAAATTGAAACATTTCTATAGAACATAGTTTTCGATTTGACGTTGGGTTGCTGCATGCGGCTTCAAGGTTTTATTGATACTCCGCGAGTGAATTGAGAATGTCTCCTCGATGTTTTCATCAGCGCCGCGTTTATGTCATACAGAAGCCAGTAGAAGACATAGACAGCCCAAAAACATTACACATTTAGAAAATAGTAACTAACTAACACGTGATTCTGCACAACTTCTAGCATTATTTTCAAACAAAACAAGTGACAGGTCAATATGTGAAATTTCCTACCAAGTCTTATTCTTCACTTTGTTTTTTTCGTTATCGGTAAATTAGCTTTGTTGTTTCAACCGTAGTTGTTCCTGAAAAGTATGGTCGCAGCTTTCGTATAGTCCATTTACTTGACGTTTAAAAAAAGATTGCCTGCAAAGGCTTGGTGAAGATTTGAAGTGTTAATATCCTAGTTTATAAACAAGTCACATTTGAAAAACCGAAATTGAAACATTCGTATACAACATAGTTATCGATGTGATGTTGGATTACTGTGTGCTTGTATTGATACTCCGCGAGTGCACTATAAACATCTCCGAAAATGCGAAACCCCATCCAGAATCGTTTGTGTATGCGCGTTACTTCAGCCTGTATCTTAGGATACAGTACACTGGGCAAATACATAATGTATAATTATAATTTCGACGGTCGAAATTAATTAGGATAGATCTCTAACTTTTTCAAACATTCTCGCTAACTAACGATGTATCCAGATCCGTAGAATGACAGAATTGATAACAATGAGAATTATGCGTAATCCAATTACGTCGGGGGATCCGTTGGTCTGTTTGTGAGACTCTCCCGGACCCCATTCGGATCTAATTATGCTTGCTTGGTACACCCGGCCCTGTACCATTAAAATTAATACTCTGCTAGACAACGCTACCAAATGTAGCGGCGGTAGTCTTTGTGTAAATTGCCCAGATGCTAATTGATGCTTGTTTTACGTAGCCGATATACTACCCATTTTATTTCATTTTATTTCACCCAATAGAAGGAACTCTATAGTCATCTTTAAGCCCAGTTTTTCAAGTGCGGGTTAGCTGTGATATTACTGCTAACAAGAAGTTAACGTGACTTCCAGTGTCAATTTTATCAAAAAACGGCAGTTAACTTTAATTAAGTGATGAGACTGGCAACGTAGCGTGCGATCTGGCAATACTGGAGGCGCCGAGCTTGAAGGGAAGACCGGGGAACACGTGATCCGCCTACAGTACAAGTTTGAACTCGTTCGAGTCCGTAGCGATTTTTTTTGTGAAACAGTTTTTCCTATTTTATTGGTACTACAAGTAACGGATTTATGTCCTATATAAATCTACCTACAAGGTCCACCAATGGCACATGTATAGATCACTACTTTGTGAAAGACCTATCCAACAAAATTACTTGTATACCAATAATCCTAGAAAGCGATATTACTGACCACTTCTCCACTATTTTACTGATATCCTCAAATCTTTTGACAAGGAATCACCCTCTAAAATATCTTCGTCTGTTTTTCGAACATTCTGTATAAAAAAATGATGATGCCCGTTTGTTCTAACTTACATACAGGGTGGCGCATCGAAAACGAAACAGACGCATTTACTGGCAGCTCAATTTTTTTTTTGGAAAAACGCTCAGACCCGTCGATTTTGTTTTCTAGGGGGACACAAGTTTGGTAAAAAATCACGTTAACACGTGCAGCCCCCGGGGTGACACCAACCCTAAAATCTTAAATGGAAAGGGGGTCGAGTAATACCTTATTTTAAAGGTCTTTCAATTCCCTTTATAATGATGTAAAATAACGAGCTTCAGTTCAGTAGTTTTGAAGATTTATTGACTTAAAGCTGAAAGTAGACTTTAATAGGTATATCAGATTAGTTTGTACTACTTTCAGAAGAAATTTGACTAAAAGAATTTACTTAATAAGTAAATGCTTTTCTTCACTACGCCCATAGTTTGTTTATCATTTTGTTGTTGAAAATAGCTATTGGAGCGTTTTTTTTTGTGGCAAAAGATAAGGAAATATCTCGTACTTATTTTAAATAGGAATTGAGTACATAGTTTGCGATTGATTTGACCAAACTTTGTTGCTAAAATAACTTGTAACGCTTTATTACATAAATCAACCATGGTATATTCCACAGCAAAAAGAGTTGAAATTATCGAAATATTTTTCGGAAATAATCAGTGCGCTATTAGAACAGCAGAAATATTTAACGAGCGACATGAGAACAGTAACGTGCATCGAAAATATGTTCTAGAACTTGTAGCTAAATTTCGGGAAACTGGGGCAGTCGCCAATAAAAAACGCAACATTGAAAATCCCATAACGAACGAAGCAATAAAAGTGGGGTTTTAGGGCAAGTTTGGTCCTTTTTTCTTACCTGGAAATTTGACCGGTGAAATGTATTTGGAATTACTGGAAGACGCCATAGATCCTGCATTAACAGCCATAATTGAAAATCAGAATAATCGGCGGTACATTGCGAATAGGTTGATGTTCCAACATAGTGCCCCACCATATTCGTGTTCGACAATATTTAGATCAGACGTTTCCAGACCGATGGATTGGTAGAAGAGGTGCCAGTGAATGGCCCCCAAGATCGCCAGATTTATAATAATAATAATAATAATAATAATAATAATAAATGGCCTTTATTCGTCACACGATTACAAAATAATTGGTTTAAAAGGAACAGTGACGAAAAGGTGGAGTGTCAGCTTATGCTGTTTTTCAACCCGACCTGGAAAACATTGACACAAACTATAGAGAGAGAGAAAAAAAAAACTTAGAATATAACACTTATCAGAGAAAGGAAACAATCAATTACCTGTGGATATGCATAAAGTAAAATTTTAGCCATCCGACTGCTTTAAACTCATCTTTAACCTTTTTTTAAAATTGCTTATGCTATATTCTTTATACTCACTTGATAAGCAGTTATATAGTTTGGGTGCCCAGTACGAGAAACTGCGTGTGAACAATGCTGTCGAATGCCGCGGGATAAGTAAGATGAGTTTATTCCTAGAGGATCTTTGATCGTACTGGCAGAGGAGGCTTAGTTTTGTATAAAGATATTATGGCGCTTTAAGGATAAGGGTCTTATGTACCAGAGATAGGCAATGCAGTTTCCTCAATTTGTTCATCTTAAACCATCCCGATTGGTCAAAAGCGCTACTAATATGATCAAATTTACGGATTCCATAAGAAAATCTGATGCATGAGTTTTGTATCATCTGAATCCGCTCGGCATCACGTTGTAAAAGAGCAGGTCCATAAACAGAGTCACCGTAAGATAATTTTGACAGGATAAGGGACTCGCAGAGTTTAAGCTTGAGCTGTGTCGACAGGACACTTCGACTCGGGTATAACTGACGAAGCACATTATAGGACGCATTGCATAGTTGGTTAACATGTTTAGTGAAGCGTAGCTTGCAGTCAAACCAGATACCAAGGTTTTTGCATTCGTTTACGAAGGATATGTCTTCATTATTCACCATAATATTAATGCGATATTGATTTATTTCACGATTCTTTTTGGGCCCAAATAAAATGCAGCATGATTTGCCAGGATTTAGTTTTAGATTGTGAGCACTAGATATGTCAAAAATAGACTGCAGGTCTTGATTTATTTGATGTTGGCCAAGCATATATTCATCAGGATCAAAGCAGTTATAAAGTTGGGTATCATCGGCGTAATGATGAACGATTGAGTTGCTGGCGGTTTCATGAAAATCACATATATAAAGAGCAAATAAAAGGGGACTCAAAATATATCCTTGAGGGACACCAAAATTTCTGAATAAAGAAGTTGATATATTGTTTTCATATATGACAGACTGTGAGCGATCAGTTAAAAAGCTCTTAATCAGCGTGCAAGCCGAAGATGACAGGCCAAAGTATCTAAGCTTTTTACAGAGAATATTTGGGTCAACCGTATCGAAGGCCTTGCTAAAATCAAGAAGAACTAAGCAGGACAGCTTTCCTTGATCAACCGCGCTATAAATATTATCCGATATAGACAGGAGCGCAGTGGTGGTGCTATGTAATGGTCTGAAGCCAGATTGGGAGGTGGTCAGTAAATTATTTTGACAAACAAATGTGTGCAGCTGCTCATGTAGAGCCATTTCCAAAAGCTTAGATAAACTTGGTAAAATGCTTATAGGACGAAGATCAGAAAAACTTGGAGGATAATTAGATTTAGGCAGAGGGAGAACAAGAGCATTCTTCCAGGAAGAGGGATAAAGATTATTTGTTATACAAAAGTTAATAATGAAGAAAGAAAGATTTATCACATTTGAATTTCTTTATGTGGGGTCATTTAAAAAGCAAAATCTATGCTACTCAGTAAACGTCATTAGAAGGCCTGCGACAAAGAATTGTGAGAGTGCCTTCAAATTACTACTCAAATATAGCAAAATGTGCGGCAACGTTTTGAGCAAAATCTTTATTATTGCATGGAGAGTCATGGTGGCCATTTTCAACATTTACTTGCCTAACGGGTCAGTTCATTCTTCATTTTTAAATTACTTTGCTGCCAAATGTATTCATCTCCACTAATGATGATGTATTAGTTTTATTTAAGCTTTAAATCAATAAATCTTCAAAACTACTGAACTGAAGTACATTAATTTTATATCATTATAAGGAGAATTGAAAGACCTTTAAAATAAGGTATCACTCGACCCCCCTTTCCATTTAAGATTTTGGGGCGGTGTCACCCCCGCTTAGGGGGCTGCACGTGCTAACGTGATTTTTTGCCAAACTTGTGTCCCCCTCGAAAACAAAATCGACAGGTCTGAGCGTTTTTTTAAAAAAAAACTGAGCTGCCAGTAACTGCGTCTGTTTCGTTTTCGATGCGCCACCATGTATAATAGCACTACGAGTAAAAAGAGTAAAAATATTATCGGTAAATGTGCGTAAAAGTACGATGGATGAAATTCAATCAAGTACACGGATTCTAAGAATACTTTAATCAGGAAAATGTTTGCCATTGGCCGCTCGTCTAGGTTTCATCCATCGTCTGTTTGTGTATCGCGTACGTTGTCAGTCTCCGTAGCCAACCTGATATTCCCCACGTCAGAAACAATTCAACTGTTATTTCTCTTGAACTCATCTCGCTGAATTCGTCCGGATATTGTTTGGGCACTGCACAAAGGAGAGAATTTTTCCTTGGTCTGCATTATAAGGAAGTCAGTCAGTCAGTCCGCGTAAGGAACAACGTCTCACTCGGTGCTTGCTGCAGTTTTCATTTGCAGTTTTATTCCCTTATCAGCCGGAAGAGACGCGCTGTCAACGGTGACGAGGTCGCTTCAAGCGAAAAGAAACCCGCGCATGAGGCACACGAAGCGACAGACACGCCATGCTGTTTTGCGAACGGCGTAGTTGCCAGGAAGATAGAAGCTAGAGGTCCACTTACACTGCACATACAGTGAAAGCTCTCCTTGCGGACAGCTCCTATAAGCGGACATCTCTTTTAACCGGACAAAGTTCCTGGAACCGAATTTCAGCCATCAATTTTCAATGTTAAATGCATTCCGATAAACGGACGCTCTTATAAACGGACGCGGACACTAGATTTTCCTGTATGTGATCAAAAAATCTCCCATAAGCGGACGCGAAACTCTAATACCCGGACGATTTTTTAGTTCCGCTTATTGCAATGCACATATCTACATACATAAAATTCGGTAATTCCCCGATTTATATTAGGTGATTCCCCATTTACGCATTTCGTTGGGTAGCCTGTATGTAATCTTGTGGCTTGTCTTCAGTTCAGGCAAATTCGTAGTTGATTGAGTTACGTATTTTATTATTGTAACTGTAAAATGGCACCAAAAAAAAGGATGCTCTCGTTAAAGGAAAAGATGGAAGTTGTTAACGTATTAGACCGAGAAAGTGTTTCAGTTCGTCATTTGGCAAAGAGGTTTAATATTGGGAAAAAGCAAGCAGCTGAAATTGCCAAAAATAAGGAAGATATCAGGAGTAAATGGCAATCAGGAACTAATATAAATCAAAAGAAGGATTTTTTAAAAAAGGAAGGTTTTGCTATAGATAAAACATGTTTTGAGTGGTTTGTGAAAGCTAGAAGTCAGAACATTCCAATCTCAGGGCCGTTAGTGAAAATGAAAGCTAAAGAAATCGCCACTACTTTGGGCTATAATAATTTCAGTGCGTCCGACGGGTGGCTGCAAAAGTGGCGCAAGATACATAGTGTGAGTTTCAAATGCATATCTGGCGAAGCTACTGCAGTAGATCAAGTTGATGTGTCACAATTTTTGGAGAAACTTCCGTCCATGTTGCTTGGCTACAAACCAGAAGATGTGTACAACGCAGATGAGAGTGGACTTTTTTTTCGCGCATTGCCCGACAAAACTCTGTCCTTTAAAGGAGAAACATGTGTGGGTGGAAAGTTGTCTAAAGATAGACTAACCATTTTATTCTGTGCAAATATGGCCGGTGAAAAATGCGATTTGATTGTGATCGGGAAAGCGGCTCGTCCCCGTGCTTTAAAAAACGTTGCTATTAAGGATCTACCAGCGACTTGGAAATCCAACAAAAAGGCATGGATGACCCGAGAAATCATGTCTGAGTGGTTAGTCGAATTCGACCGGAAAATGAGAATCCAAAAAAGGCAAGTTCTTTTATTTTTAGACAATGCATGCTCTCATCCTCGTGATATGAAAATGAAAAATGTGAAAATTATATTTTTACCGCCAAACACAACTTCTGTTTGTCAGCCCATGGATCAAGGTGTCATACAGAACTTTAAATTTTATTATCGGCACTTGATTTTAAAACATATTTTAACAAAAATTGACGATGGTCAAAGCTTATCTGAGCTTACAAAGTCTATCAATGTGTTAGAAGCTTTGTATTTTATAAAAACAGCATGGAATAAAGTAAATTCATCTACAATTAAAAACTGTTTTGGCAAAGCTGGATTCAGAAAAAGTGAATGTAGCTCAGAATTTGCTGAGCAAAATTATTGCGATGCTGAAGACGATCTGCCCTTAGCGACACTTGCTCAGTTACTGCGACATGCCAAACATTTAGGAGTAGCAGATCCTCAGAAAGTAGATGATTTCCTGGCCATAGACAATAACATAACAACAGAAGAAAATGCCATTGGCAACTTTTCGAGTTTGGATGTAGAAAGCCCAGGCCAACTTGAATATGGTAGTCCAAACGACTCAGAAGAAGAAGTGGAACTGGTGGACTCACTAAGCGGTTCAAAAACGATAAATTCATATGGGGAAGCTCTAAATCATATTTCTATATTGAAAAAATTTGCTAAAGATGATTTCACTGCATTTCAACATTTGAAAAATTTAGAAAGTTATTACGAAAATTGTCTCCTCCAGCAAAAGATGGTGAAATTTCGTCACACAAACATTTTAAACTTTTTTCAACAAGCTAAAGAATAATGTTTTTTTTAAATTCTCGTACCATGTATTGAAGCATTTATGTTTTTGTATGCGTATATGTACATATATTATATAGATATATAGCATAAATACATACTTTAAAAATGTGTCGAGTTTCTGTTTCATTTTTCTCATGATTATAATACCTCATTTCCTCATGATTATATACCCCGTTATTTATACTCTATACTTACATACTCTCTTTTAAACGGACACCTTCGATAACTGAATATGTTCACCAAAAAAAGAAAAGCGTAACGGACAGAGGATAGCTCAGAATGAATCTCCGCTCGTATGTCATCTTTTTTTTTCACAGCTTACGTTTCATTTTTTATTATTTCCAAATGAAACCCTTGCATTTAAAGCTTAAATAAAACTAATACATCAACAATACATTTGGCAGCAAAGTAATTTAAAAATGAAGAATGAACTAACCCGTAAGGCAAGTAAATGTTGAAAATGGCCACCATGACTCTCCATGCAATAATAAAGATTTTTCTCAAAACGTTGCCGCACATTTTGCAATATTTGAGGAGTAATTTGAAGGCACTCATTCACAATTCTTTGTCGCTGGTCTTCTAATGATGTAGGCTGAGTAGCATAGATTTTGCTTTTTAAATGACCCCACCTAAAGAAATCCAAAGGTGATAAATCTGGCGATCTTGGGGGCCATTCAATGGCACCTCTTCTACCAATCTATCGATCTGGAAACGTCTAAATATGTCGAACACGTAATGCGTAATGTGGTGGGGCACCATCCTGTTGGAACATCAGCCTATTCGCAATGTACCGCCGATCATTCTGATTTTCAATTATGGCTGTTAATGCAGGATCTATGGCGTCTTCCAGTAATTCCAAATACATTTCACCGGTCAAATTTCCAGGTAAGAAAAAAGGCAGCCCAAACATTTAATTTTTGTGGCTGCTGTGTATGAAGCTAATGATAAATTCTTTGATTAGAATCGGACCTTTATCGAAAGTTATGACGATTTACTACGCCATTTAAGAAAAAGGAACATTCGTCGGAAAATCAAGTGTTGAATAGAAAACGTTCATCGTTTATAATTCGTTCACTGATATCTTCACAAAATTGTCATCGCCGATCTAAATCGTCTTCATAAGTTCTTGTACCAGATGAATTTTAAACGGGTGAAAATTATGGGCCTTTAGAATGCGTTGGACAGTACGTCGTCTAACACCACACATAGTATCCAATTTGCGGGTACTTAACGTAGGATCTACATAAACTTGCCCTAAAACCCCCACTTCTGTTGCTTCGTTCCTTATTGGATTTTCAATGTTGCGTTTTTTATTGGCGACTGACCCAGTTTCCCGAAATTTAGGTACAAGTTCTAGAACATATTTTCGATGCACGTTACTGTTCTCATGTCGCTCATTAAATATTTCTGCTGTGGAATATACCATGGTTAATTTATGTAATAAAACGTTACAAGTTATTTTAGCAACAAAGTTTGGTCAAATCAATCGCAAACTATGTACTAAATTCCTATTTAAAATAAGTACGAGATATTTCCTTATCTTTCTTCACGAAATAACTTTTTTGCCACAAAAAAACGTTCCAATAGCTATTTTCAACAACAAAATGATAAACAAACCATGGGCGTAGTGAAGAAAAGCATTTACTTATTAAGTAAATTCTTTCAGTCAAATTTCTTCTGAAAGTAGTACAAGCTAATCTGATGTACCTATTAAAGTCTACTTTAAGCTTTAAATCAATAAATCTTCAAAGCTACTGAACTGAAGCTCATTCATTTTACATCATTATAAAGGGAATTGAAAGACCTTTAAAATAAGGTATCACTCGACCCCGCTTTCCATTTAAGATTTTAGGGTCGGTGTCACCCCCGCCCAGGGAGCTGCACGTGTTAACGTGATTTTTTGCCAAACTTGTGTCCCCCTCGAACAAAACAAAAAAAACTGAGCTGCCAGTAAATGCGTCTGTTTCGTTTTCGATGCGCCACTCTGTATTTTGCGATGTATACTGGAGGATAATGTGCTATTCAATGTTTTTACAAAAGCTAAGGAAAATTTTTACAACTGTGAATTTCGTAACGTTTGCCTGTACGTTCTGAATCATTTAATTGATCTTGCTAGATCTCCGCGTTAGTGCGCATTCGAGACAAACCTCACGAATACGGAACACTAGGGGAGATCCCAGAGAGATAAAATCACTCTTCTACGTCGGATGTAGGATAGGATCGTAGTAGTTATACATCGAAAGCACGACATCGAGGAGAGTGCTAAATCTTGTTGGGGGATTTCGATATCGTCGTGTCGATAAGACGGAATCGCGTCTCACTCTTACTCCTGCTACCGTCTCTACTGATAGGAATGGATTAGTAGTAGACGTGCCTGTACCCGGCAAGGCTGTGAGATTGTCTTACGGTTTATACCCCGAGAGCTAGCAACATTGAAGCCGCTTGACTTTTTGCCGGCAGTAGAGAAATTAGAAAATAAATTTGACATAGGATTCCATAGTCACCACCACATGTATGTTTTGATTTCTGTTCATTGTTTCATCCACAGCCAAGAGAAAAATTTCTCTTAGGACGGGATTCGAACCCGCGCAGCGAACGGCGACTTATCAGGAAACCGAAAAGTCTACTACGGCGGCCACCGCTGCTGCCTGTACTATGTTTAGGCCACCACGGTGGCCTTTTTCACATAAGTACGAGGGTTGTTTAAAAAAAGTTTCCCACATTTTTTTCACGCGCAAACAATTTTTTATTTGAAAAAACGAATTCACCATTGTAAATGATGTTTCAGCTATTTTTCTATATAGACGTAATTTTTTATAGACATTTTTTAGACTTGTAATCTACATCCAACATCTAAATTATAGTTGTTAACATCTGTTTTTGTTCCTGATTTATGTATCGGTATTATATTGCCTTTTTTAAAATAGAGGGATATATGCCAGATTCAAAGCATTTGTTGATTAGGTAAGCGAGTGGTTCTGTTACGTCCTCTTCTATAATTTTCAAATGCTCGCTTTTAATACCATCGAACCCCGGACTTTTTCGATTTTTTAAGGACAGTGGTGTATAACATACTTCACATTGCTCGACTTTATCCAAAATAAATGAGTTCAAAGATTGTTTTGGAGGCTGAGTATTGGGTGCATTTGCTTGTATATTACTTGCTAAATTTTCGCCTATGTCAGTGAAAAATTGTACAAATTCATCGCATATTTGTTGAGTATTTTTTAACACTGTGCCCGATGTTGTATTTAACTCAGTGACACACTCTTTAAATTTTGGTTTCCCAGTAATCTCATCAATAGTTGTCCAAAGCCGCTTAGGATCATTTAAGTTATTATTCAATTTATTTAGGTAATGTTTTCGTTTGTTTTGCCTTGCAAGCTCTATAAATTTATTTTTATATTGGTTGTAGCAGTCGATAATCTCTGTAGCTGGCATTAGTTTCATTACATTATACAGTCTTTCTTTTTCTATTGCCGATGTTGTTAATCCTTTGGTAATCCAGGCATTTCTGCTTTTCTCTTTGTGACTAATTATTACTTTATTGGTACTAATATCTATTAGTTTTTTTATTTTCTCTATGAACAGTCCCGTTGCTTTGTCTATATTATTTATATAGTATGATTCTTCCCAAGATTCTTGTTTGACATTTGATATTAGTTTTGAATTGTCGACCAAAAATTTGTAATTTTCCTGGTTGTTCTTAACGGTAGGGATGTTAGAATGTTTTTCATGAAATAAGTTTCTATAAACATGGGTCCGGAGATATAGAGTCAATGTTCATTGTTGCATACTTAATTTATTTTGTTTTTTCGTTGATCCTAAAATAATCAGTAATTGTTCGGTGATGAACTTGAAGTAAAGAATATTGATTTGGTAATTCACACGTCTAGCTGTGGGGTTCGTCGGTGCTTTGGTGCTCTTTTTAAAACTACTTTGTTCCAAAGATATGGGTAGTTATTCTTTTATTCATAAAAATCTGAAAATTCTCAACGCCAGGCAGCGGGATGATGCAGTGGTAGACGCTACGTGACTACTATCAGTCGCCGCGAGCTGCGCGGATTCGAATCCCGTCCCAAGAGAATTCATCTCTTGGCTAGGGATCCCCCGTGGTGCTTTAACTATATAAAAAAATGTTCAAAATGATGATTCAACATTCGTCTTATATACTGTCAAACACAATGGTTATTATCATATGGTTATCACGGTGATTGAAACATAAACATAGGTGTCGAACAGTATCCGAATGTTTCGATTAAGAATTTCATTTCAGAAAGTACGGTTTTTAAGAGACCGTCTTAGAACAATATTTCTAAAATGATTTGGTGGTGGGTTTTGTTGCATGTTTTTTTTTCTCTCATTCTGGGTTTAACTTAGAATTTAATGGAATAATTCAATTTTTAGTAATGCGTACATGTTTACGATTTCCAAAGATGGTGGGTGCGTCATTATTAGAATTTAAAAAAATATGGTGAATGTGTCTTCGTGGTTTCCTCCAGTAATCATAAAAAATATTACAGTTTGTTATAACGAGTATTACACATCCGAAGCAGCACATAGTGTGATTGCGACACTAACTCTGTGTGATCTTGGTGAAGCGGCGATCGAGTCTGTAATTTTCATACTCATAGTAACATACTGTAGCTTATTCGAATCATTTAGATGTTGCAGGAAAGGCTGAATCAATTTTATGTACGGTGGCAGAGACATTACGGATTTCGTGGATCAGAACCGACAATTTGGCAGCTTATATTTGTTGCTGCCACAGTGTGGCTTCTCCTATAAACGAATTTTATATACAGGGTTATCCAAATTAAGTGTCCACCATTAGTAACTTTGTTATTAGTGAAAATACAAAGTTGTTTGAATTAGCAAACTAGTAGCATTTTTAACGCTGGTAAAAATGAGAAATAAAAAAAAACAATTGAGAGTCGTTATTTTTTCAGTAAAATAACATTTTTTTAAATGGAAACCCCTGTATATTATATTTTTTTCTGTTAAAGCATCAAATTTTAAACAAAAAAGTTCATAATGACTTTTCCGCTAAAGTCAAAAATAAAGTCAAAATAACGATAAATATTTTTAATTATTTGCAGTATTATAATATTAAGACGGCTATGAAAACAACATGGCGTTCGCGATTTGACAGCATTAAGATAAGCGACAAATTGTTAAACTGGACATACTCGCAACTAGAAGGCTTTGGAAAACAATGATAAAATCAAATAATGTCAAACATTAGTGTAAATACTTGTTTATAAGCTTTATTGTGTCATTAATTTAAAGAAAAATGTTCTCCCATGAAGAAAAGTGTGATATGTTAGAATGCTATTTAGTGTGCAGAAAATCCTCCTTGAGAGCAAGAGAATACTACAGTGAATTATATCCCGCTCGCATTCAACCGTATGAACGATATTTTCTGAGACTTTATCGAAAATTTAGGGGCAACGAAAATGTTTTTGCTAAAACAAGGGCAAAAAAAGAATTCATAATAAGCGAGGCCACGGAAATTGCAGTTATTGGATATTTGGAGCTTATCGTGAGAATTCAATAGCAGATATTCTCAAGGACTCTAATTTCAGTTATGGTACTGTTCAAAGGATTTTAAAAAAATACAAATTTATTCCGTATAAGTACCGACCAGTTCAAACGCTTTTGGCAGGGGATCCAGAGAGAAGACTTGTTTTTTGCCATTGGTATCTTAGCTTCTGTCGCCAAAATGTAAATAACTTTCGTTACCTTTTATGGACAGATGAATCAAATTTTTCAAATTCTGGAATGTTTAATAGAAAAAACCAGCATTATTGGTCAAGAGAAAATCTTTTGTTAGTACATCCAAGAGGCCCACAAGTCCGTTTCAGTTTCAACGTTTGGTGCGGTATAATTGGTTCAAAAATTGTTGGCCCGTTCTTTTATGAGGGAACCCTAACTGGTGAAAGATATGTGGAATTTATGTCAGAAATTCTGACTAATTTCTTAGACGAATTGGATCTTATAAGTAGACATCATCTGCATTTTCAGCAAGATGACGCACCTGCCCAAAACTCCAGAGGTACTTATCATTTTCTAAGTACTACTTTTAATGATCAGTGGATAGGAACAAATGGCCCAATACAGTGGCCTCCCAGATCACCAGATCTAAACCCACTTGATTACTTCTTGTGGGGTTACTTAAAGAACCAAATTTACAAGCGAAGGTACGATAACCTTGACGCGTTAAAGACTGCAGTTAGGGAAAAGATAACCCAGATAGATGGTAGGACCATACTTAAGACAGTTCGAGCAGTTGAAAAACGTGCCCAAAAATGTATTGAAGAACAAGGTGGTGTTTTCGAGCATCTTCTTTAAAAAAAAATGTTATTGTATTTTGTAAGATTATAAGTTGATGTTGAAAATAAAGTTTGTCGATACAATTTAATTGTTTCAGATTGGAGGCCATAACTTCAACAATTTGTAACCTAGGAGAAAAGTTATTGCAAGCTTTTTTGTTTAAAATTTGATGCTTTAACAGAAAAACATATAATATACAGGGGTTTACATTTAAAAAAATGTTATTTTACTGAAAAAAATCAAAATAACGACTCTCAATTGTTTTTTTTATTTCTCATTTTTACCAGCGTTAAAAATGCTACTAGTTTGCTAATTCAAACAACTTTGTATTTTCACTAATAACAAAGTTACTAATGGTGGACACTTAATTTGGATAACCCTGTATATCGTTATACGATAATTTTTCTGTAATTGTTTTTGTAATTATGGCGCCAACGCGGAATCGTTTTAAGACATTTTTGAGTTTTATTCTTCTAAAAAAATTGAAACATTTCGTATTTGTGCGTAATTGTACAAATGCGCTACGATGTTCGAAAAACATACGTTACTATGTACATTTTAAAACAAAGCTGATGTGTCTATCTTTTTTTCTTGCGAATAGTTTGAGTTTGTTTAGAAGAAAAAAATTAACCCATCCTTTTTTGCATAAAAGTTACATTTATCTTCCGGAATGGTTTGCAATTCATATCGGCAAGGTTAACAAGTGTATTCTGGTATAAATTACCCTTTGAATTAACCCTGTATATTGCTCAATAAACTAGTAGTGAAGGCCTTAAAACGTGTTTTGGGGTAAACAATTAGAAATTATCAAAAACTACTTGACTAATTTACTCCAATTTTGTTGTGGTTATTTAGAAGTGCGAATTCTACGAATTTGAAGAATTTCAAATATCTGAGAAACCACGACCAACAAGTGCCAAAACCTGCAGTTCGCCTCGATTTTAGGCTATAACTTTTTTGCTATTAGTCGGATCTTTTTACGTGTGGTTTCATTTTGTAGGTCTCATGCTCGTAAATACGTAAAAATCTTATATGAAGAGTTTTTTTCGTTCCTGGAAGCACTGTCGATTGAATCCCAACAAACACGTTTTCTCAATCTTTGTTGTTGACTAAACAGTTCCCCACAAAAATAAAACTGGTGTACCCATTTTATGCGCCCATGTTTTGAATACGCCCTTGAACAACTTGCAGCAATAAAACCAGACTTTACAATTGAAGGGTACCGAGGAAAAACGGCATTAGTCCTAAATTGAGCTTTCAGTTTATTTTGGTGGCATTTTCCTGATGCTATCTTGTAATCAGCTTCTTAAATTGTAAAAAAGGCTTAGGTTCACAAAACAACAGCTATAAGATTCCCTGTGCCGGGGAAGAATGGCATGAGTCCCTGCGCGTGTATGGAAAAACGGCATCAGTCCATATGGAAAGTTTACTATTAGAGTCCACGTGTGTTGTATACGCTGATATTTTGAATATTGACTATATTATGTATGTAGTATAATGGATAGTGACTATTCAGTTTCAAGTGAAAATGAACCAGGCCCATCAAACAGAGAAACGAAAAAACGCAAAAAAAAACAGGAAGACAAAGAGTCGTAATGAAAACGTTGCGCGCCACTCTACCCACGAACTTGGATCTGATTGTTTTTGTGAACGTTTTCGCTGTTTTACTACTGTTCCTGAACCTGAAAGCTGTAGACTTCTTCGTGAATTTGATGAACTAGGAAACACTAATGCACAAAATGCTTATCTTAGTGGTCTTAACACTGTTCTTCCTGTTATGCGTAGACGCCCTCGAAAAAATGAAGCAGAGTCAAGGCTTAATAATGCTCCATTTAGTTACCCAACTAACAATTATCACTCCTATTAGAGTTGCAATAATGATTATACAGTATTCCTTAAACAGCATAGTATACTGTAAGAATATTGGCAAAACCCTCTTAGAACAGCTACAAAGGCGGAATGGGCACACCTAATAGGACACTTCAGTCATTTAAGAGGTTAAATAAGGACTGCAGGTAACAGTTATAAAACAAAAGTGTAAGCCTCTTGCAGCCGCTATAGGACATTTGCGTCAGTGCAAGATTCAGTTTTTGTCAACTATACAACTATTCTGTTACGTGATCCTACTTTATTGCAACCAAACTATTTCTTATGTATTGTATAGACGAAGTGAAGAATATATAACTAACACATTACAGTCATCTTGTTTACTTACATATCGGCCATTGTGAATTTCATACACAGGTATATGATAAACTTCTACACTTTGATATAGGGCTATTGAATTACTTGCGCAGCAAATTTTATTGTGATTATCGTGCAAATTAGTTACCCAATTTCTACGGGCTTCGTATTTGATTCATATTTTGACAATGGTCAAAAGTATGTCTAGATTTTTAAGATGGAAAACTGAACTTATCTGCGATAAATCTTCCACAAATCCTATATTTAGACACAATTACTCTAATGTTTATCACTTTATATCTGTAATTTCGAACTGAAACATAATTATTTAATATTAAATAGAGGAATAAATCTTTGCCCAATATGGCGGGTGGTTGTGTATAATCATGGTATCGCCCATGTTGTCTTTAGTTTATTAGAATATTTTGGGGCTGCCTGCAGGTGTTATACAACAATTTGACAAATGTCTGAAATGAAATACCGACAGAGTCGAATGATTTACCCAGAATTTGTACTAGATCTATATCTTTTGTTTGAACAGTTGATGAAACCTTTTGAACCAATATGCATGCGTTGTTTGTCTTAAAACATTGGTTATGGCATTTTAACAAAAATATGACAGCAGAAAGTTAGGTTATGGTGAAGTTGTTTACCAACATATTTAGCATATGTAACAGCTGTATAAGTGCTTCCGTTGGAAGCAATTTGTTGGCTAAAGTAGCAGATTTGCACAGCAAAACAACAAGGCTCGGGTTTGTTTTATAAACGTTACCATGGATGCCACAACACAACCATTTTGACTAACGTGCAAATATGCAGTATAAAATGGGTTATGCAACAGTAAAACATTTGTCCTATAAGGTGTTGTGTAACACTTCATTTTAGAGCAAATATGTTACAGAAAGCAAATTTGCATTCCACACAACATTAAGCCAGCATTTTGGTGTTCAGGCAACAACAATAGAGAGCTTTTATGGTTTATGGTGAACGGTTCTTTTACCAAAAGCTTATAGCACTACTTTGCTAGTTGGGTATCGTGTCCGATTGGTTGAAAATGGTATTATACGTGATGTTCCAGTTTGTCTTAAGGCTTTTTTGTCTTTACACGAAATTATAGTTCGTCAAGTTCGCTACATAAGAGACTCATTAGTTGCAACTGGGAAATCGCCCATCGACATGCGTGGAAAACACGACTTCACAAACTTTCAGAAAACACAAAACAGAAAGTGACCGAGTTTATTAAAAGCCTCAAATGCCCTAAATCTCATTATTCTTTGGCAAATTCGCAAAAAGTTTACCTACCTGAAAATCTAAATGTCGCAAAATTACACAAAATGTATTATTCTATTGGCAATGTTGAAACCAAGATTTCCTATGAATCCTTCCGAGAAATCTTTGAAATAAACTTCAATATATCGTTCGGTTATCCACGAAAAGATACTTGTAGTACGTGTGATTCCTTAAAAGCTGATATATCTTCACTTACCGCTACCTTAAATTCCGACACGGTACAAACTAGGCAGTCAGCAAGTAATAATTTGGAGAAAAAGATACTTGAGAAGACACTACATCAAAAAAGGAGTGAGCGATCTTACAGTCTAAAGAGAACTTACCGCAAATGTGCCTCGAAGTTCCCCGCTATCGAAAGTATCACGATGGATTACCAAAAAAACTTGCACTGTCCAAATATTACCACAAATGATGTTTACTATAAGCGGCAACTAAATTTCATCAGTTTTAACATCCACATTCTGTCAAACTCAAGTTCTATCTATCTATCTAAAGGAGCTGATGATGTCTGTTCTATGCTGTGTAACCTTTTTTATAACATCCTGCCTATGGAAGTAAAATAACTTGCCATTTTCCGTGACTCCTGTGTAGGGCAAAGTAAAAACTTTACAGTTATTCGGTTTTTGCATTACTTGGTTACCAAGAAAAATCGTTTTACTACTGTTAAAGTAATATTCCCTATCAGGGGCATTCATACCTCGAGTGTGATAGAGATATGAGTCTCGTGAACCAAAGATCATACACTGAGGTACCGGATGACTGGAGAAATGAACTGAAAAATTGCCGTGTGAAACCTACACCATTTGAAGTCATTGATTGTGACAAAAAATTTTATTTTCAAGATTCGAGTACGTTTTTATCGCCGTTTTATTCAACGAAGTGTCCCTTTCCAACCCGACCAGTCAGGATGCTAAAATTGTGTAAACAGAATCCTCGCGTAGATACATGGGCCTATATGCTAGTTCTAAATTTGATAAGGTAATTCGGAAGAATCTAAAAAGACGAAAAAAGATCAACAAAAACGAGAAGAGGAAACAGTGAGAAAACTTTACCAGGGCCCAATCCCAATTAAAAATAAGAAATGGAAGGATCTGCAGGACCTGACCAAATTTCTAGAGAGAGCAGATTCCAGGGCATTTTATCAACAGTTAATATCTCTTGATCATCCAGAAGACAGCAGTTATGAATATGTCGATGATCCGCCAATAGACGCTTAAAGCAGGGGAAACGTGGCACGAGTCCAAAGTTAAACATCATCTTTTGTTTGTTGCGTTACTAGTTTTGAGTAAAAGTTCATTTTGTAAAATCGGTTTTACCAATAAACACACTATTTAGCAAAGATATTCTTTACGACTTATTTTTTCATCAATTTTACTTTCCAACAAGTAAGTAAACCTTAATTACCGATTTTCTCAAAATCAGTCCGGATGGACTATTGTCGTTATTCCCCGGTACCCTTCAATTACATCGCAAACCATCACCCCTTTCCACTAACCCCTTTCACCACCAGTTAAGTTTCTTGATCTTTGGGATGCGTTAAAGTTGTACAGCGACTTCCGATATAACCTGTTTACGATTTTAAATTATGGCGGATGTACCGTCAACGTTGCGTATTGAAAATGTGGTGAATGTGCTACCAAAATATACACGTGCATATCAAATGACACTAGGTGTCTGTGTAAAAATACAATTTCATCAGACTACTCTATACAATCTAAACCAAATACCTTATTGATACGTTAGAACCTATGATGACATGTCGGGGCTTGGCAAGCGTGTGGATCAGGCATTAGATAACAATAGCTACATACGAGCCTGATACGGTTTCTAAAAAGAAATGTGCCAGAACTGTTCTGATCCTGCACTGAAGGCTTCCGTGATCTCGAGGCCACCCGAATAAATTTCCTACGTGTTTTCTCAGATGCACCATACTTGCTCCAGGTACCTACTGAAATTTGTAACGCGAAGGGGGGGATGGTATATCCCTGTCAATGATCCAGCTTTCCCTTCCAGTTATTCTCCATCACATCGTCCACATCTTTAACGACTGTTCGGAACAAGGCTACTTTCCAAATACATGGAAACAAGCTCTAATTATTAAAATTCCTAAAAAAATGAAACCCACTGAGTATAATGATCTCAGACCTATCAGTTTATTACCAATTTTATCTAAACTTTTAGAAAATTTTATAAAGTTCCAATTGACCGCTTACCTAGAAAAATTCTTTATACTTACCGACACTCAATCCGGTTTTAGAAAAAATTGTAGTACAACATCTGCTCTACTTAATCTGCAAGACAATATTTTAAGTGCCCTAGATAAGAAAATGGCACTAGCCTTAATCTCTATAGACTATTCGAAAGCCTTTGACAGCATCAATCATAAATTATTACTTGCTAAATTAAATTACATAGGTCTTGACAGTATATCCCTTTCATTTGTCGACAGTTACCTTCATCAAAGAACTCAGTGTGTTTTTCTCAATCAAGAAATGTCTCAAGTGACAATAATTCCCTCAGGCGTACCTCAGGGCTCTGTATTGGGGCCGCTTCTGTTCCTCAAATATACGTTCGACTTAAGCAAAAGTATTGATAATTCTCATGTCCAGTCATTTGCAGGCGATACGCAATTGCTCCATTATTTTAACCCAGATAATGTCAATAATACTACTCAAATTTTACAAAACGATGTTAATAAATTAATTAAATACTCTTTAGATCACAATCTACTTATTAATCCACAAAAATCTAAAATGTTATTATTTTGCTCACAAAGAAAAACATACAATGTAACACAGCTCTTGAACATTCAGATAAATAACCAAATCTTGCAATTTTCTGATTCTGCAAAAATTCTTGGTGTTATTTTTGATACAAAATTAAGGTTTATTGAACATGTTAAAAGTCTATCTCAGAAAACCTACCTACGGCTGCGCACTCTTATAGCAAACAGGTATTTACTAAATTTTAAGATGCGTAAAAAACTATGTGAAGCAATGGTCATATCTATACTAAATTATTGTAATATCGTATACTATACTTGTTTAGACAATTTCACTAAAAACGGTATTCAATTTATTCAAAACAATTGTATACGATTCATTTTTGGCTTACGTAAATTTGATCATGTATCGGCGAAATATCCCGTTTTAAACTGGTTAAAAATTAATGACATGGTCAAGTATCACTATTCAGTTTTTGTTCACAAATTGCTGCTCACGTCTAAACCTTATTACTTGAAGGAAAAAAATTCATTTAATATTGTCACTGTAGAACTCTCAGAGAAAATAATATTAGAATACCCCTGCATACGTCTACACTTTTTAAACGCAGTTTTTCTTACAATGTTGCTATTATTTATAATGACCTTCCTAAAGTATATAAAGAATTTTCATTACCTGTCTTTCGACAAAAAGTTAAAACATTATTACTCAACCCTCCAAACATATAATTTACGTAATCATTCATTTCTTTTTTATTCCATCTTTAATTCAGATTAATAACAAAACTGGCCTGTTCGTCAATTCCTAGAGCCAGGTCAAAAAAATGTACAGCATATGCCATTAGTAGATTCGAAAAAAAAATTATTACCACCACTGCATATCAAGTTGGGCCTAATGAAAAACTTTGTCAAGGCATTAGATAGCGATGGGTCAGCTTTTCAATACCTGCGTCAGAAATTTCCAAGACTAAGTGAGGCAAAGGTTAAAGAAGGTATTTTTGTTGGGCCACAGATTCGAAATATTTTGAAAGATACACAGTTTGAAAACACTTTAACAGGTATTGAAAAAACTGCTTGGAATGATTTCCGTCTGGTGGTCACTAATTTCTTGGGAAATAGAAAAGCTGACAACTATAAAACCCTTGTCAAAAATATGCTGTCATCGTATCAAAAGATGGGCTGTAATATGTCTCTTAAGATACATTTCCTACACTCACACCTGGACTTTTTTCCTGACAATTGCGGAGCCGTAAGTGATGAGCTCGGCGAACGTTTTCATCAGGATATTTCAACAATGGAAAAAAGGTACCAGGGAAAGTGGAATCCTTCCATGCTTGCAGACTAATGTTGGACTCTTGGTAGAGATGCTCCAGAAACGATCCATAAAAGAACAGCAAAAAGACAGCGCATATAGTGATTCTTATAAGTATATGAATCTTGTTACTTTTTTTAATATATCCTTAAAAATAAAAAGTTTTTTTTCTAAACTACAACTAATTTTTTTATTTCATTGTCATTTTTGGATTCAGCGCCCCAAAATTAACAAAGAAATGCACTTTTCCCACAAGATACAATTAAAAAACTAAAACTTGTTGTCCAGTGTAATTTTTTGGTGCATTTGGGTTTGGAAAGTATGCCTCTTTCTCTTTTTTTTAAATTTTACTTTCGATGTAATGAACCAAATCTGTTTGTGGATAGTGTATTCTTTTGAACATCTGCTAGAGACTATATGGTTAAGTGTAAGAGTAGCAGCATGCTAAACTTCGCCTTGTAAATCTGACATTTGGCTATACTACAATGTAATTGTGGATAAACAAAGACGTCTATTATTATTATTATTATTTGCAGCGTCACCTATTGCGCAGAGGTCAAAAACATAATTTTGTGTAAATTATTTGTTTTAAAGGTAAAAACAACTACGATCTTGTTTTCACAGAAGACAAAAAAACATTCCCTCTTCTATACAAACCTATACTAATCCAATTCTGTATTCCTGCATGGTGGGAGTGGCAACATTGTTCCATCGGAGTTAGATCCACGTCTGTTCTGAAGCGACTTCAATTTCGTTAGAACTTTTACTGCGAGGCTCCGTGCCGCTCCACTGAAGAAATTCCTTTATGACCGGCCTTGTTCCTTTCAAGGATATTACAGAACGAACACTGTCTGTATAGACGGGAATACCAACGCTCGTCGTCTAAATTACGCTGATCATGAGAGAAATGCAGGAGATGAACTACCGGGAGATTTTTTTCTCTTTCAAAGTGACAAACAGTAGTCACCAGACACTATCAAATTCTCGTATTGGGAATGATTTTTTCATTTTAATTCCCGAACGCAGTGGTCGCCAACCCGTCAATTCTGGTGGCTCATAACATGTTTTAAAAAGGTGTGAAAATCATAGGAGCTTCCGTAAGTTTTGTAAATTCATAATAAAGACAAGCAGCGGCAACATTCGCGTGAGCGATCTGTTCCAGAACGATCTCAATTACTTTGAACGGAATAAATACGCAAGGTGCGGCGACAGTGCGCTCAGTTTAAAAGTCCAGCGGTTGGGTTAGAGTTGACCTGCAATTAGAAACATTATGAGCAGTAGTAAGATGATGAAGACATACCATTTACATTTGGAATGAGAAGGACAATATTTATTTACAAAAGTCAAAGGTAAAAATGTATGTTTGTTATGCAATACATCTGTTTCCGTTGCTAAATTAGGGAATAGCGAGAGACACTATAAAACTGTAGATTCGAATTTTGAGAAATCATTCCCGTTACATTCTGCAACCAGAACGGAAAAACTGAAACAATTAAAAAATCAGTTAACTGGACAATGTTTTTAAAAACCATCGACAAAAGTAAGGCTGCAAATCATACCGGATGTCCCAGATAATTACACAAAAGAAGAAACCTTATGAAGACGGGGAAAATGATAAAACAGCCGTTTTCAGAAGCTACAGATTCATCGTTTGCCAGCTTTAGAAATAAAGACGAGATAGTGACTGCAGCTTTCGTTGACACCTCTCAGATGGCTGTGTTCGTCAAGCTGGTTTTTAGTGATTTTACGATTGAAGAAGATCTTTTGAAGTTTATTCCACTAAAAGGACAAACTCAGGGGCGTAGCGAACCTTGCAATTGTGGGGGAGTAATTTCACAAAAAATGCCGACCAGTAAAAAAAATTGCCGATTTTATAACTTATTTTAATACATGGTATTACACTTAATTGCGATCAAAACTGTAGTTTATACTTTATACATACAATACAATGGACATAATAATTAAGAATTTTTAGAAAATTAAAGGAATATACATCATCATTAGAGACAGATAGAAAAGCAGAACGATACGCAGAAAAAAATGCATACATGTACTCTCATTTCAAATTTTTACCCTGCGGTGTTTCAAAATAGACCATTTTTCACCGACTTTTCGGAGATCAGTCGTGTCAACCATATCCTTTTTTATAACCACCACAGCGCGTAGTTCAAATAAATTTTTTATGACATTTTGAAAAGACTAGTTTGTACTCTGCATTTCCTGAAAGTGAAACTTTCATAAATTCCGACTAACAGACATTAGACGAAATTTTTCACGATAATAACATACTAAAAGAGAAACTAAACAGAAGATGAATAAAAAGTATGTAGGAAGCTTCCGAAAAATGTCAATTTTTGTTTATAATCGCGTACAATTTTTTTGTGTATAAATATACTAAGTGACATATAAATCCGAACACCCAGTTTAAATGGTTTTATGTTAATAAAATTTTGTATAAGTACTTAATGAAGCATAATAAGTAAATGATAAAAATTTCAAAATGATTGCACTGCTTTAAAGCCCTTTGACCTTTAATAATGTGTGGATGCACCCTGATGTGCTACGCATTCTCCAACGCGCCTAGGCATGCTTCTGATCAGGTGATCAATGTTCTCATGTGGTATCTCATTCCTGGCAACCACCAACTCCTCTCGAAGTGCTTCTACAGTCTGAGGAGGACGTTGCAAATTGAGCAATCTCCTACCCATCATATCCCACACGTGCTCAATTGGGGATAAGTCGGGAGATCTTGGTGGCCATGGTAACAATGTGACATAATTATGTTGAAAGAAGTCTATTGTGACTCTTGCAACATGTGGTCGGGTATTATCTTGTTGGAAAGTTGGATCTGCCAGGGTGTCAAGATAGGGTAAAAGATGGGGTTCTAGAACTTCGTGGGTATAACGCTGCGCGTTCATGTTACCTCTGATGAAGATTAAAGGTGACCTGGAACCATAAGCTATAGCACCCCAAACCATAACTCCAACAGTGTGATGAACATGTCTTTCAACAAAAAACTGTGGATTCCTCCTTTCACCACGTCGCCTTCTAACCCTGGCACGACCATCGTGCATGCCTAAACAAAATCGAGACTCATCACTAAAGACAATACTGTTCCATTCCTGATCCCAGAGTGACCGTTGTCTGCACCACTCAAGGCGATTACGTCGGTGTTCTCGAGTTAAAGGGAGGACCCAGTGTGGCCGGTATGAAAACAAGCCAAAACTTCTCATTCGTCGGTAAACACTTCGCATGCCAATAGGTCTTCCGTGTTCTGCAAACCATTCATTTGCAATGGACCTGGTAGTGGAGAAACGGTCCCTTAAGGCCAATAATCTTAGGCGGCGATCTTCACGGTCTGTTGTTCTACGGCGGCGTCCAGTGCCCCTTGCTCTTTGCGTACGGCCTTCTCGAAGCCATGCCTGACAACACCTAACCACAGTGTCTACACTTCTTTGCACTCTAACTGCAATTGCCCGAAAAGAAAGTCCAGCTTCCCGAAGTCCCACTATACGGCCCCTATCAAACTCACTAAGTTGACGAAATCGTACAGGTCTCCGTACTCTAGGCATCGTAACCGATCGTAAAGGATGTCAAGAACCAAAATCCGCCAACGTTGATTCTTTACTGCGGCTGAAATATTCATTTTTAGAGGGTTAGTGAATTAAAAAAAAGCAGTATAAAAACCGGAATGTCCAACTGATAAGGCTGAACATTTTGTCACTTGTTAGATTGTAAGATAAATACATTCACCAACTTTTATTAAAATAAAACCATTTAAACTGGGTGTTCGGATTTATATGACACTTAGTATATATACACGTCACTTCCAAAAATGCCGACTCCCGAAAAGATTGGGGAGGGAGAGATACCCCCCCATACCCCTCAACTCGCTACGCTACTGGACAGACTACTGGGCAGGACTTGTTTTTTCTTTTAAAAATATTATTTCTTCTGAGAAAAAAATGGCGATGGCGCCCCAGCTATGGTCGTGATAAGGGTCTCTTGAGGTTATGTCGTAAAGATGAAAGTTTTCCGCAATTTTTCTGTTACCACTACACTATCCATCAGCAAACATTATCTGGACATTTTCTAAAACTAAACAGCTGTATAAAATTTTTAGTAAATTGTCAACAAGATTGGAGCTCGAGCGTTACAAAGAAGATTATTTAAAACCTTGGCCGATAAAATTGACTGTCAATACAGGGAACTACTTCTTCACTCTGAAGATCGATGGTCAAGTAGGGGACGAGTGCTGAAACGTTCTAATGATATCATATCTGTCATAGTTCAATATTTTAAACAACGTGATGAACCGATTCCGGAACTGGAAAATTCAATCTGGCTTAGAGATTTTGGTTTTCTTGTGGTGTTACGCCAATGGTCATTTGACGCGCGCGCCACTGTGCACCAGCCACAACCACTGCGCAAGCGCTGCCTGGCAGTTTTTGAATGCCAGCCAATGGGGACGGAGACGCGGGGACATCGAAACGCCGAGACCAGGACAACAGGTGTCGACAGAACGCATACCATTTTGTACAAGAAAAATTTGTATTACCATTCAATCATTTTTCTAATAAAATACAGTCCACTCTACAAATTGCAACAACCTTTCTACAAGACTGGAACGGATGTGTCCTTGCCGCACATAACATGTGGTACAGAGAAATTAAGTGAACTCAATTTGCAGCTTCAGAGGAGAGACAAAGAACTAGCAGAAATGATTTCTGATAAAGCGTTTTTCAAAAAGCTTGAGTTTTGGGAGCAAAACTTAATCGATGGCGATACCAGTCATTTTCCTGTCGTTTGAGAAAATATATCTCAAAGTCCATTAAAACCATATGACAGTAAATATCATGTAGAAATAGTCTCTAACTTGAAGGATAACTTCAAAAATCGTTTCAAAGATTTCACCGAAATTGCTATAGTTTTGCAAATGGAAATAAAATAACTCGGTAGGTTTAAATGACCTTATTGTTTTTCGAAGTGTAAGATTAATACACATCTGCATGCGCTCGAACCAATTTTCGAAGCACTTATTCGACTCGTTTGCTGGCAGATCCAAAACGGCATTTTTGAATGCGTCAACTACTACTTCTTCTGGTGACCGGAACCAGTCTGTTTTTAATTTTCGGGAAAGTAAAGAAATCGTTAGGACTTAGATCGAGACTATATGGAGGATGGTCCAATAATTCCACGTTTTTTTCCTTTAAATACTGACTTGTTTTTTGAGCTGTGTGCGAGCTTGCATTATCTTGGTGGAGGATGATTCTTCTTTTGGGGTTGATTTGTCGAAGATCGGTGATGACTTTTGGCAAACAAATAGTGGTATACCAATTCGCAGTAACAGTTCTTTGCTAGTTAAGAGGAATTGTTGCAATATGACGTTTGACACAAATGTCGCGACCATCTTTTTCGAAACACTTCGAGAACGGATGACTTTTGTTGGCTTTTCTTCACCTTGGAACATCTAAATAGCCGACTGCCGTTTATTTTCTGGTTCATATCAGTAAATCCACGATTCATCGCCACTAACAATGCTGTACACATTTTTTGAGTTCCCGGAATTGAAAGGGTCAAGCGTTTTTTGACACCAATTAACCCTGGCTGCTTTCTGCTCTTCAGTCAACAGGTGGGGTATCCAACGAGAAACTAATTTTCTTACTCATAATTCTTCATGTAAAAATTTTTGAATTGAGGTCTTTGAGATCTTCAAGGACGCCTCAATCAACAGACAGTAACTCAGCAAGGCATTCTTGTTGCGATAATTGTCTCTGAAAGTTGTAATAAATTATGGCGCGAAAATGTTCTCGGTTGAGTTCCATTTTTCTAATGACTTGGTGACACTTAAAAATTCACTGTAGTGAGAACACTGCGCGTATTGTTGTGAAACTTTGAATTTAAGTGTACTAAAAAGTGAGGTTAAGATTCAGTACTGAACTTCGATTCGCGCGGCCTACTATGTTTCTATGGGCTTGTCCAAAACGGACGCAGGAAAGTAAACGCATATTAAAACAAGCAAGATTGATATCGAAATCAAGTTGGGTACTTTATTTTGAAGGTTCATTTATACCATTTATGTATGAAAAATAATATCGCTCAAATGTTTACCACGACTGGATTTACAGACGTCCACGCGATGGTCGAAATTTTCAATGACATTTTGCAACATGGTCGGTTCTATGGCATTTGTTTTTGAGTTCTTGGAGGTTTGTTTGTTTGCTGGTTTGTTGACGTAGACTTTGCTTTTCAAATATCCCCATAAAAAGAAGTCCAAGGGAGACAAATCGCACGATCTTAGTGGCCATGGCACATTTCCTCTGTGCGAAATCTCGCGATCACCGAAGAAGGACTGCAATCGATGGATATTGACGTTGGTTGTGTGGCATTTTGCACCGTCTTGTTGGAAATAAACATCGTCCATATCCATTCCTCCAAGTTGCGGCAAAAAATAGTCCTCTATCATCACGTGATATCGCTCAGAATTGACGGTAACGGCGTACCTGGCCGCATTTTCGAAAAAGTAAGGTCCGATGATGCCTTTTGACCACAATGCACACCACACAGTCACTTTTTGAGGTTGCATCGGCTGCTCTTGATACTCACGAGGTTTTCGTTGGCCCAGATGCGGCAGTTTTGCTTGTTTACCGTCCCATTCAAAGTGAAATGCGCTTCGTCGCTGAACATGATTTTTGATGAAAAATTGGCATCAATTTGGCGGTGTTCAAGGAGCCAATCTGAGAACGTTCGGCGCGAAAAATGGTCGGCCCGACGCAGCTCTTGCGTCAATTGGATCTTGTAGGCGTGTACATTCAAATCCTCGTGGAGAATGTGGAGCAAACTGGTCCTCGAAATGCCCAATTCTTGGGATCGACGCGTTGTTGATTGTTTCGGATCGTCTCTCACACTCTCCTTCATAACAGCAATATTTTCCGGTGTGCGAACGCTCCTTAGCCGGTCAGAGCCTGGCAGATTTGCCACAGAACCTGTTGCCTCGAATTTACGCACCAGACGACCGATGGTTGTTTCGTTTGGGCGGTTGTTGCGACCGAAATGTTCACGAAGCGCGCGAAACGTGTTTTTTATTTTTGCACCATTTTTGTAGTGCTCTTGAATAACTTTAATGCGGCCTTCAATCGAACACGACTCCATAGCGATCAAGGGTTGAATGTTTATCAACTAACAAAATGACATGTGACAGAAAACAAAGATGGCGTCTATGTCAAATTGAAGTTTACTTTCCTGCGTCCCTATTGGACAACCCTTATATGCAAAACTTAAAAGACATCCCTCGTATTAGTTTATTTAAGTTTATTAGTATGTATTAGTATTAGGAAAATAAACACATGTACTTATGCGTATGCTTACATTGCTTACGACTAGGTAGCGCACTGTTTATTCCAAACTTATCAAAGTAGCTCAACACACTGAAAAGGTTGGCGACCACTGTTCTACTGGAATATGCCAATCTACAGGGTTATCCAAATTAAGTGTCCACCATTGGTAACTTTGTTATTAGTAAAAATACAAAGTTGTTTAAATTAGCAAACTAGTAGCATTTTTAACGCTGGTAAAAATGAGAAATAAAAAAAAACAATTGAGAGTCGTTATTTTGATTTTTTTCAGTAAAATAACATTTTTTTAAATGGAAACCCCTGTATATTATATTTTTTTCTGTTAAAGCATCAAATTTTAAACAAAAAAGTTCATAATGACTTTTCCGCTAAAGTCAAAAATAAAGTCAAAATAACGATAAATATTTTTAATTATTTGCAGTATTATAATATTAAGACGGCTATGAAAACAACATGGCGTTCGTGATTTGACAGCATTAAGATAAGCGACAAATTGTTAAACTGGACATACTCGCAACTAGAAGGCTTTGGAAAACAATGATAAAATCAAATAATGTCAAACATTAGTGTAAATACTTGTTTATAAGCTTTATTGTGTCATTAATTTAAAGAAAAATGTTCTCCCATGAAGAAAAGTGTGATATGTTAGAATGCTATTTAGTGTGCAGAAAATCCTCCTTGAGAGCAAGAGAATACTACAGTGAATTATATCCCGCTCGCATTCAACCGTATGAACGATATTTTCTGAGACTTTATCGAAAATTTAGGGGCAACGAAAATGTTTTTGCTAAAACAACGGCAAAAAAAGAATTCATTATAAGCGAGGCCACGGAAATTGCAGTTATTGGATATTTTGAAGCTTATCGTGAGAATTCAATAGCAGATATTCTCAAGGACTCTAATTTCAGTTATGGTACTGTTCAAAGGATTTTAAAAAAATACAAATTTATTCCGTATAAGTACCGACCAGTTCAAACGCTTTTGGCAGGGGATCCAGAGAGAAGACTTGTTTTTTGCCATTGGTATCTTAGCTTCTGTCGCCAAAATGTAAATAACTTTCGTTACCTTTTATGGACAGATGAATCAAATTTTTCAAATTCTGGAATGTTTAATAGAAAAAACCACCATTATTGGTCAAGAGAAAATCTTTTGTTAGTACATCCAAGAGGCCCACAAGTCCGTTTCAGTTTCAACGTTTGGTGCGGTATAATTGGTTCAAAAATTGTTGGCCCGTTCTTTTATGAGGGAACACTAACTGGTGAAAGATATGTGGAATTTTTGTCAGAAATTCTGACTAATTTCTTAGACGAATTGTATCTTATAAGTAGACATCATCTGCATTTTCAGCAAGATGGCGCACCTGCCCACAACTCCAGAGGTACTTATCATTTTCTAAGTACTACTTTTAATGATCAGTGGATAGGAACAAATGGCCCAATACAGTGGCCTCCCAGATCACCAGATCTAAACCCACTTGATTACTTCTTGTGGGGTTACTTAAAGAACCAAATTTACAAGCGAAGGTACGATAACCTTGACGCGTTAAAGACTGCAGTTAGGGAAAAGATAACCCAGATAGATGGTAGGACCATACTTAAGACAGTTCGAGCAGTTGAAAAACGTGCCCAAAAATGTATTGAAGAACAAGGTGGTGTTTTCGAGCATCTTTTTAAAAATAATTGTTATTGTATTTTGTAAGATTATAAGTTGATGTTGAAAATAAAGTTTGTCGATACAATTTAATTGTTTCAGATTGGAGGCCATAACTTCAACAATTTGTAACCTAGGAGAAAAGTTATTGTAAGCTTTTTTGTTTAAAATTTGATGCTTTAACAGAAAAAAATATAATATACAGGGGTTTCCATTTAAAAAAATGTTATTTTACTGAAAAAATCAAAATAACGACTCTCAATTGTTTTTTTTTATTTCTCATTTTTACCAGCGTTAAAAATGCTACTAGTTTGCTAATTCAAACAACTTTGTATTATCACTAATAACAAAGTTACTGACACTTAATTTGGATAACCCTGTATACAAAGAGACATAGAAATCAAGTGTTGCTAGCAAGACTCACTTTTTATGTACCCTGCATCCTGGAACTGTTGATTACCGTAAGATTCTCGGAGCCCATAAATTATTCCCCAGCCGATAAAATCTCATAAAACGTGTCTACATCAGAGCGTAAAACAAGTTGGGGAAGTGTCTGATGCAGTCGTCAGCGGTGACGGAGAGGAAACTCCGCAGCCGTAGTAATCCTCTCATTTCCCGAGTTACAACCGTACTTCATTTCCATAATATCCGATGATCGGTAAGAGCAGAAAGTTTAATAAGAAGCAGCATCTGCCTTGGCGTCGCCGACACGTGTCGCAGATTGTTCCCGCAGCATGCAAAGCCTAGCGACTAACAACTCGCAACTCTGATGTTATGTACTGATATACGCCTGTATGGAGTTGTACGAGATGAAGCATATCGAGGAAGCGATAGTATAGTCATTCTAATGCCAATGGAAACAGCAAAAAACAAAAGTCGTCACAAAAAGGGTGTAAAATCCTATACAGGATGTTGTGAAGGTTGCGACTTTCCTTTACGGAGTCAGCCAAAGCTAATTTGCGGCAGAAATGTCTTTTGTTCGATAAAAACAAACATCTGCAGCACTGATGGAAAGAAACATCGAGGACGACGGCGACATTTTGAGTACACTCGCGGAGTATCAATAGGATCTTGAAGATGATCATATCTTTTTTTTTTTTTTATATCGAAACAGCCGCGCAGGCAGAAACCTAAATGCCGGAACACCGCGGCTGCTATGATGATCCCAAAGAAATTTTGTTAATACGATTTTTGAACTGCCTAAGGTTAGTAGAACTGGGAAAAACTTCCTCCCGTAGTTTGTTCCACAATCTAGACACCCTCGGGACAAAGGAGCGGTCGTATCGGCCAGTTCTGGATGTACGAAGTTTGACACGGTTAGGATGGGACGCCGAAGTCAGGCGGGTCTGTCTGGCAGGCACATCGCGCGGCGGCATCATGGAAGAGAGCTCTGAGGAGCAAAGCCCGTTGGTGTAGCGCTAGAAAAGAGCTAGATCGCCGACGGCCCGCCGGTGCGAAAGAGTCCCGAGACTGTCTGTTAGAGAAGAGTCATCGATCAGTCGGACCGCCCTCCTCTGGACAGTATCGAGCATGGACAATGTAGTCGGGGCGGCAGCACCCCAAATGTGTGAGCAATACTCGAGGCTAGGCCTTATCTGGGCCTTGTATAGAGTGAGAAGGTCATGCGGAGAAAAGTACTTCTTAGCCCTAAACAAATAGCCTAGCTTTTTCCCAGCAGCTGCAGCTATTGAAGAGATGTGTTCGTGACAGATCAGGTCCTCGGTGATCTGGACTCCGACCAGCCGAAATGAATGGCTCTTTGGTAGAACTCGACCGTCCATCGAAACTGTATGAGCGCTAGGACGCTTTTTGTTCGTCAAAGTACAGTACTGTGTTTTGGAAGCATTGAACTGTACAAGATTGTTGCGTCCACAAGCAGTGATAGCCTCCAGGTCTCTTGTCAGAGAAGAAGTCGTCGCTAGTCTTCTTTTTTCCAGCTCAGCGGCAGAGATCGGCTTGTCACTCTGAATTCCTGCATGTAGAGTGCTGTCATCAGCGAAGCTGTGGATTGGGTTGATCGTGCAGGAAAGGAGGTCGTTGATATGTAAGAGAAACAGTGTTGGAGCCAAGACCGATCCCTGGGGAACACCCGCGTAGACGTTGTGGGATGAAGAGGAGAATCCGTCAATTACGACGGATATCTTGCGGCCAGAGATAAAGTCAGCCACCCATCTGCAAAGCTTTTCTGGGAGGCCGTAGGATGGAAGTTTGCTCAAGAGGGCAGCGTGCCACAGCTGATCGAACGCTTTCGTGATGTCAAGAGCAACGACATGAGCCTCACCATGAGACTGGATGAGTTTACTCCACAGTTGCGTGACGTAAGCTAGGAGGTCCCCTGTAGATCGTTGGTGCCGGAAACCGTACTGCCTGTCGCTAATCAAGCTGTGACGTTCGAGGTAGTCCAGAAGCTCGCGATTTATGCACCTCTCCATCACTTTACTTATGACAGAAAGCAGAGCTATAGGCCTGTAGTTGTAAGGGTCGGTTTTAGATCCTTTTTTTGGGATGGGCTGTACATGAGCAAATTTCCAGTTTTCTGGGAAGGTGCCGGATTCATAAGATATCTGGAAGAGACGCGAAAGAACTGGAGCAAGCTCAGCTGCACATCTCTTCAGTACAATGGCAGGAATCAAGTCCGGACCAGAAGCTTTGTTGATGTCGAGCGACAAGAGCACTCGTCTTACGGCCTTATGCCTGAATGTTACCTCCCGCATAGTGTGGGGAACCCTTTGAATTGACGGCACTTGGTGGAGTTGGCAGCAAAGATCTTGGCTAGCACTTCCGCCTTGGCCTTTGAGTCGAATACAATAGTTCCATCCTGACACGTAAGTGGTGGAAGGCTACTGTCTGAGAAGTTCTTTTCAATCTGCTTGGCCAGCGTCCAGAAAGACCGACTGCCATTGCGCTGCGACATTACCCTGTGCCTAACTTTTATATCATGCTGGGTTTTGGCATTGCGAACCGCTTCGTTATATTTGTTTCTGGACTCGACGTCGGCTTGTCTGTTCTCTACAGTGGGGTTTTGTAAGTAGGTTCTGTGGGCCTTGATCGTCTGCTGGCGAGCAGTGTCACACGATTTGTTGAACCAGCCGTTGGACCCTGGTTTAGGAACTTTCACTGTGTGAGGGATGTATTCCTCCATTCCGACGTGGATAATTTCGGTTATTGAAGAACAGACAGTCGACGCATCCGCGTCAGTGAAACAGACATCTCTCCAAGGAAAGCTAGAGAAGAAGTCTCTGAGCCCCTCCCAGTCGGCATGTCCGTAATGCCAAGTTTTGCGGCCTGTGCGAGTTTCTGCGGCCACAGCGGCTTCTGACCGAAACCAAACCTAACAACACCGTGATCTGAGTTACCCAGGGGGGACAGGACGGCAGTGCTGTAAGGGGCAGGATGCGTGGTCAGAAAGAGATCCAGCAGGCTACTGGCGTGTGACGAGACGCGGGGGAAAAAAGTAGGGCTCGTCACCAGCTGGGTCAGCCCTTGAGTAAGAGCGAACGCTTCGACTGCACGACCTGCTGCATCGGTCTTATTTGAGCCCAACCAAAGCTCATTATGGGCATTGAAATCACCGAGAAGAACTACCTCTGAAGCGGGGTGATTGATGTTCAGGAAGTCGATCTGGACGGCGAGGTATTCGAGTAGGTCATCCCAGTTATGGTTCGAGGGAGAGCGACTGATGAGTAACTACATATACATTAGTACTATAGGATTGCGCCAATTTTGATTTTTCAAATGCGGTTTGTTTATAAATTAGATTAATCTACACTCCAAGCAATGCCTGATTTGGATAAGAGAGATGTGTATTGGCTCCAATTTTTCGCAGTTTAGCAAATATTTTTTGGTCTATTCCACCGTTTCCCTCCAAAATTTCCATTCCATTCAAATTCGAATAATTGGTTTTTCTCATAATAAAATAATATTTGTCGAACTCTTCAACAGTATAGTTTGTTCAACTGCCTCTGGTCTGTTGACAGGTTCTTATTTAATAATAATAATAATAATAATAATAATAATGTGTGCCCACCATTTTGTGCAGCATCTGGTGGTTCACGATGTAATTTTAACTTTCGTTTTAAATATTTTACTCCATTCTAATCTGTTCCTGACATACAGCTGTGTGTAGTTTATATTAATTTTTCACCAGGTTACTGGGTGTTTCCCTCAACCAAAACGTTAATAACATTTAGCAACAATCTGACATACGACTATAAGTTAATTTACAGTCATTTTGCACAATAGTTGCTATTTCTCCTCAATGTTATTGCAGCTCCTGATGAAGATGGCAAAGTCCATTGAAAGCTAGAGGTTAATAAAGTATAAAGAGTCCTCTTTGTTTGAGTTTTGTCGAAGTACCCAACAAAAGGCGGAAGCTTTATTTCTATCTAAACGACAATGACCACGTCTCAAGTTTTATATATATATATATCTGTATATATACAGGGTGGGGCAAAAGTCGCGAAGGGATTTGAAAAATTAATAACTTTTTTAAATTTTAATTTTAATTTTTTTCCCTAACACAAAACTAAAATGCAATGTTTGGAGTTTGTTTACAATTTAAGTGTGAAAGATTACATCACGCAAATGACCGCCATTTTCAGCCTCGCAAAGTGCAGCTCTTGCAAGAGCATTTTCCATTACCCGAGTCAGAATATCTGGCCCCAAAGCACTTACTTCTGCTCGAATATTATCTTTTAGTTGCTGCAGGGTTGTGGGTTTATTAATATACACTTTTCCTTTCAGATATCCCCAAAGGAAATAATCAGGGGCTGTTAAGTCCGGCGAGCGGGCGGGCCAATTGAATCCTGAATTTCTCGAAATTAAACGTTCGCCAAAAATCTGCCTTAGAAGGTGCATAGTGGCTCGAGCAGTATGCGCAGTGGCTCCATCTTGTTGGAAAGTCATCGTTTGATTGTCAGCAAGAGCTGGTCTTAAGAAATTTTGAATCATATCACGATATCGGTCGCCATCTACAGATACAGCATTCCCATCGTGGTCTTCGAAGAAGAATGGTCCAATAATTCGTTGAGACGTAACTGCGCACCATACTGTACATTTAAGCGGATGTAATTGCCTTTGATGAACCACCCTTGGGTTCTCGGTACCCCATATTCTGCAGTTCTGCTTATTTACGAAGCCATTCAAATGAAAATGGGCTTCATCGCTCATGATCAGAGAATGAATAAATTCATTATCTTCTCGAGCCATTCTTTGCAAGCGAACTGCATAAGTTAGTCGTTCTTGAAAATCTGCTGGTTTTAGTTCTTGCACTAGCTGCACTTTATATGGAAACAGATGTAAATTTCCTCTTAATATTCTGCGTAAAGACCTTTGAGACATCTGCAGCTCAGCAGAACGTCTTCGGGTTGAGGTTTCCGGATTCTCCTGAACACTCTCCTGAACGCGTTGAATGTTCCCTTCATTTCTTGCGGAACGTGGCCTTCCGCTTCGTGGGAGATCCATAACTGTGCCTTGTTGCTGAAATCGTGCCACTAAGCGTCGAATCATTGATTCAGAGGGCGAATTCCGCAAATTGAAATGACGACGATATGCTCGTTGAGTTTGAATTATTGAATGGTGATATTCAAAATAAAATTCTATAAGTTTGGTTCGTTGATTGAGGTTGTAACGCTCCATAATTAATCTCCAGGATTTATTTTACACGGTCCTGAAAAAAAAAATGAAAACAAAATAAATTTAAAAAAGTTATTAATTTTTCAAATCCCTTCGTGACTTTTGCCCCACCCTGTACAAGGTGGCGCATCGAAAACGAGACAGACGCATTTACTGGCAGCTCAGTTTTTTTTGGAAAAACGCTCAGACCCGTCGAATTTGTTTTGGAGGGACACAAGTTTGACAAAAAAACCACGTTAACACGTGCAGCCCCCTGGGCGGGGGTAACACCAACCCTAAAATCTTAAATGGAAAGGGGGTTCGAGTGATACCTTATTTTAAAGATCTTTCAATTCCCTTTATAATGATGTAAAATACATGACTTCAATTCAGTAGTTTTGAAGATTTATTGATTTAAAGTTTAAAGTAGACTTTAATAGGTACATCAGACTAGTTTGTACTACTTTCAGAAGAAATTTGACTAAAAGAATAAATGCTTTTCTTCACTAAGCCCGTGGTTTGTTTATCATTTTGTTGTTGAAAATAGCTACTGGAGCGTTTTTTTGCGGCATAAAAGTTATTTCTTGAAGAAAGATAAGGACATATCTCGTACTTATTTTAAATAGGAATTTAGTACATAGTTTGCGATTGATTTGACCAAACTTTGTTGCTAAAATAACATGTAACGCTTTATTACATAAATTAACCATGGTATATTCCACAGCAGAAAGAGTTGAAATTATCGAAATATTTTTCGGAAATAATCAGTGCGCTAATGGAACAGCAGAAATATTTAATGAGCGACATGAGAACAGTAACGTGCATCGAAAATTTGTTCTAGAACGTGTAGTTAAATTTCGGGAAACTGGGTCATTCGCCAATAAAAAACGCAAAATTGAAAATCCCATAAGGAACGGAGTAATAGAAGTGGGGGTTTTAGGGCAAGTTTATGTAGATCCTACGTTAAGTACCCGCAAATTAGAGACTCTGTGTGGTGTTAGTCGACGTTCTGTCCAACGCATTCTAAAGGCCCCTAGTTTTCATCACTATAAAATTCACCTGGTACAAGAACTTAATGAAAATGATTTTGATCGGTGATTACAATTTTGTGAAGATATGAGTGAACGAATTATAAACTATGAACATTTTCTATTCAACACTTGCTTTCCCGACGAATGTTCCTTTTTCTTGAATGGCATAGTAAATCGTCATAACTGCCGATATTGGTCCGATTCTAATCCCAGAATTTATCATGGGGTTCATACACAGCAGCCACAAAAATTAAATGTTTGGTCTGGTATTTTTGGCGATCATTTAGTTGGTCCTTTTTTCTTACCTGGAAATTTGACCGGTGAAATGTGTTTGGAATTACTGGAAGACGCCATAGATCCTGCATTAACAGCCATAATTGAAAATCAGAATCATCGGCGGTACATTGCGAATAGGTTGATGTTCCAACAGGATGGTGCCCCACCACATTACGCATTACGTGTTCGACAATATTTAGATCAGACGTTTACAGATCGATGGATTGGTAGAAGAAGTGTCATTGAATGGCCCCCAAGATCGCCAGATTTATCACCTTTGGATTTCTTTATGTGGGGTCATTTAAAAAGCAAAATCTATGCTACTCAGCCAACATCATTAGAAGACCTGCGACAAAGAATTGTGAATATATATATATATATATATATATATACAGGGTGACTTTGAAGTTGAGTCATTAATTTTCAGATAATGATTGTAGCAGGAAGATAAACCAAAATATGTGTGTAAAAATAAAAAAGAAATTAAAAAAAATGTTACCTTGTTTTATAAAATACCCTCCCGACAAGTATTTCAGTGCGGACCTGTATTTGATCGTGCGGTCTTGGAGCACCGACATGCCCTCCCCTGTGAGGTCTTAAGTCACCTGATTCACGAGCCCTTTGTACTACATTAACAAACATGTGCCATTTTTTATTTCGTTTGAGCCACGCAACAGACACCACTATTCACTCACGCGTTACCGACTGACACTGACTGTATACAACTGAATAAAATAATTGTAAAAACATCGTTCCAAATTCTTTCGCTTTTTTGTTTCCGATGCGATGAACCGATAAGGCGGATTTATATCCGTTGTTGCCAAACACGAGTACATAATATTATTATTGAGACAGGGCGGTACTCAAACTTCCAAAGGGCTATAACTTTGTTACTTTAATTTTACCAGAAAAATGGTAAAGGAAAAAACATTTCACTGTTAAAATAAATGACTCAACTTCGAAGTCACCCTGTATATATATATTATATAATCATACGTTTTGACGTAGGAGGGGATTGTGGGAAGGGAGAGAGGCAGAGCCGCACTGGCTCATTTATTGTTTTTTGGAACCTAATATCTCGGTTTTCTTAAAGCTTTCGTATACAGTGTGACACAAAAGTCCCGGAAACGGCTCTGTATTTTCTGTAACTTTCAACAAGGAATTCAACGGTCACCTTGAAATTCACCTTAAAGGTTAATTGATGGTCAATTTCAATTAGAAACTGCCGGAAATCGAGACAACAGAAAATGTTACGTTCAAACACACGGTCCAAGGTCAGTATTAGCACTAATGGTCAAATGAAGATCAAATGTGCGCTGCTAGAAAAACCTCTATAAATCTCATATTAAGAGGAAGTGAACGCTGACCTTGTATTTGACCTGCACCTTCAAGGTTATTTCAAAGTCAACTTTGATTTTTTAATGAAAATCAATATTCTTGATGGCGGTCAAATGTATGCTGGTAGGAGGACCACTATAACCTTACAGGATCTGTGATGAAAATAACTATCAAGATCAGTTCTTTGGTAAACTTTGACGAGTGATCTTATATTTGATCTTGAACCTCATCTTCAAGGTCTTTTTTTTCAAATAGAAACTAGCAAGAACGATATCGGTTGAAAATCAGTCGTAACGAGTATCCCATTTTTAAGCTCTTCAATATTTTATAACCCCACAGTATAAATTTAATATTAATATATTAAAATCTAAATGCTAAAGCATGTTTTATCAGTCTTCTTATATTATAAGGGTATATCTGAATGTGCAATAAATATTTTATTGTCCATTCATATAGACCCGTTTATAAGCAGAAGATTGGTACAACACACTCTGGCGTTATGACGATTTTATAAGCGGTTCATAATTGACAGCAAGTCACCATTTTTGAAGGACTTTACATCCTAGGGTTATGAGGGGCTTCAAGATGAGATATCACATGACCCATTATTCCATTTGATAAAATCTTCGAAGATGATCTGCCGCCATTTTCAACTGCCGGTTTAACCCATAAATATGTAAATAACTTCAAACGTTCAAAAAATAAGTAGTGTAAATTTAAGACAATAAGTTCTATTTGTCACTGTCAGAGCGGTCCGTAGCAGCTTTGCTTTTGGTTAAAGTCAGTAGGTCTGTCCGGTTTGGTTGCCCATCTACCAGACAAAGTCGTTCAAGTAGAACGTTTGAACAATTGATCTCCAAAACGTCATATCTCTCGCACGGTTTTGAACAACTGGCATGATGACAAAATCCTCAATACTTATTCAACTTATTAGACCACCATTAATTCCAATTTCCAAGTGTGTATTTGGCAAACGAAATATCCGTTTTACTGTTTCACGAGACAACTACAGCCATCGTCTCAATACAAATGGCCTCCTCTAGCATTTCTTTTGTACGCCACTGATTAGACATTCTGCTTTCTTATACTATACCACTTATCTTTATCGGATTTCACAAGTTTTTTGCGGCCCCGGGATTTTTGCTGTTTCAGTTGGTATTAAAAATGCTATACGAGGCATGGAGTATTTTCACAAATTTTCTTACAATACCCGATCAATATCTTGTTTCCAAGTGGAAAACTTGCCCTCCAAACTTCAGACGTAAGGTATTGCGCTAAAGTTGTGACGCAATAAGTTTTTCCACACCGTGTTTTTAAATTGGGCTTCCTCTAAATATAAGAAAAACAACCTTTATTCTCTGAAGTTGGGAGTTTGAAATGTATTATCATGATCTTCTTGAAAAATGAATGTTAAAAGTCTATTTGAATTAATGAAAATGCAATAACGTCTAGGTGGTTGTATCTACGGCTTTCCTTTTAATAGATTTTCAATAGAGGGAAAATGTATAGATAAATGCGATTTCTACAATTTCGGGTGCGTAAATAAGAATAAAACACATGCAAATTATTGAAAACATTTATTTGACACCATTTTCTTTCGTATCTACTTACCTTATTCCATAGATGCAGAATCGAACGCAACTCACCTGAAACAATAAAACAGAATTAGATGTGATAAAGGCAACAAAGAAACAACGCTGGTACGAAAAGTCCTTTGCAAAGGAATTGTTTGACCGTAAAGCAACTAAACTCCACGGCTATATATCAGCCGCTCGTATTCGCTAGAATAGAGAGGCATCGAGGCAAAGTTGTATCAGAAGAGTCTGGCGTTCATTCCAAGATTATGCAAATCCTGACGGCTAAATTCGGATATGCCGCATGTGAATGTGGCTGTTTGTCGTTTCGTTCTCTCTCTGTCTCTACTCGTAGCGCCACAGTTTAATTCGCATCTCCACAGAAATAAATAGGGCGTGGAAAAATTGGTGCAGAACTTTCGCCATGTCAGGGAATGTTAGAGGAGGTGGCAACTATTGCACAGTTGCAAAGTTGTGGTTTTCATTTACACGACGTGTAGATCTTGAAAACATAAGCAATTTTTCTTAGTACCATATACACCAATGTCTTAAGGGAACCGAGATAAAGGGCTCTGCAACATCAAAAATATCTGAATACCGTCCTGTAGCCGCGACCCGCCGCGATATCCCCGACTGTTACAAGGTCTCAACCCGACGGCAGAACTGGGTCGGGATCAGTAATAATCGATTGCGTTTCAAAAAAAAATAATAATGACACACTCATACACCAATAATGAACTCGTTGATATGTTGTTAATTTATGGCGAATGTCTTCAAAATGCTACAGAGGCTTCGCGAGTGTATGCAGATCGTTTCCCTAGACGACATCATCCAAGGCCCCGCAGATTTGTGTACCTGGTCCAGAGAGTCAGGGATACGGGCCATTTAGAGAAATTTCGAGGTGGGCACAGTGGGAGGCCTAGACAACCACGAATGGTGCAAATTGAGGAAGAACTACTGAATCGCGTAGACGAGAATCCCTTAACAAGCACTAGAGACGTGGCTAGAGAAGTGCAAGTATCAAAAACTAAAGTGTGGCAAACGCTGCGTGAAGAGGGGCTGTATCCGTTTCACGTCCAACGTGTACAAGCCCCTCAACCTGACTATTTTCCAGCAAGAGTGCGGTTTTGTGAGTGGTTGTTGCATCAACATAACAATAATCCGGACTTTTTGAAGTGCATATTGGTGACACACGAATCTACGTTCACGCGTAATGGGGTGAATAACTTTCGCAACACTCATGTTTGGTCAGTAGAAAATCCGCACTCTGTCCGTCGGGCACATTTTCAACAAACATTTTCGGTAAATGTTTGGGCTGGCGTGGTGAACGGTATGCTCATTGGATCATTTATTCTCCCAAATCGATTGGACGGGATGCAATACCTAGACTTTTTACGCAACATTTTGCCTTCCTTGTTAGAAGATGTGCCATTAAGTGTAAGACAATCAATGTGATTTCTGCACGATGGTGCACCGTCCCATTTTAGACGCGGAGTGCGTGAGTTTTTAAATGAATTATTTCCGAATAGGTGGATCGGACGTAATGGACCCGTAGCGTGGCCTCCGCGATCTCCAGACTTAACACCATGTGATTTTTTTCTTTGGGGAGAAATGAAACGCTTAGTGTACAAAACTGAAGTGCATACGGTTGACGAACTTCGTCTCAGAATTGAACAAGCTGGTGCTTTCATTCGGGGGAGGGACTCCATTCTCAAAGCCTGCACCGATGCTTGGCTACGTCGTGCACGTACCTGTGTTTTCGAATCAAACGGCGATAACTTCGAACAATACCTATAAAGTACGTTTACCTAAAAACTGAAAACGCGGCAACGCCGTCATATTTGTTACCTCTGTTCGTGGTCTGCACCACCGCCTGCGTCTGCTCGGTAGCGCATCAGCTGATTTCATTTTCTGTTGGAGCGGTATGATTTCGGGCAGAGACGTACTTAGCCCTTCTCGTCAACTGGAGAGTTTTTCCTTTATTTTTTTTTACTTGGTCGCCCTCGTTTCACTACACATTACCTTTGTTATTTCAAGGGTAGTTGTTTCTGAAAAGGACAACCCCAACTTTGCGGACACCCTGTATATCAATCATACAAACACGATGTGACAGTGACAGTCGGCAAATGTTCAAGATCCTACCAGAAATTTTTGTGACTTGATTTCTCATATAACTACACGCTATATTAAATAATACCGATTTATTTCTAATGATCTGCTGAGGAAAATAAAAAAAGCAAAATTTTTTTTGGGTCGAGCTTTTGATGAACATAATCATTTATGAATTGAAGACGGCGTTGCGTCCGAAGTGCCGAGACAACCTACTTGACGTTATTTTTTCGAATTATTTTGTTGGAACGTATAGCAGAGTGTGTGTGCGTAAGAGAGAATATTCCGAATTTTTTTTAACATGAACATTTTCGTTCTTACATAATGTTTTCCGAGCTCTAAAATGGCACATTTCTCACTTTTCGAATATTAAATTGTTTATATCTCGGAAACTACCAGTTTCAGATAACAGTTCATAACAAACTTTTTTATTCGAGTTCACCGAAAAAAATGTAAGAAAATCTTTGACCGGAGGGATAACTATTTTTGTCATTTAAATTTTTACACAATTTTAGACGCAACTGTTGGCCTGACGACATGCTTATTCGTTAATAGGGGGAATTTTTGAATATGATTATGCAAAAAACTGAATCAGTATATTTTTCCAAGATGCAAATATACATCCTTGACTATTAAGGAAGTCCAGCTGCTCTCATGCTACAATTTGATTTCTTAATTCGTATCACATTCTGACTTAGCCGCCAGTAATAACAATAGTCATAATAATAATAGCTTTAATTTAAATTGCTCTGCGGATATGAAACGTCAATAGGAAAAGGTCAGACTTACATAAGCAAAAGGAAAATATTCATAACTATACTAAGTGACATATAAATCCGAACACCCAGTTTAAATGGTTTTATTTTAATAAAATTTTGTATAAGTACTTAATGGAGCATAATAAGTAAATGATAAAAATTTCAAAATGATTGCACTGCTTTAAAGCCCTTTGACCTTTAATAATGTGTGGATGCACCCTGATGTGCTACGCATTCTCCAACGCGCCTAGGCATGCTTCTGATCAGGTGGTCAATGTCCTCCTGTGGTATCTCATTCCAGGCAACCACCAACTCCTCTCGAAGTGCTTCTAGAGTCTGAGGAGGACGTTGCAAATTGAGCAATCTCCTACCCATCATATCCCACACGTGCTCAATTGGGGATAAGTCGGGAGATCTTGGTGGCCATGGTAACAATGTGACATTATGTTGAAAGAAGTCTATTGTGACTCTTGCAACATGTGGTCGGGCATTATCTTGTTGGAAAGTTGGATCTGCCAGGGTGTCAAGATAGGGTAAAAGATGGGGTTCTAGAACTTCGTGGATATAACGCTGCGCGTTCATGTTACCTCTGATGAAGATTAAAGGTGACCTGGAACCATAAGCTATAGCACCCCAAACCATAACTCCAACAGTGTGATGAACATGTCTTTCAACAAAAAACTGTGGATTCCTCCTTTCACCACGTCGCCTTCTAACCCTTACACCGACGTAATCGCCTTGAGTGGTGCAGACAACGGTCACTCTGGGATCAGGAATGGAACAGTATTGTCTTTAGTGACGAGTCTCGATTTTGTTTAGGCATGCACGATGGTCGTGCCAGGGTTAGAAGGCGACGTGGTGAAAGGAGGAATCCACAGTATTTTGTTGAAAGACATGTTCATCACACTGTTGGAGTTATGGTTTGGGGTGCTATAGCTTATGGTTCCAGGTCACCTTTAATCTTCATCAGAGGTAACATGAACGCGCAGCGTTATATCTACGAAGTTCTAGAACCCCATCTTTTACCCTATCTTGACACCCTGGTAGAACCAACTTTCCAACAAGATAATGCCCGACCACATGTTGCAAGAGTCACAATAGACTTCTTTCAACATAATGATGTCACATTGTTACCATGGCCACCAAGATCTCCCGACTTATCCCCAATTGAGCACGTGTGGGATATGATGGGTAGGAGATTGCTCAATTTGCAACGTCCTCCTCAGACTCTAGAAGCACTTCGAGAGGAATTGGTGGTTGCCTGGAATGAGATACCACAGGAGGACATTAACCACCTGATCAGAAGCATGCCTAGGCGCGTTGGAGAATGCGTAGCACATCAGGGTGCATCCACACATTATTAAAGGTCAAAGGGCTTTAAAGCAGTGCAATCATTTTGAAATTTTTATCATTTACTTATTATGCTTCATTAAGTACTTATACAAAATTTTATTAAAATAAAACCATTTAAACTGGGTGTTCGGATTTATATGTCACTTAGTATAGTAGACCTTCAATAGGTGTTTTTTTTTATTACGCATTTTAAGTTTCTTAGAGCAAAAAATAGTGAATTTATTTTTATGGCTACATCCTCTATGTGGCTCAAATGTTCATCTACTATTAGACCTAAAAATTTTGTCTGGTACTGTTTCCAGTGACTCATTCTTCGTGTGTGATGCAGGATATAATTGGTTTTATCTGTATTAATTAGCAACCTATTTAATACTACCCACTTTTGAAAACTGGCATTATAATACTAGCCTTACGTTCTAGATCCTTTAGCGACTAAGCTGATACTGTTATAGTTGTCTCGTCAGCAAAAGTGACCAAGATACAATTATTGTCAATTATGTCTTAATTTAAATCGTTCACAAATAACAAACACAGAAATGGTGATAGCACTCCACCCTGAGGTACTCCAAAGTTTATGCCATGTGGATCAGAGATAGTGTTACCCAGCTTGACTTGATCTTTTCTGTTCGACAAAAATAACAGAAGGCACTGATACGGGATTTCTGAAACCAAAGCCTTTAACTTTGTTTACGAGGATGTTACCTTGAATACAGTCAAATGCTTTTGATAAATCAAAAAATATTGTTGTTGTGTAATAATTTTCATCAAGGTTTCCATAGATGATGTTCTGGAATAGTTTTGAAAATGCAGACGGTAATGTTGTGGGGCTTCATTACGACGAACCCAGTTTTTTCTTACTCTAGGACCTCGAAGTTGTCCATTTATTATTTCAGCCGCATTAAAATTTTTTTCGCGAAGATGTGCTTCAGTTGTTATTGGACCAGCACCATAAACCATCCCTTCAACTTCTGCCCAATACCAGAAAGTCATCGGATTGAGGTCAGGAGATCTTGCTGGCCATTTTCCAGGATCAGAAGCATTTCGACCGATCCAGCGATTTTGATAATGTTCATTCAAATACCGAATGATGCCTCTAAACATGTGTGGTGGTGCCCCGTCATGAAGAAACCACAAATTCTGGTCTGTTCCAAAAGTTCCGGCAGGTTATTTACTAGAAAGCTAAGGTATCCTTCTCCTGATAACTTTGGGGGTAACTCGAAAGGGCCAAATACCTGATCGTCAAGAAAACCAGCCCAAATATTTAATTTAAATATCCCGTCTCGCGTAAAAGTACATTCGTCCGTCACTAGAATGTTTTTAAAAAATCCGGATTTCCAATGTTTTTGCGCAAAAACCACTGACAGAATGTTAGTCTACGAGGATAGTCTTCTAGCCGAACTCTTGATTCGAGAACATTGTAAATAAACACGACGACGTACGCGAACAATAACTAACCACTGTTACCGTTTGCGATCGACTGCCGGTTCGATAAGAGTGATGAATGACCGACGCGCTGTTGTCATGTGTGTTTTAAATATTTAATTTAATGAAACTTACTTTCTAACTGACTACAAATTTTTTCTTAAATTAGAAAAACTTAATGCCATTTATTTGTAAATTACCCAATTTAAAAACATTTTAGATTAGACTATAAAAATTAGTAAGATTGTGGTCGATATAAAGCACTTAAAGTTGTAAACTATAAAGCCATTTAGACAAAAATATATTGACTTTTGGACCATGGGTCATATGAACATTTTGACTCGTTTTGACCCAGTTCAGTATTGACTACCATAACGTTTACACCTTGTATATTAAATATTGGTAATCCATCAGGTCCACGCACATCCTTATTTTTGAATTCTGCATTATCTCTTCTGGGGCTATACCATAAAATGCCAGCGAGTTAAGTACCGTTTTGCCTTTAGTATAGTTGGGTTATTTGATATTTGCGTAAAACACATAAAAAGCCCTATACGTACTTTAACCCTGACATAAAAAATCTCTGCCTACATACTTGATGTCGGCCTTTAACCCGCCTACTCCGTCACTGTCCGTAAGCGAATGCAAATGTCTGTAGGTCGCGCTTGTAATCATTTCATCCTTCAGCGAGATAAGAAGGTGCTGATGATGAATAGCGCTGGGGGAGTTGATAACGCCACCACCAATCTCAAACGCCTCCAACCTCCATTCCACCAAGTCTCATGCGCTCATGGCTGTGCTCATTTCGATACACGACATTACGAGAGGCGTACGCTTATCTAAGGAGGTTAAATGTTCGCGAGATAGGCCGTCTTTATCGCAGATTAAACGATATGGCGGGAGGAGTACGATGGGATTTTGCCAGTTTAGGATGATTTTCGGTGTTCAGAAAATATACTAAATGAGATAGAAAATGCAACACAGATTATCCGACCACTCTAAAACGCGTAAAGTCGAGTGAAATTAGCGCGTCTGTGAACACTAGGCATGATAATGCAATGAAACAAATATACTAAGTGACATATAAATCCGAACACCCAGTTTAAATGGTTTTATTTTAATAAAAGTTTTTGAATGTATTTATCTTACTGTAAATAACAAGTGAAAAAATTTTCAGCCTTATCAGTTGGACATTCTGGTTTTTATACTGCTTTCTTTTTAATTCACTAACGCTCTAAAAATGAATATTTCAGCCGCAGTAAAGAATCAACGTTGGCGGATTTTGGTTCTTGACATCCTTTACGATCGGTTACGATGCGTAGAGTACGAAGACCTGTACGATTTCGTCAACTTAGTGAGTTTGATAGGGGCCGTATAGTGGGACTTCGGGAAGCTGGACTTTCTTTTCGGGCAATTGCAGTTAGAGTGCAAAGAAGTGTAGACACTGTGGTTAGGTGTTGTCAGGCATGGCTTCGAGAAGGCCGTACGCAAAGAGCAAGGGGCACTGGACGCCGCCGTAGAACAACAGACCGTGAAGATCGCCGCCTAAGATTATTGGCCTTAAGGGACCGTTTCTCCACTACCAGGTCCATTGCATATGAATGGTTTGCAGAACACGGAAGACCTATTGGCATGCGAAGTGTTTACCGACGAATGAGAAGTTTTGGCTCGTTTTCATACCGGCCACATCGGGTCCTCGCTTTAACTCGAGAACACCGACGTAATCGCCTTGAGTGGTGCAGACAACGGTCACTCTGGGATCAGGAATGGAACAGTATTGTCTTTAATGACGAGTCTCGATTTTATTTAGGCATGCACGATGGTCGTGCCAGGGTTAGAAGGCGACGTGGTGAAGGGGGGAATCCACAGTTTTTTGTTGAAAGACATGTTCATCACACTGTTGGAGTTATGGTTTGGGGTGCTATAGCTTATGGTTCCAGGTCACCTTTAATCTTCATCAGAGGTAACATGAACGCGCAGCGTTATATCCACGAAGTTCTAGAACCCCATCTTTTACCCTATCTTGACACCCTGGCAGATCCAACTTTCCAACAAGATAATGTCCGACCACATGTTGCAAGAGTCACAATAGACTTCTTTCAACATAATGATGTCACATTGTTACCATGGCCACCAAGATCTCCCGACTTATCCCCAATTGAGCACGTGTGGGATATGATGGGTAGGAGATTGCTCAATTTGCAACGTCCTCCTCAGACTCTAGAAGCACTTCGAGAGGAGTTGGTGGTTGCCTGGAATGAGATACCACAGGAGGACATTGACCACCTGATCAGAAGCATGCCTAGGCGCGTTGGAGAATGCGTAGCACATCAGGGTGCATCCACACATTATTAAAGGTCAAAGGGCTTTAAAGCAGTGCAATCATTTTGAAATTTTTATCATTTACTTATTATGCTTCATTAAGTACTTATACAAAATTTTATTAAAATAAAGCCATTTAAACTGGGTGTTCGGATTTATATGTCACTTAGTATATTTTCAGCTAGACGGCGTTCCTCCTCACTATGTTCTTCTGGTTCGGCAATGGCTAGACGACAAGTTTCTAGATAAATGGACAGGTCGAAGAGGGTCTATAGAATGGCCTGCTAGATCTCCCGATTTGATGCCATTAGACTTTTTTCTATGTGGCCATTTAAAATCTATTGTGTTTACTCCTAACCTGAAAGTTTGGATGAACCAACACATAAAAATCACTGAATATTAAGTGAGCATGTTCACACTGTTCGGATCCTGAAATGCTTTTACAAAGAACGTACCTTCAAAATTTTATCAGCGTATACTTCTATGATAGCAAATATGTTTACAAGTTTTTATCAAAATTCAATAAATAATTCTCACTTATTGCATATTTCAAACATCATAGATTTTTCCGTACATTTGCCCTATAAAATATTTGCAGACGCGACACGCGGTCGGTCGGTACGACGGCCTCATGCGCCAGACTCTGTATGCGTCTGACTACACCGTCGGTGTTCTCGATCTCGAGTTGTAGTATCGCGGCTGGAGATTACGGTATGGTTGATAGGAGTGGCTCAGTATCGTTGCCAGATGGGCAGGCCAGGGAAGAAACGACTACTTCTGTGCTAAAATTTAGTGAGTAAGACAACAATGAAAATTGTTTGCTTTCCAATTCCGCAGCGAATCGGGTGGACTAATACTGAACTATATTACCCAGATATCCTGCATTAGACGCGAAATATTATAAGGCGAAGCAGCACAAAATGCACTTGATAAAACGTAGCTCCTTCCAGCGTTTTCATCTTGTGCATCCATTAGAAGCTCCCGCGATATCCCGGTAATACATCTTGACCGAGACAGAGAGCTCTGCGCATTGTCTTGGCGACGAAGCTCCGGCAATAATGGTAGAGAGGCGAGACGCGCGGCCCGACCCACCACCAGTTTGCTTTACAAATAAAATTAGCCAAATTAATTAAGTTAAAGGCCGTGGTGGAATAGTACAAGCATCTTAGGATCGATAAATCTGCTGAGGTCTTTAATAGTATCAAAACGGTGACAATCGATCCAAAATTTTACTAACTGGTTCGCTAGTAATAAGTTGTGTGTGTGAATCCTCAAAAATATACTTTCATACTATTGCGAATAAATGAGAAATCTATCGAAAAATGGCATTGTAAGATTCGAACAAAATATTAAGCAAATGTGTCATAAATTGTCTTGTTACGCCCTCACTCGACTAAGATTTGTTTGTCGTAAGCGTCTTTTACTATCCTATTATTATGTTTTTCGAAAGCAAAGTATGGAATCTTATGTTTGGGTTCATCTCGATCTTTTTGTGTTTATGTTCCAAAAAAGAGCAATTAGGAACATGTATAAATTACTCACTCTACCATCAATTTATATGAATGAACTGATAATGTATGCAAAACAAAATTCAAACGGATTTGTAACAAATGCATATTAACACAGCTCTGAAACTAGAAACAGCAACAGACGATTTGTCACTTTTTAAAAGCCTTCAAAATATACGGCAACCAAGTTATCTAATAAGTTAGATGCAAGCTTGAAGAGCATAATACATATAGGAAAGTTTGAATTATAACTTTCATAAGTATTTTGATGGAAGGGAACTGTTGGATACGAGGGATGCCCTTTAAGATATGGAAATAAAACAACACGGTAGGTAGTTTTAAATGACTTTATTGTTTTTCGAAGTATTCTCTACGAAGATTAATACACATCTGCATGCGCTCGAACCAATTTTCGAAGCACTTATTCCACTCGTTCGCTGGCCGATCCAAAACGGCATTTTTGAATGCGTCAACTGCTTCTTCTGCTGACTGGAAGCTTTGACCCACCCTGGGATCGTCGCAAAGACCCGTCCACGTTTTAATTCTCTATACCAACGGGAAATTGTCGACTGATGTGGCGCTGCGTTGCCGAAAACAGACAGTAACTCAGCAAGGTATTCTTGTTGCGATAATTATCTCTGCAAGTTGTAATAAATTATGGCACGAAAATGTTCTCGGTTGAGTTCCATTTTTCTAATGACTTGGTGACACTTAAAAATTCACTGTAGTGTTGTGAAACTTTGAATTTACTAAAGAGTGAGGTTAAGATTCAGTACTGACGTTCGATCCGCGCGGCCTACTATGTTTCTGTATGCAAAACTTAAAAGACATCCCCTCGTATAGGCGGATGACCATCGTGAAAGAAACACTTTTTTTAATGAAAAAAGCAGCAGAAATAACATACTAAAAGCTTAAAATGTGTTTGTTTGGAATGCATTACATAAATAAGGATATACATATACAAAAAGTTATACCTAATTTGGAATTTGCATTTTTTCAGAATACACATATTACAGGCATATGTACCGTGTAGGTATGTGTAATAACCGTGAGTTATTTGGTAAAAATGCTAGTAATTTTCATTTGAACAGATTGTTTTTTTTTATAATTATTTAGAACAGCAAGTTGAACTTTAGTTAATTTGGTAAGTGTGGCTGTACTGTCTTCATCTTGCTGAAAATAACGTTGCTGTCTAATGCCTCTTTAGTTGTCACTAGGACGTCTTCATCGTTGTCTTCTAGTTCTTCTTTCTGTTCGTTATCAACGGATCCTTCATTAACCAAATTGGAGTCTGACAATTCCTGTGTTGCTATTAAATTATTGTTGCATACTCATTGAATTTGTCTAAGGCTTGTCCGTAAAATAAGTTCCGCTGGCGCTAGGATCGTTTATATGCACAGCCAGGCAACAGAGGCAGATTGTTTGGTTCCCCCACTCCAATCCCTCACCAAGCCAGCGTCGCTGCCACGTTTAGTCTTGGCTCAGCAGCCGTCAGCGATGGAGCTTCCTCTTGCGTCTCCCGCCAGCTGCGAGTTGCGGTCTGTTATTCGTTACCTGGCCGCTAAGAAGAAATCGGCGAAGGAAGACTGTATGAGCTGCGGGATGGTGCGCAGATGGGTCAGGGACTTTAAAAATGGCCGAACAGACGTCCACGACGAAGCCCGTGCAGGGCGGCCATCGGTTTCCGACGAAACAATTGCCAAAGTCGAAGCGGCAATGCTTGAAGATCGACGGATTACAGTTCGGGAGCTGTACACAAAGATTCCGGAGGTCAGCAAAACTACAATTGACAAGATTTTGACTGAACATTTAGGCTATTCAAAGGTCTGCGCAAGATGGGTACCAAGAATCCTCACTGCAGACCACCGGCGGCAGCGGGTTGAAGCGGCCCAAGAATTTCTCGCTTTTCACGGAACAACCGAAGAGGAATATCTGGACTCTATTGTTACTGGTGGCGAGACCTGGGTACACTACACCACACCGGAAACAAAGGAGCAATCGAAGCAGTGGAAGCACTCTTCTTCACCAAGAGCAAAGAAGTTCAAACAAATCCTGTCTGCCGGAAAAATCATGGCTAGCGTTTTTTGGGATCGAAAGGGTGTATTGTTGTGCGAGTTTATGCCTCGCGGGACAACAATCAATGCTGACCGGTACTGTGAGACCTTGAAAAAACTTAGACGTGCCATTCAGAACAAGAGAAGAGGAATGCTGACGAAAGGAGTGCGTTTTCACCATGACAATGCCCGACCGCACACCGCCAATCGAACCACAAAATGGTGTCTCACCCACCCTAGAGCCCCAGACTTAGCACCAAGTGACTTCCATCTGTTCCCTGAGAAAAACCTTGGCGAAACCCAATTCCAGACAGATGAAGAGGTGCAAAACGCGGTTGTTAGTTTTCTACACGGACAGGCGGCAGAGTTCTATGACTCTGGTTTGAAGACGTGGGTGCCTCGAATGCAGAGATGCATAGAACGCAACGGCGATTATGTAGAAAAATAAAAGAAAGACTGAATTTTTTGATATGAAAAAAATTTGTGGAACTTATTTTACGGACACGCCTCGTATATTCAGTAAACTATTAATTTTTAGTAAATCACTTGATGGAATTTCATCTTCTGAATTAAAATCGTCGATTATTTCAGTTATGTTTTCCACTAAACCATCATGACGAAAGCAATTAAGAATCATTTCTGAAGTAACCAATTCCCATGCAATAGTAAGCAAATTTATAGCATCTAAAATGGTGACAGCTTTGGAAATGTGGACATCTTCTTGAAGCTCCATTATTTTCATCAACATATGTTTCGGATACATTTGTTTAAGACTCCAAATGACACCCTGGTCCATTGGTTGCAGAAGTGATGTCACATTGGGTGGAAAAAATTGAAGGTAGATGTTATTAAGTGACATATTTGGATGAGCGGGGCAGTTATCGACCAAGAGCAAAATTTTACGATTTTTCTTAACAAGTTCAGCGTCCCACTTTTTTAAATATTCTTCAAAAATTGATGAAGTCATCCAAGCTTTATTATTTCCAACATAATCGACGGCAATTGTTTTATCATTTTTGAAACATGGGATTCTTACATTTCCCTGAAATAAAAAAGGTCAAAAATTCTTTGCAGCACTGCCATTGAATATCAAAAAAATTAGAACATGAATTTCTATTCGTTCACTTATCTATTATCAATAGTTTTCGTTTTTCAGTACCAGAAACATTAGCGCAAATCATAACAGTTATTCGCTCTTTTGATAGTTTCCTTCCATTGCAACATCCACCTTTTAATTTATGAGTTTTATCTGTTAGCATTCTATAAAATATCCCGATTTCATCTGCATTAAATATTTTATCATCTGAATGATCACTGGATATTAAGGGCCAAACTTGAGAAATCCAGTCATTGGTAATGTTCTTGTCAACTGAAGCTGACTCACCACACATCTTTCTAAAAACAATGTTATGTCTTTTCTTAAACCTGTCAAATTCTTCAGCCTTTATTTGTAGCATAGGTCGACTTAATGGGAAATTATTAGCACGCTTTTGTTGAAACCATTTAAACAGCATATCATCGACTTGGGGATGCAGCGATAGCCGCATTTTTTCTTTTGACTATTTGATTTCCAGTCGTTTTTAATTTTGTCACGGTTTTTCTAAATATTTGACACAGTGGATTTTTTATAGCCATACGAGCACATATATTTGCTTGAGATGTACTCTGCTCAAGCTCACTAATTATTGTGAACTTTTCGTGTAAAGTGAATGCACGTCTCGCACTTTTCGACATGTTTATAACTCTAATAAATACAGTATAACACTGGTTTCCAAGTTCGAATGCAAACTGCGAAACCAAACGATTGCATCAGCTAAATCTGCTTCGGAAAACTATCAAAATAGCTCGCATATAATGGATTAAAATAGTCCACTATAAACAAGGGTCTATTTTAAGCGGGTCTATAATATCCGACGATTTTACATGCAATTATTTATAGGACCTCAAATTGTGTCCATTATATACGGTTTTCCATTATAAGCAACTTCATTATCAGTGGATTCCACTGTACATTAAAAAACAGATATCCTGAACATTATTGTGGAAGAAAAATTATCGTATAACGATATTGCTGGTGGAAAATCCGTTTATAGGAGAAGCCACACTGTGGCAGCAATAAATAATGGGTGATTCATTTATAGGTACTTTTTTCAGCAACAAAATAAAATAAAAAAATTCTTTTTTCTTGTCAAAGCTTATATTAAAGAAAATAACTATTTTTGACATTTTTTTTTTAAATATTATTTCTTTCAAATCTTGGCCCTGACTGCGGTTGAGATGGTCCATTCTAAAGTTCCAATTTTCGATGACACGTTGGAACACTTCGACTGGAATTTGGCGAATGACCTGCGTAATGTTGGCTTCTAATTCCTCAATCGTATTGAGCTTATCAATGTAGACTTTGGACTTAACGTAGCCCCAAAGGAAAAAGTCTAGAGGTGTGATATCACATGATCTAGGTGGCCAATTCACTGGTCCAAATCGTGAAATTGAGTGTTCATCAAAATGTTCTCGCAATAAAGCCATGGTTGTACGGGCTGTGTGGCAAGTGGCCGTCTTGTTGTAACCAAATGTCATCGAGATTACGGGCTTCAATTTCAGGCAGCAAATAATCTGTTATCATGGCGCGGTAACGAGCACCATTCACAGTTACGTTCTGACCGGCCTCAGTTTTAAAAAAAATAGGGACCGATGATTCCACCGACCCATAAACCACCCCAAACGATTGTCTTCGCTGGATGTAATGGCAGCTCTTGAACCACTTCGGGTTGTTCTTCACCTCAAATACGACAGTTCTGTTTATTAACGTAGCCGTTAAGCCAAAACTGGGCCTCATCGCTAAACAAAATTTTGCTCGAAAACATCGGATTTTCTTCAAGCCCAAAGACTGAAACGATGACGCTTTGGAAGGTCGGCCAGCTTCAATTCTTGAACGAGTTGAATTTTGTATGGTTTTAGATTAAGATTCTTACGTAAAATACGCCAAGTTGTTGAATACGACCAGCCAAGCTATATTTTCTTCACTGCGTGCTGGATGTGGTTCATTTGGTCGGGTATTATCCAATAATGAAAATTGGGTTTAAAATTTTTCGACCGTACGACGAATTGTGCGTTCTGTGGGCCGATTATGTACACCATAATTTGCTCTAAGTGCACGAAACACACTTCTCGCAGAACGTTGATGTTCGTAGTCTTTCCATGATGAAATGTCGAACAATACTGAAACAGAAAATGTCAAATTAGTTGTCATGACGCATGCGCCATAAACAATTACAGCCACACCAAAAAAGTACCTCTAAATGAATCAACTGTTATAAGCAAGTTCATTATAAGTGAAAAATATAATTTGAGTTTTGGGACTAAGATGCGTATCCTTTTAATCACCTGGCCGACATGTTCTGACGATCTGAGACGGCCGTCTAGCACAACACCTAAATACTTCACGGTACTTTGTATCTTATGCACTGAAAGATTAGGCAACTCGCTAATACGACTGCATCAAGAAGTCATGCATGGGGCCACGCAGGCCTTGAAGTTTCTTGAACTGATTTGAATTTTCCCATCTGAGCGCAGAAGAAAAAGAGAACTAGCACCACTCTATCTGCATGAAGTTTGTCTGGGCCCAGGCGCCCCGACTCTGCCTAAGTATATGCAAATTGAACCGAAGTGGCTTAAGAATATATATTAGAGTTAGTTACTCGCTTGCAGATTCTAGATAAAGGGTTAGACGTTCGCGGAGCCTTGCCGGCGTAGAAGAATTAGCACTGCGGCGAGCTGCAATTACAGAAAATAAAAAATGGAATCTGGCGGAATGAAATATTTTTTCTTGCTGATTGTCGCATAGATTAGACTGGTTCATTTTGAATTCAGAATTTATACTTAGCCGGTATGAATACGCAGCTTACGCGGGGCGTAAGGCATTTTTAGTTGTTTGTAATTTATAAATGTTTCAAGTTATCAAAATAAATTCCAAACGATCAAGTATAAAAAATGGACTCTGCACTTCCATGCAACGCTGCCATCAGGTGTATGTATGTATATTATTTTTAGTGAAAATGATAGTAATTTTCACTACTTTAGTTAAAACATTTTGTGTGGTTTAATATGACTATTAGGTGCAGGTATTAGCCTAAGCGCCAGGGCATTGCAGAGCTTAAAGAAACTCTGTTAAGCCCATTTTAGAGCTGCCTACGGCTAATAGAACTAGGAAAAGTCTCCTCACTGTTTCATAATCTCGATACCCTAGAGGCCAAGGAGCGGTTGTATCGGCCAGTTCTGGATGTACAAAGTTCGACACGGTTATCATGCTAGGCCGAAATCAGGCGGGTCTGTTTAGCAGGCACATAGCGCGGTCACATCATGGAGGAGAGCGCCATTTAAAAAGATACAAATTTATTCGAAGCTACTTTTCTGGGATACCCTGTACATAAAAGAATATTGTAAGTAAAACTTTATATTACTGCCTATAATTGTTAAAGAATTTTTTGTACACAAAAATACAAGAAAGTTAGAGCGGCGTAGCACCCCATACATGTTATATACAGGGTGATTGACAAGTCGTGACCAAAAATGAAACATCATAAACACGGCCGCATTTTAACGGGGGTCTTCTATGTAACATTTTTTCCCCTATGTCTTCATTAAAAACGATACGGTGTTGAAGTTTAAAAATAAAAAACATTTTTTTATATATTTATATAAACAGGAGGCCTTGATACCAACTTGACGTTTCTTCTACGAGCCCCTTCCCACTTCAGTTTGCCCACTTCAAGATTTGTACCAAAATATGCCTTTATAAACTAAACATGACGAAACTATTTACTTCTAAAACAATTTATTTTCTCAAACAAATTTTAGATACACTCTAGTCGTAAAAAATACATATTTGAAATCACTTAGACCTATAACTAATAGAACATCTGAACAAATAAACAATGTGCGAATAAATGCGCGAAGTTAACAAAGCAACAATTGAAAGATTACCATTGGGTAACATCACCTTTATTTTTTATTACCGTTGAAATTCTTTGGGGCATAGTGTTAACCAAGTTTTGACAAAAATTTGGTGTAAAACAATCCCATATTTCTTCAAGCTTTTGTCTCAGTTCGGTGATTGTACGAGCAGGATGTTGTTGTAGAACCTTTTTCATCTCGTGCCACAAAGTTTTGAGGTATGGCACGCTGCACCATCTTGCTGAAACACAAAATCTTGGCCGGATGTCAAACATTCTTCCATCACTGGTAAAAGCGATTCTTCTAAAATTGCCAAATATTTGTTTGTATCCACCTTTCCATCAATAACATGAAGTTTTCCTACTCCTTTTGATGACATACTGCCCCAGACCATAATGGATGCTGGAAATTTCACTTTTCTCTTAAGACAGTCAACATGGAATGCTTCATTTTTTTTACGAATCACTCTACTGCGACTGTCACCAACACAAGCTTCGAATCGGGCCTCATCACTCCATTGTATAGCACTATTGAACACCATTGTTGAGTTGTCCATTGTCTATGTTCTTTAGCCCATCTAAGCCGATTTTTCTTTTGCAGTGGAGTTAATAGTGGCTTTTCTTTGGCATATAAACAAGTTGTGCAACTTTAGGGTTTTTACTTCACGTTTTTTTATAAGAAAACTTACCTTGCAAGTGCTAAATCCCAGTTTGTGGGCCTCTCTATGAGTTGTGGACCTCGAAATTCTCGTTCCAACAGCGTCACTCCACAGAGCACTTAATTGTAAATAATTGGCACGCCTGTTTTTCACGATTATTCTTCTTAATGCTCTTCGGTCAGCAATTGTGATATTACTTTTTTTCACATATCGTGGCTTAATATTAACTGAAACAGTTACGTTACATCTTCTAACAATATTTCTCACACTGTACCGCGATAAGTCTAACAAAGTTGCAATTTCTGAGTTTGATTTCCCAGAATTAAAAAATTATATCATCAGTAACCGAATTTCCTCACTAATAACCTTTCCTCTACCCATTTTGAAAACCTTAACTACCCAAAACTATTTTAAACGTATTCTGACAGCTGTGATTTATAAAAACAATTGTCATGGCTTTTATTTTTCACAGCCACCTATGCATTGAAATGAAAATAGGTTGATATGCTGTAATTGCAACACGTGTTATTTTTATGCTACAAATTTGATTAGGGAGTGATAAAGTCGGTGTTTTCTACGATATATTATCAAAATATTCATTGTTAATATTTTAAACCTATAACATCCTGCTACATTTTTAATATTTGTGTTTGATAAGAAAAAAACTAAGATTTCAATAGTTGGGCCAACTGAAGTGGGAAGGGGCTCGTACAACTACCATTTTTTTTTTGTAAAAGTCAAGTCAAAAGTTGCTAGATTTCCTGACAGACGCCAACCTACACCAAAGGTTTTTACGCGTTTATTTCTAAGATATCTGCAATATGGAATTGCCAAACTTCCCGAACTTAGAGACCATGGTGTCCGCGATATTGTCCAAGAGGAACTGGAAATGATTAATTTGACATTGGATGATCCTAGTACAAATATGTACTAGGCAGATTGCAGCCCAGTTACCGTGTTCCCAAAGTCTTGCGTGGAGAATTTTAAATCGGAAAGTTTTACATTCTTACCACCGGCAAAATGTGCAATGCCTGGAACACGGCGAAATTGTTACTGCAAATGCATAATCAAAATGCAGATTTTATTTATTTGGTTTTGTGGTCAGTTGAATCGCTTTTTACAAGAACATATTCGGTCGTTATAAAATCCCCGTTCTGTAAGAATCCACACGTTTGAATACAGATTTTCTAGAAATGTCTGGTGCGGCATTTTCAATGGCCAACAGTTTGTGAACGTATTGCCACAATGTTCAAGTGCAAACTCATACTTGGCTTTTCTAGACAATTACATAGAAAATATGTTAGATGATGTTCCGTTAGCATATAACACACATGGTTAAATAATCATTTTAGACAACGATGGATTGGCAGAAACGGACCCGTACATTGGCCTGCGAGGTCTCCTGATTTGAACCCTCTGGATTTCTTTTTGTGGGCGCTTTTAAACAACTAGTGTATGTTGAACAAATTAATACTGTTGCTCAGTTACAATAAATGATAGATAATGCGTTTCATCAACTTAAAAACACAACAAACTTTGTGCAAATACGTTTTTCTTTATTAAAAATATGCCGCTCTTTTTAGTAGGAAAAATAATGCCACCAATCCCCTGTATCTCCGCCGCTGGTGCACGTTAATTTTAGGTAAAGACTTTTGAACGTCGACAATACTTAGGTAAATCCACATACCAAATTTCATTTCATTCCACTTTCATGATATTAAGAAAAATTGTTTATTTTTAAACTTCAATATCTTTTTAATGAAGCCTTAGAGGAAAAAATATTACATAAAAGACCCCCCCTTAAAATGCGGTCCTGTGTATGATGTTTCATTTTCGGTCGCGACTTGTGAATCCCCCGTATTATCCACAAACTGATTTTCGAAATTCCTTGCTATTACAATATTTCCTCCCCTGTGACGTGGGTAGTAAAACGGACTATCCTAATAAAAACTATAACGGCATGAACGAGGCTAATGAGACGTCGCGATACATAAAAGCTATCTGCCACACAGCAGCTGGCTAGTCGAGGCGATGATATTACACAATGACCGCGCTTTTCGCCGCCCTTTCCGTCAACACTATTACTCTCGGCTGCGTTCTCTAAAAATGCCCTCTTTGTTCGGAGGTTGTGTCACCAGATAACCGCGCTCATATATCTTCCGAGACGTCATCCTCACCAGATACACCGGGGATATCTTTGTTAAGGTGCGCTGGCACTAAATCTACTGCCAGGCAGTGCAATCCCAATGACAGTTCTTCTTGCTTGTAAGGTTTTTTGACACGCTAACGACCAGCGCTAATTTTTTTTTTTTGCTTCTGGACCAAGGTATTTGGTTTCCCAATTACCCAACCTACTAAACGCCACATTTAAGTACATTACATCTGTGTCCCTATTAGACCCATATGACTTGAAAAATTAGCGTTGTCTGTGCCCACATAGGAACACACGGTCTGTGCAGAAAACAGTGTGCACGGCGGCTGGCCCTTAAGTTCTGTACAGCTGCAGAACTGCCGAAACTTTTGCCTTAACACTATCCACAAACAGATTTGGTTCATTACATCGAAAGTAAAATTTAAAAAAAAGAGAAAAAGGCATACTTTCCAAACCCAAATGCACCAAAAAATTATTAATCTGAATTAAAGATGGAATAAAAAAGAAATGAATGATTACGTAAATTATATGTTTGGAGGGTTGAGTAATAATGTTTTAACTTTTTGTCGAAAGACAGATAATGAAAATTCTTTATATACTTTAGGAAGGTCATTATAAGTAATAGCAACATTGTAAGAAAAACTGCGTTTAAAAAGTGTAGACGTATGCAGGGGTATTCTAATATTATTTTCTCTGAGAGTTCTACAGTGAACATCATTATTAAATGAAATTTTTTCGTTCAAGTAATAAGGTTTAGACGCGAGCTGCAATTTGTGAACAAAAACTGAATAGTGATACTTGACCATGTCATTAATTATTAACCAGTTTAGAACGAGATATTTCGCCGATACCTGATCAAATTTACGTGAGCCAAAAATGAATCGTATACAATTGTTTTGAATAACTTGAATAACGTTTTTAGTGAAATTGTCTAAACAAGTATAGTATACGATATTACAATAATTTAGTATAGATATGACCAATGCTTCACATAGTTTTTTACGCATCTTAAAATTTAGTAAATACCTGTTTGCTATAAGAGTGCGCAGCCGTAGGTAGGTTTTCTGAGATAGACTTTTAACATGTTCAATAAACCTTAATTTTGTATCAAAAACAACACCAAGCATTTTTGCAGAATCAGAAAATTGCAAGATTTGGTTATTTATCTGAATGTTCAAGAGCTGTGTTACATTGTATGTTTTTTTTTGTGCGCAAAATAATAACATTTTAGATTTTTGTGGATTAATAAGTAGATTGTGATCTAAAGAGTATTTAATTAATTTATTAACATCGTTTTGTAAAATTTGAGTAGTATTATTGACATTATCTGGGTTAAAATAATGAAGCAATTGCGTATCGTCTGCAAATGACTGGACATGAGAATTATCAATACTTTTGCTTAAGTCGAACGTATATATGAGGAACAGAAGCGGCCCCAATACAGAGCCCTGAGGTACGCCTGAGGGAATTATTGTCACTTGAGACATTTCTTGATTGAGAAAAACACACTGAGTTCTTTGATGAAGGTAACTGTCGAAAAATGAAAGGGATACACTGTCAAGACCTATGTAATTTAATTTAGCAAGTAATAATTTATGATTGATGCTGTCAAAGGCTTTCGAATAGTCTATAGAAATTAAGGCTAGTGCCATTTTCTTATCTAAGGCACATAAAATATTGTCTTGCAGATTAAGTAGGGCAGATGTTGTACTATGATTTTTTCTAAATCCGGATTGAGTGTCGGGAAGTATAAAGAATTTTTCTAGGTAAGCGGTCAATTGGAACTTTATAATTTTTTCTAATATTTTGGATAAAATTGGTAATAAACTGATAGGTCTGAGATCATTATACTCAGTGGGTTTCATTTTTTTAGGAATTGGAATAATCAGAGCTTGTTTCCATGTGTTTGGAAAGTAGCCTTTTTCCAAACAGTCGTTAAAGATGTGGACGATGTGATGGAGAATAACTGGCAGGCAAAGCTGGATCATTGACAGGGATATACCATCGATTCCCTTCGCATCAGATTTCAGGCTCCCTATTGCCTGTAATACGTCATTTGAACTAATCTTATTCAATGAAAAAATATATTCAGAGCTCAATTTATTTTTGAAATACTCGTAGTTTTCGTAAACTAGTGAATCAACAGGTTTATAGCTATGAACAGACATAAAATAATCATTAATTTTGGTAGGGTCATTAAAACTTGCCGGAAGGGTTGGTTTACTACGAAAATTTATATCAAGTTGTTTGAGAGACTTCCATAATTTTTTTGAATCATTTTCATTTGCCAAATTTTCGATATATGTCTTTTTGTCCCTCCTGATCATGTTAAGAGCACGGTTTCTAAGCGATTTGAAGTTATTATAGGCGTCCACGGTCCTATTAGTTTTATATAAAGCTTGTGCAGTATTCTTTTCATCAAGAACAGTGCGTAGTTCATTTGTTAACCAAGGTGATGGTGGCTTATTAACTCTTACAGTTTTAAACGGTGCATGTTTATTATAGGTTTCCACGATAACGCTTGCAATGTGCATTACCTTCTCATCAGTATAGGATCCCGAAATTTTACTCCATAGATACTCTAAAAAAATATCATGGTGGTGAGATTTTAGTTTTGACCTATGTATGTTCGTGGTCCTAAAATAATTAAACACTTTTTTCACTGCCAACACGAGAAATCGCCATTATTGATTATTGACCACAATACCTTATTCAGCAGTACCATTTCTATCGCTAGATAAATGACGAAGATAAAAAACACTAGGTCTGTTGCTTATGTTAATTTGAGTTTGTCCCTTTTAGACATTGTAGCAATGAAATACCTCACGACTTTCCACGTTTTATTCGATCCAAAGCTCACAAAACTTACTTATGACTTAACCTTAATCTACCACTGTATAAGAAATGAAACTCAGTGTGGTTTCGGTTCGAAACTATGGCAGGAACTTTATTGGATAAAAACAGGATGACAACAACGCTAGTTACATTTCATATTCAGTTTATAAGAAGTAAAATATAGCAAAATGCAAAGTCAGGAATGTTCTCACAAAGATAACACCTAACGCTGTAACTAGAAACCGGATGGACGGCGCTAATCACAAGGTGTTAGCCGTACCGTTGAAATGGTAATCATCAGGATTCCATAACTTATACCCCAGTAACATGTGAAGATCACCTCCTAGAAAAATCACGAGCTCTTTAAACCTTGCGAAATATATCGAACAATTTAAAAATAAACAAAAGTAACACCTATTTGACAATGTACCTAACTTACAATGTGACTACACATGAAACAATTCAAACTGTGGCCTAACGCACTATACAGGGTGTGTCAATCTATTATTTTAGTATAAACTTAAGCTCTGTTGAAACACAGAGTGCACTATTCTTTGGACGAATATTTGTCAGATCTCTAGCTAGAGCTACATCAATATGCTCAACTCTGTAATACAATTCTAGCTATGATCTCCGTATTAGTCCTAAGAACATTTTCAACTTACTGTTAGCGTATAACTCACGATTTTTGCATATTATTTACTTATTCATTTATATACAGGGTGTAAACGTTATGGTAGTCATTATTTAAATGAGTGATAGAGAGGGTCAAAGCAAGTCAAAAAGTTCATATGATCCATGGTCCAAAAGTCAATAGGCTTTTGTCTAAATGGCTTTATAGTTTACAACTTTAAGTGCTTTAAATCGACCACAATCTTACTAATTTTCATAATCTAATCTGAAACGTTTTTAAATTGGGTAATTAACAAATAAATGGCATTAAGTTTTTCTAAGTTAAGTCAAAATTTGTAGTCAGTAAGTTTCATTAAATTAAATATTTAAAACACACATAACAACAGCGGGTCACTCTTATCGAAGCGGCAATCGATCGCAAACGGTAACAGTGGTTAGTTATCGTTTTGCATAGACAAATTACTTTATCATTTTGTCGAACAGAGCATCGCGCGTATTGTTTTTGTTCGCGTACGTCGTCGTGTTTATTTACAATGGACATTTGTGCAAGTGACCAAAGACTTCGAGATACAAGTGTTCAGCCCACTAATATCACTGGACAACAAATTTTAGTTTTTTAATCGTATCTTGTGGGAAAAGTGCACTTCTTTATTAATTTTGGAGCGCTGAATCCAAAAATGACAATGAAATAAAAAAATTAGTTGCGGTTTAGAAAAAAACTTTTTATTTTTAAGGATATATTAAAAAAAGTAACCAGATTCATATACTTATAAGAATCACTATATGCTCTGTCTTTTTGCTGTTCTTTTATGGATCGTTTCTGGGGCATCTCTACCAAGAGTCCAACAGTAGTCTGCAAGCATGGAAGGATTCCACTTTCCCTGGTACCTTTTTTCCATTGTTGAAATATCCTGATGAAAACGTTCGCCGTGCTCATCACTTACGGCTCCGCAATTGTCAGGAAAAAAGTCCAAGTGTGAGTGTAGGAAATGTATCTTAAGAGACATATTACAGCCCATCTTTTGATACGATGACAGCATATTTTTGACAAGGGTTTTATAGTTGTCAGCTGTTCTATTTCCCAAGAAATTAGTGACCACCAGACAGAAATCATTCCAAGCAGTTTTTTCAATACCTGTTAAAGTGTTTTCAAACTGTGTATCTTTCAAAATATTTCGAATCTGTGGCCCAACAAAAATACCTTCTTTAACCTTTGCCTCACTTAGTCTTGGAAATTTGTGACGCAGGTATTGAAAAGCTGACCCATCTCTATCTAATGCCTGGACAAAGTTTTTCATTAGGCCCAACCTGATATGCAGTGATGGTAATAAAATTTTTTTCGAATCTACTAATGGCATATGCTGTACATTTTTTTGACCTGGCTTTAGGAATTGACGAACAGGCCAGTTTTGTCTGGTGTAATGAAGTGCCTTTGCCCGACTGTCCCATTCACACAAAAAACAGCAAAACTTTGTGTAGCCTAGCTGCAGCCCAAGTAAAAGTGCAACAACTTTCAAATCGCCACAAATATGCCATTGGTGCTCATCGTATTTTATGCATGTCAATAGGTACTTCATATAGTCATATGATTCTTTCATGTGAACTGCCTACCCTACAGGAAGAGGTGGTAAAATATTTCCAATATGCAATAACACTGCCTTTAAACTCAATGTTGAACTGTGTATAAACAATCTCCATTCTTCTGGGTTATAGTTTATATTTAAAGCCGCCAGTAAGCCGTTAATGTTACTGCAGAAAACCAAGTTATTCTCCATATTGAAAAATGGTTCTAAGTCTTTGTGGCGTTTACGAAAAACACATACCGAAACATCGTCTTCTAACAAGTTCCACTGCTGCAGTCTTGATCCAAGTAACTCTGCCTTACATTTTGGAAGTTCTAAATCTCTTACAAGATCATTTAATTCTGACTGTGTTATTTTGTGCGGTTGGTGGCATGACGTGCTCGGTATAAAATCAGGATCTCTTGACGTTGATGGCATATCTTCTTCCTGACGAATCACTCGATCGCCATGATCTGATTCGTTTTCTGATTCGCAAGTGTAGGATTCTGGGGGTTTTGGAATAGGATTTTCGTCACTGTGAGGCGCAGGTCTCATCGCAGATGGTATGTTTGGGTAGTTAATAACCGATTTTTTTTTCTTGGACATACATGTGGCTTGTCCAACACAAGGTACCATGCAAAAGTAACAATCATTAATATGATTTGTAGGCTCTCTCCAAACCATTGGGACAGCAAAGCGCATAGACCGTTTTTTGCCATTTAACCAGCTCCTCAGACTTGAAGCACATGTATTACAGCAGATGTGGGGTGCCCACTGTTTGTCTTGATCACTTAGTTTATAACCGAAATAAATCTGATATGCCTTTGTTATTAGTGGAGTAATAGACCGTCTCTGAGACGCAAAAGTCACATCACCACACACGTAACAAAAGTGATCTGGATTGTTTACACACTTTCGAGACATCTTGCATGTCGGCCAAAAAATGGCTAATATAAAACAATATAATGTACACGTATGTATAACGTAACACAATCATGCCGATTACATCATCTTTCCTTGCCGAATATAAAAGTGTAGCACGTGCATTCTTGTGAATTACAGTATATTAACACTGTCACAGCAGGAACACATGTAATTACCGTATCTCTAAAACTTGAACCAATATTGAAAAAATAAGTTTCATTCCGGTTTTAGCACATTGAAAATAGTAATATTTTGTTGATTTTATTTAGGATATTTTTTGGCTGTTGATCAGTGTATTCGAACTCGTGAAAGACAGGTCCTTCTTTAAATACAAAAGAAGTGCAGTGTGGATTTTAAAACGAAAAACAATGTATGTATCAAAATTGTGTTCCCTATTTATAAGTAGGTTTTTTTAATACGTTCAAAAAACTTTCACACACCAGGTGAAGCGCTGAGACAGTTAGTGGTAAGTCCGTTTTTTTAATTGTTTGCATCTTACGAGTACATTATCAAATAATGAAATAATACCAAGAGCCAAAAATATCAAACTCCATCTTTATTTACACTGATTTTATTCTACTTTAAAGTCGCTTTTCTCTAAAAAAATACCGTTTTGACCCCTATGTTATATGAAACTTTTTGATTCTTTTAAACCCCTCTATCACCCATTTAAATAATGACTATCATAACGTTTACACCCTGTATTTTAACTAGACCAATCCTTATTTTAATATATAGCTACTGTTTTTCTGTATATCTTTGTTCATTATTTTTATCAGTGTCATACATTTCATATGTATATTGCTTTTATTTATCTATTTTTTGAATACTTTTTGGTATTTTTCATGATACAGTACCTTCACGCGTTCTCACAATAAATGATCCTAAAAAACCAATAAATATTATTAATATTATGTAATGTACTATTCTCTGTTGCCGAACAATAACGTTTATTCATCTAAGCAACCCTTTCACGATGGAGAAAAGACGTCTTACGTCATCTGAATGGAACAGCGACTACTGAGTGTGCTGCTTAAGCTTAACTCCAGGCAGAATAAGAGCCCCATCCCTTATCTAAAACGTACAAACATCGACCTAATTCGGCGGCATGACGGCGGTGGGACTCTGCGTCTCCCTTCTATGAGATAAATTAAACGAATCCTCTACAGAGCGAGAGAGACGCCCGATGCAGCAGCCGTGACACTATAGCATAAAAAGCGAGAAAAATCGAGAGAGATAATCCTAGAGGGGATACTCGCAGGGGCGCCCACTCAAATATCTCTGAAGGGTTGGACATTAGGGTACGTTCATGCCGAGGCCGCTTTAGGCTGAGGTCACAATGAAAGAGGTCAATTCTTTGAAACGAGCGAGTAGCATTTTCCTGATGGAAAGTGGGAGTGGTTCTAGAAGGTGTTTTCAAAGCTGAGTTGAGTGTATACTAAGTGATATAGCGAAAAGAACCACAGGATAGTAAACGTTATGGCAGTCAAATTCAAAACAAGTCAAAAAGATAATATGACCCATGGTCCAAAAGTCAATAGATTTTTGTCTAAACGGCTTTATAGTTTACAACTTTAAGTGCTGTATATCGACCAAAATCACCACAATCTTACTAATTTTTATAATCCAATCCAAAACGCTTTTAAATTGAGTAATTAACAAATAAATGGCATCACATTTTTCTAAGTTAAGCCAAAATTTGTAGTCAGTAAGTTTCATTAAATTAAATATTTAGAACACACATGACAACAGCGCGTCGGCCTTTCATCACTCTTATCGAACCGGCAATCGATCGCAAACGGTAACAGTGGTTAGTTATCGGGCATCGGGCGTGTTTTTTTGTTTTTGTTCGCGTACGTGTTTATTTACAACGTTCTCCAATCGAGTTCGCCGACATGTTGTTAGTTTACGGTGAAGCTCGTCAGAATCTTGCAGCTCAAATTTATCGCGACGGATTTCGCCAACGGGTACACCCAGACAGAAGGACATTTGTGCAAGTGTACCAAAGACTTCGACATGCAGGAAGTGTTCAGCTCACTAATATTCGCACTCGTGAAATACAGGTTTCTGTAGAGCAGGAGGAACAAATTTTAAATATCGTGGATATATATACATATATAAAATGATCGACCAATAAGTCTCGTTCCTATCGCCGCCAAAATAGCTGAAAGAATCATATTAGATAAGCTCCTATCATTTGCTTTCGAAAATGACCTTATCCCTAAAAATCAGCATGGATTTCTCCCTGGTCGATCAATAATGACCAACCTTCTCCACTCTCTCAACGATTGGACTCAGTATCTGGACACAAAGACTCCTATTGATATAATCTACTTAGATTTTTCTAGGGCTTTCGATCGCGTACCACATAGAAGGCTTCTGTTTAAGTTGGAATGTATGGGAATAAGAGGCGAGTTGTTACTGTGGATTAAGGCTTTTCTCACCGGGAGGACTTTCTCAGTGCGCGTCAGTGATAGCCAGTCTCACCTTCATCATGTGGCAAGTGGAGTTCCTCAAGGCTCTGTCTTAGGGCCAGTGCTGTCCCTTCTGTATACAAGTGACCTGCCCGCATTGATTTCCTCCACATGTTCAGCTTATGCCGACGACACCAAGATTTACAATACTGTCGTAAATTCTGCTATGCTTCAACGAGATCTTGATATTGTTTGTCAATGGTCAGTCAGTTGGCTTTTACCCTTAAATCTAACTAAGTGTTGTGTCCTTCACCTCGGGAAGACAAATCCGCGATTTACATACAAGATCTCTGACCACAACATCGAAGCAGTTTCCAGCCACACTGATCTGGGCGTTGTAGTCAACGATCGTCTTTCCTGGTCAGAGCATATTCACCACGTTACATCAAAAGCCAAGAAACTTCTATACATGCTGGAGAGGTCTTTCAAAGGATCCGATGTCAACACTTGCGTCTACATTTACAAGGCATTCGTGAGGCCAATTCTTGAATTCGCTGGCCCGGTATGGGACACTGTGCTTCTGCGCGATAGAAATCTCGTCGAATCAGTACAGCGTCGGGCTACTCGTATCCCTTTTGGAGCACGAAGACCAAGCTATGAAGATCGCCTTGAATTATTCAACCTGACCCCATTCTCTGAGCGAAGACTTCGTTGCGATCTTATAGTTACGTTCAGGATACTTCATGGTTTGATGGGCACCAACCTCATGCATCTATACCGTCTGTCGCGCAGCAATCTACGCGGACACAGCTTCAAACTGCATAAGGAGCCACTTAAAACAACAGTCCGACAGTGGTTTCTTCCCAACCGCATATTCAACACCTGGAATAGTTTACCTGAAAGTGTGGTTGGTGCTACTTCAGTTAATAGCTTCAAAGTGCAGTATGATAGCTGGAGGAGTGTACAAACTTTATAGCTATGAACTGTCTTTTTTATTTTTTTCTATTTGATGTATTTGTGTTACGTGTCCGTACACTATATTTACTGCATGAGCTTATAGTACTGTGTACTCTGCTCATCTCAATTATCATAATAATAATAATAATAATATCAGCACTCGGGAATTAGGCCGCCGCGTAGGACTATCGCACACCATAGTCCATAGAATCCTACGGGAAAATCTGCTTGATCCCTAAACATTATTGACCCAGCTTCTGCCGTCAGTTGACAAATCAAGCTGAAAATTTAATCATCTTACTAGTATGCGACACTGAACATATATGCCAAAAATTATTATATCGGATAAATATACAAAGGTGTTTACTTTCTTTTATCACTCAGTATAGTTGAACGGCCCCTATGTAACGGGTGATTTTTTAAGAGGTATAGGATTTGATTTTCAAAAAAAAAAAATTGGAAAAACGATTAAATCTTTATTTGAGTCGATAGAACGGTCGATATAATTTAATCTTTAAAGATTATTTCATGTAAATGTTGGCCGCGGCTCCGCTTTAGATGGCCCATGCGCGAGGTCCAATTTTGGCACACTCTCTCCAACATATCGGCCGGTATCTCACGAATAAATGCTTCAATATTGGATTCCAGTGCGTCAATCGTTGCTGGTTTATCCCTTAACATGGCCCCACAAGAAATAGTCCAACGGCGTTAAATCGCACGATCTAGGCGGCCAATTGACGGGCCCCAAACGTGAGATAAACTGTTCACCGAACTCCCTTCTCAATAGGGCCATTGTTTCATGTGCGGTGTGGCATGTGGCACCGTCTTCTTGAAACCACATGTCAGCCAAGTCCAGCTCTTCCATTTTGGGCAAAAAAAAGTTTGTTATCATCGCACGGTAGCGCTCGCCATTCACAGTTACGTTCCGGCCATTGTCGTCTTTGAAGGAGTACGGCCCGATAATGCCACCGGCCCATAATCCACACCAAACAGTGATTTTTTCGGGATGCATTGGTAGCTCTTGCAATGCTTCTGGCTGGTCTTCACTCCAGATGCGGCAATTTTGCTTGTTAACGCACCCATTCAACCAGAAATGAGCTTCGTCGCTGAACACAATTTTTCGATAAAAATGTGGATCTTCCTCCAACTTTGCCAGCGCCCATTCACCAAATTGGAAACGTTATGTGGCTTCAATTCTTGCACCAGCTGTATCTTAAAGGTTTTACACCCAAATCCTGTCGCAAAATTTTCCACGTAGTGAAGTAATAGAGGCCCAATTGCTGCGAACGGCGGCGAATCGACATTTCACGGTCATCACTAACACTGGCGGATACAGCCGCAATATTTTCTTTAGTCCTCACTCTACGTCTGCGTGTTGGTGGTTTAATGTCCAATAATGTAAACTGTTAACCGAGCATGAATTTTGATAGTAAAATTCAATAATTAGCAAGCGTTGTTCGTTCGTAAGTCGATTCATGGTTAAATTATAGACCAAACTGAACAAGTTTGACAGTGACGCAAGACACGATTCACGCGTCATCTGTCAAAAACAGTGTTGCCAAAAAGATACTAGCAAAAAAATCACCCATTAGTATATGGACGCAATATGAACTAGTTTTATTGTCGATTTTCAACCTACTAATTTGATCGGTTCATAAAAGACATCGGAGACTTCGTACTACGAGCCTCAAGTCGTTGACCCCCACCGACATTGAAACTTGTTTAAAAATAACAACCCTAACATAGAGCGGTCTGAGATTAGTATCACCAGCGGCATTTTCGCTTAAACAAGAACGTAGTTCGTCGTTTTTATCAGCCAATCTATCAGGCTAACCCTTCCAGAGGCTGCTGGCTCGGTAACCCGTCAATTCGCTAGAGACTGCGATTAATCTAGAGTCGACGCCGTAGGATTTGGGCTTGCAATTTATTTAATGAATTCTCTGCTGTTGGCTTCGTAGAAGAATGAGATGCCGCCGCACGGTGAGCCAAAATGTGCCTCGGCGATGACAAGATATCTGTTTAAATCAACGGCACGGGCTCATACAGGGTGACATCAAAGTTGGGACTTTCCTTTATACAGCGTATAGTTCAGGCAATAATCAGCAAGTTTTCCTTGTAACACATATCGTGTATTAATTTGGAAACTTCTCACCACGGATTTATCAAAAACCACTTTTAACCAAGAACTATTTCACCCTCGCCCCCCCCCCCCAGGGTCAATCCCTTAAATATTTTAAATGACATGGGGTATCGAGTAATAGCTTGTTAGGAATTAGAAAAATCTCTATCTCAATTTGTTCATACAGAAAACAAAAACACATGAAAATATCACTTTTCATTTCAATAAGTGTTCATAACGACGAGTTTCATGACGACTATTTCCCTCGTCTTAATTTCTACCAACGCGTAATTCTGAATTACAGCATATTTTTCCAGCTTACCCGCGCAAAACTTGACAGGTGTTGTCACCAAAGATTACAATACCTTTGATAACAAGTAATTATGGCTTCTTAGGACACCAGAAAAGGACGCTAAGCTAAATTTTGTAATATTGTTTTTAAACAGTGCTAGTCAGCTTATGCAGTGAAAATGAGTCGCTTTGGATCTCAGTGTATGCAACTTGCGCAATTTATTTGAAAAAATACAGGATGTCAACCCTAACACAGATGAGTATGCAAGGCTCACCCAGTTTGCTGAACAGGCACCGCTACTGAAAAACAGTAGCTAAACCGAATAGAGCTCTGCACGGAGCTGTGAACGCGTGTACGGCCGGGTAGTACAGCCACGCCCCTTTCCAGCTCCCACTCCGCGCGTCTGCGTTTTCTTATCTGACAGCATCAGGAAGCGACTCGATGTTCACGTTGACGAGAGCGGACGCGCGGAGTGGGAGCTAGAAAGGGGCGTGTCTGTACTACCCGGGCGTACCGTATCGCCGCAGCGAGGTACAGCACTCACGCGCATCAGTCTCTCGGCAACCGTCGCTGCAGCGGAATGTCTACGCGTTCACAGCTCCGTGCAGAGCTCTATTCCGTTTAGCTACTTTTTTGTAGTAGTGGTGTTCACAATTGTGTCTCAGTGGTGACGTGGGTGTTAAGTATCTAAAAGTGGAAATTAGGTCTACTTCCAACTCTTCTGAGGGAAACAGGATATCTGTGCAGCAAAATATAGGTGATCCTTCAATACTCATCACTTATGTTAGGGTTGACATGCTATGTTTTTTTAGGTTAATAATTGTGGCATGCTGGCCATTTTCGATTGTACAAATGAAGCCAGAATTGTGGACGACTCAATTTTTCTTCAGCTGATACAATTAATCTTAGCAGTGACGGTTGAGGATTTCTAGGGGTGCGAATGCAGTCACTAAAAAACCATATTCCCCTAATAAAGAGCAGAGAAAATGAAAATCGTACTTCTCGTATTAATGATCATGTAATTTTAGATCAAATAGTTAATAAATACATTTATATAATAAACCATTGTTTTTTCCAAGTTGCCCGTTACGGTTTGCCGAATCTACAATTCGTTTATAATTTTAAACGGAAACTACCAGCATAACCAGCAATTCGGAAGATTAGACGTGGCAACAACCAAATAACAACCCGAATATTTTCCGCATTCTTTTCATCAACACAGATATCGTGGGCGAACTGTATTTATTGTTATACCTGTTTAGTTATTTGTTGCTAAGGAAAAAAAAGGAATTTAATTTGCTATCTACTCAAACTGGATCTGTTGCTAATAAAAAACGTGATCATCGGAGAGTTGTGGATGAAGCCGCTCAAGTTCATTATTTTCTGTATACACAGTTACTAAACTCCATAAATTTCATCCATTGCAAGAATTAAGCGAAGATGCTTTCGATAGGCGAGTTGATTTTTGTAAACAAATGTTGCTGCTTACCCAGTACCCCCAAAAAATTTTGACTATTGCGTCCGATGTAGACTTTCCTTCTGCAAATCCACGATTTTCACTTATAATTTTGTATTTTGAGAGGTACCGAACCATTCTATACTAAGTGACATATAAATCCGAACACCCAGTTTAAATGGTTTTATTTTAATAAAATTTTGTATAAGTACTTAATGAAGCATAATAAGTAAATGATAAAAATTTCAAAATGATTGCACTGCTTTAAAGCCCTTTGACCTTTAATAATGTGTGGATGCACCCTGATGTGCTACGCATTCTCCAACGCGCCTTGGCATGCTTCATCAGGTGGTCAATGTCCTCCTGTGGTATCTCATTCCAGGCAACCACCAACTCCTCTCGAAGTGCTTCTAGAGTCTGAGGAGGACGTTGCAAATTGAGCAATCTCCTACCCATCATATCCCACACGTGCTCAATTGGGGATAAGTCGGGAGATCTTGGTGGCCATGGTAACAATGTGACATCATTATGTTGAAAGAAGTCTATTGTGACTCTTGCAACATGTGGTCGGGCATTATCTTGTTGGAAAGTTGGATCTGCCAGGGTGTCAAGATAGGGTAAAAGATGGGGTTCTACAACTTCGTGGATATAACGCTGCGCGTTCATGTTACCTCTGATGAAGATTAAAGGTGACCTGGAACCATAAGCTATAGCACCCCAAACCATAACTCCAACAGTGTGATGAACATGTATTTCAACAAAAAACTGTGGATTCCTCCTTTCACCACGTCGCCTTCTAACCCTGGCACGACCATCGTGCATGCCTAAATAAAATCGAGACTCGTCACTAAAGACGATCCTGATCCATTCCTGATCCCAGAGTGACCGTTTTCTGCACCACTCGAGGCGATTACGTCGGTGTTCTCGAGTTAAAGGGAGGACGCAGTGTGGCCGGTATGAAAACAAGCCAATACTTCTCATTCGTCGGTAAACACTTCGCATGCCAATAGGTCTTCCGTGTTCTGCAAACCATTCATTTGCAATGGACCTGGTAGTGGAGAAACGGTCCCTTAAGGCCAATAATCTTAGGCGGCGATCTTCACGGTTTGTTGTTCTACGGCGGCGTCCAGTGCCCCTTGCTCTTTGCGTACGGCCTTCTCGAAGCCATGCCTGACAACACCTAACCACAGTGTCTACACTTCTTTGCACTCTAACTGCAATTGCCCGAAAAGAAAGTCCAGCTTCCCGAAGTCCCACTATACGGCCCCTATCAAACTCACTAGGTTGACGAAATCGTACAGGTCTCCGTACTCTAGGCATCGTAACCGATCGTAAAGGATGTCAAGAACCAAAATCCGCCAACGTTGATTCTTTACTGCGGCTGAAATATTCATTTTTAGAGCGTTAGTGAATTAAAAAAAAAGCAGTATAAAAACCAGAATGTCCAACTGATAAGGCTGAAAAATTTTTCACTTGTTATTTACAGTAAGATAAATACATTCACCAACTTTTATTAAAATAAAACCATTTAAACTGGGTGTTCGGATTTATATGTCACTTAGTATAGTAGATGAAACTTTTTAGAGATACAAGAACTTTTGCTGTGTATCTTTTTTATTAAACGTCAAAGTTAAGCCAAAAGTTAAAGCCTTTGTGGTGCTTAACAACAAAATAATTCTTAAATGGTCAACAGTTTCTGCAAATTTCTAATTGCAACTATTTTTTTATACTAATGGCCTTCTTTGGCAAGTTGTCCAGAGGCTTTGGGTCGATCAGACACAAGCCAGCATGTGAGACAGAAAAGTTCATTGAGAAAACATCGCACTTTTAGCTATTAACATACACCTAGCATCGTACATCGAACTGTATTTAAAATTGACATATAAAAATAAATTATCGTACGTCTAGGAGCGCTGAGTTGTAGTATCATGACTGGAGCTTATGGCATGGTTGACTGGTGTGGTTCAGCATTGTTGTCAGATTGTCAATATTTTCACTAAGACAGGGCACAAATGTATCTTATCATATAGGAGAATTATGAACTAATAAACTGTTTGTCAGTATTGTCACCACATCACGAGTTAAATGTCACCAGCTCTGGTAACTTTGCCTTTGTATAAGAATCAGAGCATACGGTAGACCAGCAGCGGTGTATTTGGCAGCACTGTCGACAAATATCACGACCTTCTCATTAAATCGTAAATGGTCGGGCGTGGTCAACGGACGCAAGCACATGTATTATTAATAGCCCTGTAAATTGCCCAGGTGAGGGGCTAAAAATGGGCTGTTTTTTGAGGGAGGACAACGAACGATATGGACAAAACATAAGCATGTAGTATTCAAAATGAAATTCACATTAGTGCATGGAACTAAACACAAATAAACGTGGGATTTCGGCTACACAATACAGGATACAGTGGAAAGTGAAATATACAGTGTGTTACGGAATGCTGACAGAAACACGTTAAAATCTGGAAAAGGAAAATAAAAAAATAGTCTGCTTTATTTCAACAATAAGGGGTATCTAAACATTTCCGTCTCTCATAGTTTATTTTACATTAATCTAAAAAATATTGAGATATTGTGATAAATGATAACAAATATACTAAGTGACATATAAATCCGAACATCCAGTTTAAATGGTTTTATTTTAATAAAATTTTGTATAAGTACTTAATGAAGCATAATAAGTAAATGATAAAAATTTCAAAATGATTGCACTGCTTTAAAGCCCTTTGACCTTTAATAATGTGTGGATGCACCCTGATGTGCTACGCATTCTCTAACGCGCCTAGGCATGCTTCTGATCGAGTGGTCAATGTCCTCCTGTGGTATCTCATTCCAGGCAACCACCAACTCCTCTCGAAGTGCTTCTAGAGTCTGAGAAGGACGTTGCAAATTGAGCAATCTCCTACCCATCATATCCCACACGTGCTCAATTGGGGATAAGTCGGGAGATCTTGGTGGCCATGGTAACAATGTAACATCATTATGTTGAAAGAAGTCTATTGTGACTCTTGCAACATGTGGTCGGGCATTATCTTGTTGAAAAGTTGGATCTGCCAGGGTGTCAAGATAGGGTAAAAGATGGGGTTCTAGAACTTCGTGGATATAACGCTGCGCGTTCATGTTACCTCTGATGAAGATTAAAGGTGACCTGGAACCATAAGCTATAGCAACCCAAACCATAACTGCAACAGTGTGATGAACATGTCTTTCAACAAAAAACTGTGGATTCCTCCTTTCACCACGTCGCCTTCTAACCCTGGCACGACCATCGTGCATGCCCAAACAAAATCGAGACTCGTCACTAAAGACAATACTGTTCCATTCCTGATCCCAGAGTGACCGTTGTCTGCACCACTCAAGGCGATTACGTCGGTGTTCTCGAGTTAAAGGGAGGACCCAGTGTGGCCGGTATGAAAACAAGTCAAAACTTCTCATTCGTCGGTAAACACTTCGCATGCCAATAGGTCTTCCGTGTTCTGCAAACTATTCATTTGCAATGGACCTGGTAGTGGAGAAACGGTCCCTTAAGGCCAATAATCTTAGGCGGCGATCGTCACGGTCTGTTGTTCTACGGCGGCGTCCAGTGCCCCTTGCTCTTTACGCACGGCTTTCTCGAAGCCATGCCTGACAACACCTAACCACAGTGTCTACACTTCTTTGCACTCTAACTGCAATTGCCCGAAAAGAAAGTCCAGCTTCCCGAAGTCCCACTATACGGCCCCTATCAAACTCGCTAAGTTGACGAAATCGTACAGGTCTCCGTACTCTAGGCATCGTAACCGATCGTAAAGGATGTCAAGAACGAAAATCCGCCAACGTTGATTCTTTACTGCGGCTGAAATATTCATTTTTAGAGCGTTAGTGAATTAAAAAAAAGCAGTATAAAAACCGGAATGTCCAACTGATAAGGCTGAAAATTTTTTCACTTGTTATTTACGGTAAGATAAATACATCCACCAACTTTTATTAAAATAAAACCATTTAAACTGGGTGTTCGGATTTATATGTCACTTAGTATACATCCCAGTTCGCATTGTCAGTCAGTTCACCACTGTCTAAACAGACCAAATGTTTTTATGCTATTTTCTTCAATGAAAGTTAAAAGTTGGTCGAGTTTTCCATCGGATTTGGTAAGTTTGGGGAAATATTGTTTGGTTTGGTGACATATTTTTTCGAAACCGGGGCCATTAAATATGGATATCTTGGGGACAGATATTATCAGAGGTTCCTTCTTAAAAACGCTGCAGAAAATTCGTTTACTGTTGCTGGTGAGCTATATATCGCAAATCTCTCGACAACTAACCAATAAGTGAATTTGAACTACCCATTAGGCCCCCAAAAATCACCACATTTGGCGGTTCGAAACTTCTTTGCAGGGATTTCAAAAAATTAAAGTGTAAACCAACAGAGTAAGCAAAATAGAGCGGCTCAAGAATATTAGGGATTCTATTCAAAATTCATGCGTACAAGGGATTTGTCTTCAAGAAACAATATAGATGCACAACAAGGTGGAAGATGTCATACTATTCATGTACATAATTTTTTACATGTTTTAAAACATCTGGTAATTCTATTTAATAGTAATACAAACTGAAAACAAAGGTTTATAAATATTTCGCTCCCTATTTACAAGCACAATAGAATCTGTGAACATATATTCTGCACAGGGACAGTATTGAATATTTTATTATTATTCATAAACCAACTGGATTGTGTAATAAGTAAATAGTACACGGAATATGGTAAACAGTAGTTGAAAATTATCTGTAACCATTATCAATGGATTTCACATGCCTGATACTAAAACCCACTCGTCTGGCAAATACTGGATGAGTGACTTTACTGACGTTAAACTGTTTGTTTTTCCGCAAGCAATGGCTTTTCTTTTGCCTAAAGCCAGCATTTTACTGAATAAATATGCCGTATGTCCCTTGAGTGCAACCTACCTAGGGGAAGGGAAGGTAAGGCGGCACACTTAAGGAAAAAAGTTACAAAATAGACAGTTTTATTCATGAAACTCTTTCTGCCGTTCAACGCAAAATTTTGGGTATTTGACACTGTATCCAGCCTTCGTTGGACTTTGAATATAGATGCATCTTCATTTTCTTCATCTGACAAATCTCGTTCTTTTCACTTACCTTTGCCCATAGCACTGCCATAGCCTTTGCTTTTCTTGAATTTTTGCTTTGTATCATCCCAAACTATTTTTCTTTTGATCTGATTCACTTTAACGGTTTGTGTTGCTTTGGATAGCTCTTTACAGTAGAGGGATGAAGTCATGAAGCCAGTATGACTGTCTTTCCCCGTTTAACATTCAATCTCTTAGTTTTTAAAGTTTTTGGCATAATTGCATGATCAAACAGACTTACCTGTAAGTGATGTTCGATCCGAATTATGTGAAGTCCTCGTCGAAGTAAATATTTAGAATACATATCGTAGTACCCTCGTAGTAGTACCAAAACCGCCACGATTTCAAACCGCTCACGTAGAGAAGGAAAGCGGCACCGCACCCCTTCCCCCTACCCATCCCCCTCTGGCCGCCTATAAACCTTCATTTACTTCAACGCCAAGTTGTTGCAACAATTGAGTGATACATAGGGAGAGAGGGAGCTATTTACTTCGACGAGGACTTCACATAATTAAGATCGAACATCACTTACAGGTAAGTTCGTTTGATCAGGTCCTCGTTGAAGTAAATATTTAGAATACATATCGTAGATGTTCAAAGGTAGTTGCAACAACATACTACTAACGCTCTGCAATAGTAAACGATAGGTTGTACACAACTACATAAATTGTACGCAATATATGTGTCAACTAAATTGTAACAATTCAAGTTAAGGCTTTTTCCAAACATCTTCATTCGTCCTTGGTGTGGACTATCGCAAGCTAGGTCCATGTTGCTATCCTAAGCAACCAAGTCCAATGTTACGACGTTATCCCAAATGTCTTCGTTCATCCTCGGTGTGGCTATCCCAGGCCAGGTCCACGTTGCTATCGCAAGCAACCGAGTCCAATGTTTCAGCGTTATCCCAAACGTCTTTGTTCGTCCTAGGTATCGAGTTGGCTATCACAAGCTAGGTCCAGGTTGCTATCCCAAGGAACAGTATCAGAACGTTATCCCAAACGTCATGTTAGGCATAATCTGCAGCGCCGGTGAGGCATCCATACTAATATTCATTTAACTTGCCCCTAAAACAGATCGGTTAGTTGACAGTTACCTGATGGTGACGCCCCTTCAGAAAAGAGGCCTGCACGCCACTTTCTAATTTTGGTCCGAAACGAAGGAACCTTGAGGCGACCGTCGGTCGGATCTTGTTCCACAATGCACATCTATCGGAACCTTCTGTCCTGTTTTCTAATTCTAAATGTTCAGCGGATCCTCGGCACTGCACTGCACGTAAAACGATGCGCGCCGATTAGCGTGTTAAAAGTCGGGTACGAGAACAAGGAATGAACGTTTGTAGGCGGCCAGAGGGGGGAAGGGTAGGGGTAAGGGCCGCGGTGCCGCTTTCCTTCTCTGCGTGTGCGCTTTGAAATCGTGGCGGTTAGGTACTACTATGAGGGTACTACGATATGTATTCTAAATATTTATTTCGATGAGGACGGAACATAATGTCTTTTGGACCCACAATGAACAAACTTTGATTTTCCAATGACGTCGTTTGAGGCTCATCTATTGATGACGATGGTCGAGTATCAAGAATAATTGCCGCTACATTAGACTCCATTGAGGGTGGAAAATCTTCTCCTAGTGTGATTTGATGTTCATCATCATTGATTGGCGTTTTTATTGTCATTGGTAGATAAAATTCTGGCAGAATTCTGGACGTTGATGGCTGAGGATCGTCAATGATTGATATTGAATTGGTTTCAAATGAGGATCGTCCCTACTATAACTTGAGTTGAACCTGACACCGTAGACTTTGCGACATTTATTTATTTAGCAATATACCGAAAACTCTTTCTTTGATGAAACAATTTTATAATTAAAACTCCGATTGCACCGTTTGTTGTTCTACCACGCAACATTTAAAGCAAACTGATTCTTGAATTAAAACGTCAAATTGTAAACACTTTCTTTTTAATATTATGTTAGCATAATGTTTCGTAATCAATATTAGTTTGATATTATACTTCAATATCATGTTACATGAAAACAATTTTTTTAATATGGTGTGCAAACAATATACTCGTATTTCATTGTATTCTAAAAGAAAATCAACAACAAAAAAAAAACTTTTAGTTAAAATTTGATAATGCCCGAACATTTTTGTAAACTCAAGTGTGTTTTACCCGATTTTGCGATAAGAGTGGAAATCGTTTTTTTTACTGCTCTCAATAAGTTTACCTACCGGTCATAAATCTGATGGATGAGTGGTTTTTCCCGCTCAACAACCAATTCTTCCTGCACTACCGCCGCTTTTGTTCGTCGGGGGCATTTTTAATTTATGATTTTATTCTGGCACATAGCAGCAGGCAGAGCCGACCAACCGGGAACTGGCGGGAAGCAGGGAGGTGGGGGGGGAGGGGGACGGGGGACCGGCTGGTGATTATTCATGGCGTGCTCGAATGGCGGCGTTAGGCGCGGGACGTCAGCGTCATTCCGATATGCATTTGTCATTGCACTCTTGACGTGCAACAAATGAACTGAATAATCCGTCGAAATAATATCCAAATATCCGACGGTGGACGGTAGCGGATCTGCTTTTTCACCACGTTTCTACATGCACATTCACCACAATTGCAAGACACCATCGAAATGAGACAGCCGAAAGCGCCATCTATTGCCAGAATCGACCACTGCAGGAAAGTAAAAAGTTCTTAGTAAATGGCCAAGAGGACAAACTAGAAAATATTTTCAATTTTAGAGGACGGAACTCTAATAATGAATCTAAAAAAGGTATATTAACCTAACAAAAAAATACTTTTCTACAAAGTCGAGGATAATGTGAACTCGTTTATTAGACAATTTTTGCTGTATATCTAAAAATAAAGTGGTGGGGGCTTCTCCAAGGTTTCCGTAAAAAACACCCTGTATCTTCGAAAAAGCTATTCTAAGGGTCAATTTCACCAAAATTAATATTTGACGGTTAGTTCGACCAATAGGAAAAGACCTTATCGAAATGCAATTTGACGGAAGCTGTGAAACCTCTCTGAATATCAGTGATTTCTATTGAAATGTTGAATGATGTCGAGAAAAAACGGTTGCCCTATAAATAAGGGTACATTATAGATGTAATATTATGTCTTTTCGCTTTGGAATAAGGATAACTTTCATAGAATTTCAAATTTTTATCATTTCACAAAAGAAGGTCAGTTATTTAAATAGACCAATGGAAATGAGAGAAATAATAGGCCGACTTTCTAGCTATTATATACTAACTGACATATAAATCCTAACACCCAGTTTAAATGGATTTATTTTAATAAAATTTTGTATAAGTACTTAATGCAGCATAATAAGTAAATGATAAAAATTTCAAAATGATTGCACTGCTTTAAAGCCCTTTGACCTTTAATAATGTGTGGATGCACCCTGATGTGCTACGCATTCTCCAACGCGCCTAGGCATGCTTCTGATCAGGTGGTCAATGTCCTCCTGTGGTATCTCATTCCAGGCAACCACCAACTCCTCTCGAAGTGCTTCTAGAGTCTGAGGAGGACGTTGCAAATTGAGCAATCTCCTACGCATCATATCCCACACGTGCTCAATTGGGGATAAGTCGGGAGATCTTGGTGGCCATGGTAACAATGTGACATCATTATGTTGAAAGAAGTCTATTGTGACTCTTGCAACATGCGGTCGGGTATTATCTTGTTGGAAAGTTGGATCTGCCAGGGTGTCAAGATAGGGTAAAAGATGGGGTTCTAGAACTTCGTGGGTACAACGCTGCGCGTTCATGTTACCTCTGATGAAGATTAAAGGTGACCTGGAACCATAAGCTATAGCACCCCAAACCATAACTCCAACAGTGTGATGAACATGTCTTTCAACAAAAAACTGTGGATTCCTCCTTTCACCACGTCGCCTTCTAACCCTGGCACGACCATCGTGCATGCCTAAACAAAATCGAGACTCGTCACTAAAGACCATACTGTTCCATTCCTGATCCCAGAGTGACCGTTGTCTGCACCACTCAAGGCGATTGCATCGGTGTTCTCGAGTTAAAGGGAGGACCCAGTGTGGCCGGTATGAAAACAAGCCAAAACTTCTCATTCGTCGGTAAACACTTCGCATGCCAATAGGTCTTGCGTGTTCTGCAAACCATTCATTTGCAATGGACCTGGTAGTGGAGAAACGGTCCCTTAAGGCCAATAATCTTATGCGGCGATCTTCACGGTCTGTTGTTCTACGGCGGCGATCTTCACGGTCTGTTGTTCTACGGCGGCGTCCAGTGCCCCTTGCTCTTTACGTACGGCCTTCTCGAAGCCATGCCTGACAACACCCAACCACAGTGTCTACACTTCTTTGCACTCTAACTGCAATTGCCCGAAAAGAAAGTCCAGCTTCCCGAAGTCCCACTATACGGCCCCTATCAAACTCACTAAGTTGACGAAATCGTACAGGTCTCCGTACTCTAGGCATCGTAACCGATCGAAAAGGATGTCAAGAACCAAAATCCGCCAACGTTGATTCTTTACTGCGGCTGAAATATTCATTTTTAGAGCGTTAGTGAATTAAAAAAAGCAGTATAAAAACCGGAATGTCTAACTGATAAGGCTGAAAATTTTTTCACTTGTTATTTACAGTAAGATAAATACATTCACCAACTTTTATTAAAATAAAACCATTTAAACTGGGTGTTCGGATTTATATGTCACTTAGTATATATGCAAAACTTAAAAGACATTCCTTGTACAGGGAATATAGACGACAAGCTAGAAAAGAAATGAAACAAATGGAAATAAAGAAACACGGGAAACTCTGAAGGCATCTTGACAGCGGCTGAAGAAACGATTGGACGAAAAGAAACCAAACATCACATTCTGCATTTCTGGGTCCTAAAACATCGATATTTGTAAAAGCATCCGCAACCACCTATTATTCATCGTCTAGATATTATAAGTCAGAATCAAAAATACCTGTTTATGAAAATATATCTCCAAACATTGTTATATTTACTTATATCTTTTTCCTGAACAACCAAAACATATTTGACTATAATCCTGAATGGTTTTGTGGGAATATCAATCGACGATGCCATAATGGTACTGATGAACGGCAAGTAAATGAACGAATGTTTGGAAACGAGCAATATCTATGAAATTTTTGGTAGAGTCTGTCATCGAGTAGGTGCTTCATGTCTATCTGCAAGATGTTTATAGAAAAAAACACACAGTAGGTGATGTTGAATCAGTAAAATCGCATATCAAATGAAGAAACTAATAAAAGCATGAATAAACAATCGACAATATTAAATAAAAGCATGAATTTTATACAAATGTCGAACGCTTTTTTAAATTTTGACTAAATTATATGTAATTTCTTAATATTCAATAAGCTGGTGATGTTTCACTGACAAGCTGTCATCTCATACTTTGACAGTATTTTGTTTTCAACATTTCATAGCTATTGGACTGTTGATTTGACAATACTGGTGAAGTCCAGCCTTAGGCTACAAATGTTATGATATTTGAAGTTTTGTTAGCTTCACATGTGGCCGCTAGAGGGCTTTTTTCGACATTCCGACAAAAATGACCAACCAGATTTCAGATCTCCTGTTGAGTACATCGTCATACTGCAGATCTAGGTGTTTGCAGTTTCTGAGTTCATAATGTCTGAGTCATCAACTGCCAAGATAAAAAAAGTACATTTATGTCTGTGGATGATGCAGTATCATGATGTTGGTTGAGGTACAAATAATTTAAAAGCCAGGTCGCCACTGAGGCAGCTAGATGCCGTCGATTTTTGGCGATGTAGTAGTGTTACAGAGGAGATTCGATTTTCGCGCGAACTGAGACACTTCACAGTTCTAACAGATTCTAATTGTAGATGGCACTTTGCTGCTGCCTTATTTCGATAGAGTCTTATAGAGGGAAGGTTCAGCTTTCGACCGTTGTCCTACATGAGATAAAGCCTAGACAGTGCTGATGATTGGAAAAAGCAGCATTAATTTTGAGGACACGTATATGGCACATTCGTCATTTTTAAATTTGCCTGGGTATTGGACCATCTTTGAAACAGAAGAATTGGATCATTTTACCAACTGATATCGTACGGCGGCTTTACCAGGCAACCTAACCTGTTCACTGAATTCATGAAATAGATGTATGGAACTTTCACCATATTTTACATTTAGCGAATACGCCCGTTTTGCGTGTACATCCACTAAATTTTAAAATGAAACTACTTTGAAAGATTATCCAACATACCCTGACACATTCAACATAGTTTTGAAGTGCATAGTCACTTTTTCGAAACAGCCTTTAGGCCACAATATGCATATAATTGCCATGCAACAAATCGTTCTAATTTTGGATGACTCTTTCACCATACTGTGAAAGTATACACTTCACTTTGAAGGCATATTTCTCGAAAGTAAAACACATCACCCATTGGAAGCGCGTTCACGATCGTTTAAATCGCATTCAATACAAGTTATATCCATCATCACCCTGTATTTTATATAATATTATAATTATTACCTGGTACTTGTATTTGTTGTTAATCAAAATAAAGTTTTTTTTAAAAAACAAGTATTTTGGTGGCAGTAATTTAACTTACATATCGGCCATGTATATAGATGTGCACTGGAGAAATTTCAAACGTTTGAAAAAAAATTGACCATATTTTTAAGGAGTATCAATCACGATCATATTTTGAATGAGCGTTCACTATATTTTTAAAAACTCTCAGGGAGTATGAACATTGAAAATTTATCGGCGAGTTATTTTACTTTTTGTAGTCCCAAAAGGACGTTGTCGCCGACGTCTAGAAAACCTTGTGTGTGCTCATGGTAAATACAAGCAATATAAAGGATTATTTGATCAGTGTCAACTAAATATTTGCCTCGATCAAATTGCTTCAACCACTGTCTGTGATCGATAGTTTCATTTATTTGGAAGTTACTTACTTTTTATAGATAAAGCAATAGACATGATACACAGAAAATTCATTTTCCAAGCGCCTATCTTTGGGATTATTTTCAGGTTTAAATATTTAAACATAAATAAAAACAAGCGCAAATTAACCGCGCAGGCAGGTACCACATTCTCTGATATGCGGCGTAATAGCTTTGATTGCCCTAGAAAAGATCGCTAATTGGATGCCACTCAAATGGTAAACAAAATGTCAAGTTTCAATCGCGTTACGATTTGGATTAGGAATTGATTAGGACATGATATTGTATTTGTTTTCTTTTGAAAGAACTTTGTACAGTTGTCTCTACTATTAAAGTAAAGCTTTCTTAACATTCAGTATTTGAAGATTATTTCTTACTGCGGTCAGTGAGGTCCATTTTGTAATTCATATCTTTGATGACGCTTGCGATCATTATCGCTCCCTGAAATTCAAGAGCACGGTCCTAAGAGTAAGACAACAAGGCGGTACTTGTAGCTGAATCTTCGGAACCATGGCGCTACTGCGACCCAATTCGAAGATCAGCTGATTTCTCGTTTTCGGATCGATGAATTAGCCGACTAGATAGTGTTATTTTGACACTCTAGACTTTTTTCCTTTGGGACTATGCTTACATGCTTTGTACGAGTACGGAAAAAAATACAAATCATCAAATACCGCTAGAAATACAGGAACGCGTCGTTTAAAATCGTAATTCTAAATTAGACCAACAAGAGATAAACATTGGAAAAAACATTTTCAAGGTTGCTTCTTTGGTTTGACAATGAAGGCATAAAGGATTTGTTGTATTTTTTATACTTTTGAAGCTTTTATTTGACATAAGATTTTAGCAAAATGTAAGATAGTAAAGGCAACATCGCACCCTGGAGCCCAGTTGATCAAGCTGTCAAGATTAGGGATGTTTAGATCCACGAAAAGTATCGATATGTATCGATTTTTATCGTTCTAGGAAGTATCGATAGTCTAAAATATTGGAATAAAATTATCGATATCCAGCGGAAGGAAACAAAGAAGAAAAGTAATGTAATCTGAAGTTAGTCACTCTTTCTGACACAGTCCGGATTGAAAGATGACGATACTCGTGAAATGTATCGATACACCCAAGTGTCGTATATAAAAATATCGATCCAAAATATTGGGTATGGAATCACAATTAATTTCTTAATATTCAATAAGCTGGCGATCTTTCAATGACAAGCCGTTATCTCATACTTTGGCAGTATTTTGTTTTCAACATTTCATAGCTATTGGTTGCTAAAATTTGTTGATTGGAACTTGAAGCTCATTCGCTGTATTTGACGGACTGTTACCCTGTAGGTGAAGGTGTCTACAACTTATAAATATATGTATACTAAGTGACATATAAATCCGAACATCCAGTTTAAATGGTTTTATTTTAATAAAATTTTGTATAAGTACTTAATGAAGCATAATAAGTAAATGATAAAAATTTCCAAATGATTGCACTGCTTTAAAGCCCTTTGACCTTTAATAATGTATGGATGCACCCTGATGTGCTACGCATTCTCCAACGCGCCTAGGCATGCTTCTGATCAGGTGGTCAATGTCCTCCTGTGGTATCTCATTCCAGGCAACCACCAACTCCTCTCGAAGTGCTTCTAGAGTCTGAGGAGGACGTTGCAAATTGAGCAATCTGCTACCCATCATATCCCACACGTGCTCAATTGGGGATAAGTCGGGAGATCTTGGTGGCCATGGTAACAATGTGACATCATTATGTTGAAAGATAGGGTAAAAGATGGGGTTCTAGAACTTCGTGGATATAACGCTGCGCGTTCATGTTACCTCTGATGAAGATTAAAGGTGACCTGGAACCATAAGCTATAGCACCCCAAACCATAACTCCAACAGTGTGATGAACATGTCTTTCAACAAAAAACTGTGGATTCCTCCTTTCACCACGTCGCCTTCTAACCCTGGCACGACCATCGTGCATGCCTAAACAAAATCGAGACTCGTCACTAAAGACAATACTGTTCCATTCCTGATCCCAGAGTGACCGTTGTCTGCACCACTCAAGGCGATTACGTCGGTGTAAGGGTTAGAAGGCGACGTGGTGGAAGGAGGAATCCACAGTTTTTTGTTGAAAGACATGTTCATCACACTGTTGGAGTTATGGTTTGGGGTGCTATAGCTTATGGTTCCAGGTCACCTTTAATCTTCATCAGAGGTAACATGAACGCGCAGCGTTATATCCACGAAGTTCTAGAACCCCATCTTTTACCCTATCTTGACACCCTGGCAGATCCAACTTTCCAACAAGATAATGCCCGACCACATGTTGCAAGAGTCACAATAGACTTCTTTCAACATAATGATGTCACATTGTTACCATGGCCACCAAGATCTCCCGACTTATCCCCAATTGAGCACGTGTGGGATATGATGGGTAGGAGATTGCTCAATTTGCAACGTCCTCCTCAGACTCTAGAAGCACTTCGAGAGGAGTTGGTGGTTGCCTGGAATGAGATACCACAGGAGGACATTGACCACCTGATCAGAAGCATGCCTAGGCGCGTTGGAGAATGCGTAGCACATCAGGGTGCATCCACACATTATTAAAGGTCAAAGCGCTTTAAAGCAGTGCAATCATTTTGAAATTTTTAGCATTTACTTATTATGCTTCATTAAGTACTTATACAAAATTTTATTAAAATAAAACCATTTAAACTGGGTGTTCGGATTTATATGTCACTTAGTATATATATAAGACCAAACCCGAGTTATGGGATCCAAAACTTGGCTTCTATCACATAAAAACTAGATAACAAGACGCTTGAAATGATATACCGTCTAATATTGACAATCTAATTTCAGGAGGAACACACAGTCTATAGTCTGTATCACACTTGGATATTTCTGAACTTATTTTTGAAAGCATAAAATCAAAATCATCTGGTGACATTCGAGTAAAGTTTTTAAACAAACTATTTCTATAATTTGTTTTCATATCACAAACTACATTTACTGAACTTCTTGTTTCTAAAAAATTGGACACCCAAAACTTGCGTTTTTTATTTTTTTGCAATTTTTCTGTTCTATAAGATTATACAGTACAACGAAAGATGCAGCACATACGGCAGATTTGTTTTTTATTTTAAAAGAAGGCATTTTTATATAATTTACTTTTTCGCCCGAAACACCAACGGAACGTCTAATTTCAACGTTCAAATCGCGTGGGAAGCGACTGTCACTAGAATATGTTTGGTCGTTTTCATATCAAAAAATTGGTTTAATTGCAAAGAAAATACATTTTTGGAAAGTTCAGTCTTTCTTTTATTTTTCTACATAATCGCCGTTGCGTTCTATGCATCTCTGCATTCGAGGCACCCACTTCTTCAAACCAGAGTCATAGAACTCTGCCGCCTGCCCGTGTAGAAAACTAACAACCGCGTTTTGCACCTCTTCATCTGTCTGGAATTGGGTTCCGCCAAGGTTTTTCTTCAACTCAGGGAAGAGATGGAAGTCACTTGGTGCTAAGTCTGGGCTGTTGGGTGGGTGAGACACCATTTTCCATCCAAATCTTTCGATGAGGGCTGTGGTTCGATTGGCGGTGTGCGGTCGGGCATTGTCATGGTGAAAACGCACTCCTTTCGTCAGCATTCCTCTTCTCTTGTTCTGAATGGCAAGTTTTTTCAAGGTCTCACAGTACCGGTCAGCATTGATTGTTGTCCCGCGAGGCATAAACTCGCACAACTATACGCCCTTTCGATCCCAAAAAACGCTAGCCATGATTTTCCCGGCAGACAGGATTTGTTTGAACTTCTTTGCTCTTGGTGAAGAAGAGTGCTTCCACTGCTTCGATTGCTCCTTTGTTTCCGGTGTGGTGTAGTGTACCCAGGTCTCGTCACCAGTAACAATAGAGTCCAGAAATTCCTCTTCGGTTGTTCCGTGAAAAGCGAGAAATTCTTGGGCCGCTTCAACCCGCTGCCACCGGTGGTCTGCAGTGAGCATTCTTGGTACCCATCTTGTGCAGACCTTTGAATAGCCTAAATGTTCAGTCAAAATCTTGTCAATTGTGGTTTTGCTGACCTCCGGAATCTTTGTGCACAGCTCCCGAACTGTAATCCGTCGATCTTCAAGCATTGCCGCTTCGACTTTGGCAATTGTTTCGTCGGAAACCGATGGCCGCCCTGCACGGGCTTCGTCGTGGACGTCTGTTCGGCCATTTTTAAAGTCCCTGACCCATCTGCGCACCATCCCGCAGCTCATACAGTCTTCTCCATACACTTGACAAAGTTCTTCGTGAATTTCCTTCGCCGATTTCTTCTTAGCGGCCATGAAACGAATAACAGACCGCAACTCGCAGCTGGCGGGAGACGCAAGAGGAAGCTCCATCGCTGACGGCTGCTGAGCCAAGACTAAACGTCGCAGCGATGCTGGCTTGGTGAGGGATTGGAGTGGGGGAACCAAACAATCTACCTCTGTTGCCTGGCTGTGCATAGAAACGATCCTAGCGCCAGCGGCAGCCCGTGGAACTTATTTTACGGACAAGCCTCGTATTTATGCATGTACAAATATTTATAAACATTTGATGTCATCGTTTGCGAAAGCTTTTTTGGTGAGTACGCGCCTTTAAAACTGACCTCAAAATCGCCCCTTCAAATTCTGACATTCTGTATTATAACCAAAAGGGACGCAATCACCCAGTCTTAGCGCCCATAAATCCCGAAACGCAAATTACTCCTTGAACCCCTAACTGTATCCCTATCTAGAGTAAACTGCCCAGTTTAATCAGAGACAAGCCAGTATAGACTGCGTGGCGTCTACTGTCGCAATGACTTCCGTCCTCGGTCATATCCGTTAGCATAATTAGCGCCCACGTCGTTATCATCTAGGGGGTTGACAGAAGCGTGAAGAAGGGGCGGGGGGCTGGGGGGTGACTGCCGAAACGTCGCCGTCGGCCAATTACTATCAGGAAGTACGCATCGAGACGACCGGGAGCGCTGATTAGAGAATTTGAGAACTGCTATAAGGGACACCCTGCTGCTGACACCTAGACTGGGGTGACCGTTAAGGAAATGCCACGGTTGCTGATGGGGTATTGACAGTAACTGTTTAATTTGGGGCGAGTGTAACTACAGATAATCTAGATAGCAACAAGAATCATGCTCTTTGGCTATGGCTTTAGCTTGTTTAGCGTGACACAAATAAAAAAAAAACTAACGTACAGTACCCAGCAAAAGTAGAGAAACAAACTACATTACGAATAAAGATCCAGAAGGATTTACTCTAACCCAAAACTGTACACTAAAGTTTTTTATGTATGACTACCTCAGGATAATGAAATGCTTATCTTTGTATACATTCTTTTTTTTTCAATATACGTATAATATGGTCGGTTTTTTGTTCAACGAGCTGAAGAAAGAAACTAAACCCAAACAAATACACGCATATTGCTCGTGAGTGAGTGTTTAGGCGCAGAAGACATTACAGGACCGCATCAAGATATTATGGGTAGTCATCAAAAATTTCATACAAGATAATTATTATCTTTTACAGTAAATTTCAGTTAGAGATTCACAAATGAGTTAACTACACTTTTTAGTTATTAGTAAGTAAGCTGCGCGCACTCATTCAGAAGAGGAACTTGAATCTTCTGAATCGTTTAAATGAATTATTAGAGGTTCAATTTGGGTATCGATGACATTGTCCAAATCCCACATTTTGACCTCAACCTTCTCCCGAACGTGGCGGATACAGTTTTTCCATTCCTCTGCCGTAACTCTATTGACTGCGATGTGAAAGAGATTTTTAACATCAGAAAATTTATAAGTATTATTATTCGACGCCACGTATTGCTTTATGTTGGCCCAAATCAGCTCAATAGGGTTCAGCTCACAATGGTAGGGTGGCAGTCTCAAGACAGTTTTATTTTGTTTTTTGGCCATTTCGTCGATCGTTTTAAAATCGTATTTGTATTTATGTCTATTGACTATACTTATCAATTCACCCTTGACCATTGTTTCATCAAAATCGATCTGTTTTGAGGCCAGCCATTGTTGTATGTTTGCTTTTTTAGTTGCCATTGTGGGATTTTTTTATATTTTTCTAGAATGGTACGGGGCATTATCCAGTACAATAACAGCGTTATTCTCCAGCTTTAGTAACATTTTGGAGAACCAATTTTCAAAGGAATTGCCGTCCATCTCCTCATGATAGTCCCCTGTCTTTTTTGATTCAAAGGCCCACAGTGCTTCGGGAACAAAGCCGTCTTCACTACCTACGTGACAAATGATCAGCCGTTTGCCTTTTCCTGGAAATAAATTATTCCTTACACTATGGATTGATTAAATTTGAAGGAATGAGGCAATTGAGTTCATTTAGCTGAATTTAAGAGTCACGGAATGCTGATCAAAAACTGAAAAACGTAGAAAATTGAAGTTTGCAACTTCTCAAAACCCATTCAAAGCAAATTGACTGCACCCAAAAATGATAATAAATTTCAAAATAACGCTTAAAAGAGGGTCGAAGTTTTTTTCCTTATGACTACACTGCGAATGCACCATTTTTGGAGAATATCACACATTATCTGCTATCACAGCATATTATTTGCCCGAATTTATCAAAATTAAATTGCCGGATAGATGAAGGAGCTTACCTGCAGGATTTTTCAATCCAGCCGAAAGACCGTCTAGAAAAGCCTGCCTTGATGATGTTACTGATTTGTCGACCCAAACTTTCGCTTGAGTATGTCCAGCATTTACCCACGTTTCGTCCAAATAGTAAATTTTTCTTTTTTCATCGCGAAACTTCCGAATCTTCCTAAGGTATTCCCTTCTCCACACAACAATTTCTTCTTTCTCTATTAACATATTGTTTCTTCCCCGTTTCAAGAATCGAAAATTAAGTTCCTTCAAAAGTTTTCGGAATGTGGTTCTTTTAAATGATGGAAGATCCTCATCAGCATTAACTAATCTTAATATCTTATCTACTGTAGGTATCTCATTTCGGAAGAAAAAATTATGCACTTTCCTCCTGATGGCAGTTCTGTCAAAGTCAGCTACTCCGTCCGTTATCCTTTTTCTTGCAGGATACGGTTTTGGCTCAGAAAGTGAGTGCTCCTATATTCCTTAATGATCCTATAAACACTGGACCGACATACTCCAGAAATATGTGCTACCTTACATATAACTTCGTCCACGACCAAATCGGGTTTTTCTTGAATTTGGTTTTTGTATATATTTAATATTATTTGTTTTTCATTTGCACTTAAATGTAGCTTCTTAGCCCTTTTTTGGGTGGGGTTGCGCTGATGTCAACCACTTCGTCGGCTGTATCTGTGTCAGACATCGTATCTTAGGCAATATATAAACAAAACGTTCCACTCGCGAAAAACGAGTATACGCTACTGAATGCGTAATGCGTATGCAATGCAATCCTGTGCGTGAATTAACTGTTAGATGCCTGTCGTGTCATCTACAATCACGTTTACAAGTCCAAACCTGTGCAGATTCGTAGAGCGCCGACGACTGCTAGTGTCCTTGAATTTGTCTGTAGATCGATGTTACTCCAGTCAATTTAGGTTCAAAGTGGATGTTTTCTAAACCAATTTGTTGTTACTACATCAAAAATATATCGATGATGTTTTGTACTGGGAGCTCATGAAAGATCAAGGTAACTTATTTTAACAGTCATCCTTTATCTAGTCTCAAGATGACACGAAAAAGGGTCTGTGGATTCACTAGAAATACACTGCCGAGGATGTTTAGACCTAAAGTGACTGGAGTATATCCGTGGATGCTTTCGAGGGATCTGTTCACGTGCTGATCACTGTTTACGTTTAATGTCTTTCTTCAGCGCCCAGAGTTTACAAATAAAGATTCAGAAGGATTTACTCTAACCCAAAACTGTACAGTAAAGTTTTGTATGTATACATTCTTTTTTTTTCAATATAATATGGTCGGTTTTTTGTTCAACGAGTAAGGTAGAGAAACATTTTTTAAATATTTAGTTTATATTTAGTCGTTGATTAGAATAGGTGTTATTTTTGAGTGTATTTGGTAAGGTGTAGTTCAAAAACATGGCCAGAGGAATTACATTGAATTTGCAAATAAAAGAATTGATTATTTTAAAATATTGATCAGGCACTAAACAAGCAACCATAGCTAAACAGCTGAATTTAAGCCGATCGGTAATTTGCAAAACTATTAAACTGTTCCGCCTCAGAAAATCGTTGGTAAGCCCTCCTAAGATTGGTAGACCGCGAAAAACCACACCTAGGATTGATAGGAAAATTAAAACACTTGCTCTTAAAAATCCATTTACTACTGATGTCGACATAAAAGCTCAACATGAAGTAAATATTGGTGCCCACACTGTTCGAAGACGTTTAAGGGAGACTGATTTACCAGCAAGGAGACCATCTAAATAACCCTTTATTTCCAAGAAAAATCGGACGCATTTACTGGCAGCACAGTTTTTTTTTTGGAAAAACGCTCACACCCGTCGATTGTTTTCAAGGGGGACACAAGTTTGGCAAGAAATCACGTTAGCACGTGCAGCCCCCTAAGCGGGGGTGACACCACCCCCAAAATCTTAAATGGAAAGGGGGGTCGAGTGATACCTTATTTTAAAGGTCTTTCAATTCCCTTCATAATGATATAAAATTAATGTACTTCAGTTTAGCAGTTTTGAAGATTTATTGATTTAAAGCTTAAATAAAACTATTACATCATCATTAGTGGAGATCAGTACATTTGGCAACAAAGCAATTTGAAAATGAAAAATGAACTGACCTAGGATTGATAGGAAAATTAAAACACTTGCTCTTAAAAATCCATTTACTACTGATGTCGACATAAAAACGCAACTTGAAGTAAATATTTGTGCCCACACTGTTCGAAGACGTTTAAGGGAGAGTGATTTACCAGCAAGGAGACCATCTAAAAAACCCTTTATTTCCAAGAAAAATCGCCCGTCTTCAATTTGCTAACGATCATTTGAACTGGTCAGAAACAAGATGGAATTCTGTACTATTTTCTGATGAAAGTAAATTTAATTTATTTTCATCTAATGGCATTTTCTCCTAAGTTCACTTTGGCCACAATCAAACACGGCGGTTCAAGTATGGGGTTGCTTCTGTGGTCTTCAAATGAGACCCATCGTCAAAATTGAAGGAATTATGGACCGATACAAATACAATTATTGTTAGAAAATAAAGCATTCTATTTTGACGATGGGTCCCATTTGAAGACTACAGAAGCAACTCCAAACTGAAATTGGAAATAAAGGGTTTTTAAGATGGTCTCCTTGCTGGTAAATCGCTCTCCCTTAAACGTCTTCGAACAGTGTGGACACCAATATTTTCTTCTTCAAGTTGAGCTGTTATGTCGACAGTAAATGGATTTTTAAGAGCAAGTGTTTTAATTTTCCTATCAAACCTAGGTGTGGTTTTTCGCGGTCTACCAGTCTTAGGAGGGCTTACCAACGATTTTCTGAGGCGAAACAGCTTAATAGTTTCGCAAATTATCGATCGGCTTAAATTCAGTTGTTGCTTGTTTAATGCCTGACCGATATTTTAAAATAATCAATTCTTTTATTTGCAAATTCAATGTCATTCCTCTGGCCATGTTCTTGAACTACACTTTACCAAATACACTCAAAAATAACACCTATTCTAATCAACGACTAAATATAAACTAAATATTTACAAAATGTTTCTCTACTTTTGCTCGTAGAACAAAAAACCGACCATATTATATTGAACAAAAATAATGTATACAAAGATAAGTAAGCATTTCATTACTTATACATAAAACACTTTAGTGTACAGTTTTGGGTTAGAGTAAATCTTTCTGGATTTTTATTTGTAATGTGGCTTGTTTCTCTACTTTTGTTCGGTACTGGAGATCTGACGTTTTTGTTTCTAGTCAAATTTCGCACTTCTGCTCGATGCGCCTGCATACAAAATCACAAAGGGCGTAACCGAACGATAGGTATTATGATACAATTGATTTGAACTTTCTGATATAATAGTTGATTTAATTAACTCTTCCCGCTCACAGGATTTTAATTAAACAACAACAGGTGCTTATTATGGGAGCGTGGAAAACACACAAACACACAGAGCAACGGTTATGTTATGACATCCCAGCTACACGAAACTGCGTGTTTATGTCACGGCACACTTAATTTAATGAACATGTGTAGTTCGTCGATGATTTACACTAGTTATACGCATTGCAGTATTTATAAAAACACAATGTGCAATTATCAATTATGCAGGGTGTTCCTTAATGATATGCGAATATTTAAGGGTGTGGATCTACATGACAAATTAGTGTTAGTTTGCTTTATAAACTATGGTCCAAAAATGTTTACCTACAAAAATTCGGGGTGTTGAAGTTTTAGGAAAAAATGGAAATTAATATTTTCAGAACCGCTTCAGATATTTTACTGATATTTAGGACGTAGTGAAAGTTAATAAAGTTGCATATTTTTCAATACAAAAATAATTTTTGCTGCGTACGGGTATTGACTTGATATTTTTTAAGAAAAAAATGGTACGCCAATGGTTTTTTGTCAAATAAAAATTATTTTTGAATTCCCCGTTGAATTTAAAACAAATGATCTCTCTTGATTTTTTTCCTTCTATGCGCCATTCTTGAGTATAAAAATCATTCTATTGTCCGAGAAATTGTGCGCAATTCCATGAGAAGGAGGGCGGAAGCATGAATACTAAATCGTATATCATTAAGGAACACCCTGTATATTGCCAACGATAATATCCTCTGTAATGTCAATAATTGTTTCTAGTTTTATATTATCAATAACATAGGGTAATTAGTATCAGTGGACCCCGTAGGGGTAGCTCTTCATTTACGGGGTCGCCGCCGAGGTCGGTCGACCTATATTCGTCAAGTTCAAGGTCATATCACGGTCAAAGTTAGAAAAAAATTGTTGCAGTTTTTTGAGTTACTGAACCCAGATTATTTCATTCTAAATAACCGAACGAACTACTACATTTCACATTGCAAACTTTGTGCAAGCGAAGCACACTGCAAACATGCGTGAAAAATTACATTGTAGGTATGTAAAATCCCACATAATACGGAGCTCCTAGATAACCGATGTAACAAGAACTTTAACGACACGGTCGGTGGTGGCTGGCGACGCCAAAACTACATATTTCCAGGTTACATTAGTTTTACAAGCTCCAACAAGGTATTGTGCGGTTTTATCTTGCCCAAAATGTGAAAAGTGAGGTGAAAATTTGTGGAAATCCTAAGCTACGTTTAGAATATGCCTGGGATTTGTTTCTTTAATCTGAAAGAAAGTTTAATAAGTCTTTATGCAAATTTTGGTAACCACCTCAAATTGCTACGTGTAGTGCATCATTAGGTAGCTCTTTTTGACGTGAATAGAATTTATGGCTTCTACTTTAAAATCTTAGTCCATTTGCAATTATACAGTATTTTATAAGAATAAGTTATAGCGAGCGTCGAAATATTGTATACAACTTTTCACGAGTATCCATCACATTGTGAAGTCTACTGAGCAACATACTGTATACTAAGTGGCATATAAATCCGAACACCCAGTTTAAATGGTTTTATTTTAATAAAAGTTGGTGAATGTATTTATCTTACTGTAAATAACAAGTGAAAAAATTTTCAGCCTTATCAGTTGGACATTCCGGTTTTTATACTGCTTTTTTTTAATTCACTAACGCTCTAAAAATGAATATTTCAGCCGCAGTAAAGAATCAACGTTGGCGGATTTTGGTTCTTGACATCCTTTACGATCGGTTACGATGCCTAGAGTACGGAGACCTGTACGATTTCGTCAACTTAGTGAGTTTGATAGGGGCCGTATAGTGGGACTTCGGGAAGCTGGACTTTCTTTTCGGGCAATTGCAGTTAGAGTGCAAAGAAGTGTAAACACTGTGGTTAGGTGTTGTCAGGCATGGCTTCGAGAAGGCCGTACGCAAAGAGCAAGGAGCACTGGACGCCGCCATAGAACAACAGACCGTGAAGATCGCCGCCTAAGATTATTGGCCTTAAAGGACCGTTTCTTCACTACCAGGTCTATTGCAAATGAATGGTTTGCAGAACACGGGAGACCTATTGGCATGCGAAGTGTTTACCGACGAATGAGAATTTGGCTTGTTTTCATACCGGCCATACTAGGTCCTCCCTTTAACTCGAGAACACCGACGTAATCGCCTTGAGTGGTGCAGACAACGGTCACTCTGGGATCAGGAATGGAACAGTATTGTCTTTAGTGACGAGTCTCGATTTTGTTTAGGCATGCACGATGGTCGTGCCAGGGTTAGAAGGCGACGTGGTGAAAGGAGGAATCCACAGTTTTTTGTTGAAAGACATGCTCATCACACTGTTGGAGTTATGGTTTGGGGTGCTATAGCTTATGGTTCCAGGTCACCTTTAATCTTCATCAGAGGTAACATGAACGCGCAGCGTTATATCCACGAAGTTCTAGAACCCCATCTTTTACCCTATCTTGACACCCTGGCAGATCCAACTTTCCAACAAGATAATGCCCGACCACATGTTGCAAGAGCCACAATAGACTTCTTTCAACATAATGATGTCACATTGTTACCATGGCCACCAATTTCTCCCGACTTATCTCCAATTGAGCACGTGTGGGATATGATGGGTAGGAGATTGCTCAATTTGCAACGTCCTCCTCAGACTCTAGAAGCACTTCGAGAGGAGTTGGTGGTTGCTTGGAATGAGATGCCACAGGAGGACATTGACCACCTGATCAGAAGCATGCCTAGGCGCGTTGGAGAATGCGTAGCAGATCAGGGTGCATCCACACATTATTAAAGGTCAAAGGGCTTTAAAGCAGAGCAATCATTTTTAAATTTTTATCATTTACTTATTATGCTTCATTAAGTACTAATACAAAATTTAATTTAAACTGGGTGTTCGGATTTATATGTCACTTAGTATATTTGAACTTCGCTGACAACTTTCCTGGTTACCCTGGCTATAATTCAGTAACGAATGAATACTATTTTATTTTTATCAATAAATGTCAAACTGAACTACTTTATCATGGTGCTTCATTTATTCATACATTTCTCTTTGTAGACAATAACCCCAGACTCCCGCTATCAACATAAAAAAATATGTAACAAAAAACCTAAACTACTTGACATTTTGGTGACCCTATCGGACAAAGAATAATGACAAGTGCCACCGGAGTTCTTTTTCTACGTGTCTTGCTTTGCCTTGTCATTATCCTTTGTCTGATCGGAGGGTTATTACGTAAAAAACCGATACACTGAGAACCAAATTTGTCTAACTGCTCGAGTTCAACGTGTACGCGGAGAAGTGTGTATAGTCACATACGTTAGATAGAGATAGAAGCGTTAGTTTATTCTCTACGCCCTAATAATGGTTTCAGTTTGAGCGTACACATTTTTTTAATTGTGAATTGAGTCGATTCCGGATCAGTCCCGTGGTCGAGATGAAAGGTCAGGCTCGCTACAAAATCTGCAACATTGCATCATTGGTTCGCTTGGCAACACCGCATCGCGTACATCCCAAGGCAAGGTTTCCACCTCCATGATCATAGATTACTTCGTATTGAAGTTACTTGAGGGTATTTTTTTAATTGGTTTCATGTTACAAAGCAATTGAAAAAGCTAATTCAGTGATATGAATCTGATGCTTCGTTTTCGATGTGGGACACCCTGTACAATACATTGCATAACAAATTATGTAAAAAGATAATCAGGCAATCATAACTTATCAAGTAAAAACTAAATACTCTCACAATTTATCCGACAAAGTTTAACAACATCATGGACATCTGTTTCGGACTTTTTGGCAACTCATCAGCATGATCCAGGCCTCTCAGATGTGCAAGGAACATTGACATAGCAACCGTCCTCTATCTGAGGCATAAGATCTGTTAAAGTAAGCACCATCTATTGCCGCTTTTTAAAGTAACCATACCTCTACGCAAGATGGTGAAGGCATTGTATTCGGAATCGAGTTAAACAACGTTGTAAAAGCCTCGTTACAACAGTAGAAGAAAGCAGGAGGAAAAGCCGGTCAAATATTTGGCTTCCATTGAAACTTCGACTGTGCTCTGCGCCAGGCCGTAATATGGTAATTTAATAAGGAGCGACGTTATCGGATGCCGGCGACCATTCTTTTGGGGACTTGGGAGGCTCAATAAAGAGAAAATTTTCATTCACATCCAAAGAAAACAACGTCTAATTCGTGGGAGAACGTTGTAATAGCTGGGGAGGTAGTAGGAGATTTTTCGTGTTATTTTCTATAAAGCAATAATGTGTGTTATCAAGACATCTTATCACTGTTTATTGGAAAAACATTACTTCCTTCTCCACCAATTGGAGAGGAAGTATTCTAATTGCTAAACATTTCGAAAATGAGATATTATGTTTTTGAATATTATATAATATAATGTACATCACAAAAAACCAATACACTTTTCTTGATGAAATTTGTACACTGGCTACTACTATCCCTGTCCTGTTCATTTTTCGAACTTTTTGTTGCTATCAAAGTATACGTTACCAATCCCTGTAATTCCATGCACCTATAAGACGTCATAGTATTTATCATGTTTGTCAAACACGTCCAAAGAATATTGTTATGGGACCCCTTGAAGAAATAAATATGTAGTTCAATAACGCTTTATTGTAATCATAATGGGAAAAAGCATTTATTTCTCCAAATTAAAAAAAAATAGAGAAAAAAGGAGCTTCGTGGATTCGAACCTGCGTCCTGCGATTCTGCAGTCGTCAATCCTTCTCATTATGCTACGACGCCTCTTGGTTTCCGCTATACTTGACAGTGACAAATGTCAAGCGAACGTTAGAGGCATATCAACTGATTTTTTGCCAAACTTGTGTCCCCCTCGAAAACAAATTCGACGGGTCTGAGCGTTTTTCCGAAAAAAAACTCAGCTGCTAGTAAATGCGTCTGTTTCGTTTTCGATGCGCCACCCTGTATATAGGGTGACTTCGAAGTTGAGTCATTTATTTTAACAGTGAGATCTGATCAAAAGAAATGTTTTTTTCCTTCACCATTTTTCTGGTAAAATTAAAGTAACAAAGTTATAGCCCTTTGGAAGTTTGAGTACCGCCCTGTCTCAATAATAATATTATGTGCTCGTGTTTGGCGACAACGGATATAATTTGCAATTATTTCATTCAGTTGTATACAGTCAGTGTCAGTCGGTAGTGGATAGTGGTGTCTGTTGCGTGGCTCAAACGAAATAAAAAATGGCACATGTTTATGCGGATCGGTTTCCCAATCGAGTGCAACCAACCCCTCGTGCCTTTGTTAATGTAGTACAACGGGTTCGTGAATCATTTGACTTAAGACCTCACATATGGACGGCATGCCGGTGCTCCAAGACCTCACGATCAAAGACAGGTCCGCACTGAAATACTTGTCGGGAGGATACTTTATAAAACAAGGTAAATTTTTTTTTTTATTTTTACACACATATTTTGGTTTATCTTCCTTCTACAATCATTATCTGAAAATGAATGACTCAACTTCAAAGTCACCCTGTATATATCGCGTCCCGAATTCCCACTCTATCAAACGCTTTCTTTAAATCTATGAGGCACATATATGCTGGTTTGTTGTATTCCAGCGACTTTTTTTTTTGTATTATTACAAAAACTGCATCCGTGCATCATCTTCCTGTCCGGAATCCTTGCTGTTCCTCTTGCAGAGTTATTCGTCCGTTTATTTTGAAATATTTATTTGAAATGTTATGCTATAAATTTAAACTGCACGGGTCCAGTATGTTAATTGTTATTATATATAGGCCACCACATTGCTCTATACATCAAGCCATCTGGTGTTTAGAAAATCTTATCTCATTTTTCACTCCCCAATATGACAACATTATATTCTTGGGCGATATGAATGTCGACTTGCTTGCTCATAACAACATCCTCAGCAGCTGCTTTGATTGATTCAATTTCATTCAAGTCATTGATGAGCCTACACGTGTTACAGCCTTCAGTTCCACATTACTTGATCCAATATTTGTTAGTGACAATACTATCGTCAAAAGGTCAGGGACACTCAGTGCAGACTCAATTAGTGATCATCGGCTCACGTACTGTGATATCGTTGGTTATAAAAAAATAGAGCCTAAATTTGTAACATATAGAAATCTTAATAGCATTGATATTCAAAGTTTTAAGACGCAGATTGCATCAATGCAGCTTAATGACATTTATTTCGTGAATGATGTGGATATTAAAGTCTCTATTTTTACTGGCCGTCTTATTTATCTATTCGATCTCTACGCTCCGCTACGTACAGTACGTGTCACAAAACCTGCTGCGCCCTGGCTCACTCCTAACTTGAAAATGATTTTTCAACTTCAACTTCAACTAACAGATCTGATCAGAATTGGGCCAGCTACAAAGATTTGAGAAATTATGCCCTTGCATCGCTTAGAAGAGAGAAAAAAGCATATATGTCACGTTTCCGGAATCTTAACTCTAGTCAAGCTTGGAAACACCTGAGTAGGATGAATGTGGTAGCCCAGAAACATGTTGCGATACCTCCCAGTCTCCTTGAGCCTAACATTATAAATAATTATTTTCTTTCAATTTTCCAGACAGCTGCAGCTGATCCAAATTTGATTGATAGTGTCTCTAACTCTTATAGCGATAGACGCCATACACCAGATGCACCTATGTTTGCTTTTAAACTCCTTACTCAGCAAGACATCGTCAATATAATCTCTCACATTAAGTCTACGGCATGTGGCTCTGATGGTCTAACTTTAAATATGGTTTGCTTATGTTTTCCTGATACCATAGACCATATAACTCACATTATTAATGTCTTTCTCGAAACAGGTTACTTTCCTGCCAGTTGGAAAAATGGTATTATTATTCCAGTAGCTAAAACTAATCATCCAGAACAATATTCGGATCTCAGGCCAATTACCTTATTATGCTTTCTATCAAAAATACTCGGAAGAGCTGTCTACTCACAACTAGTGGAGTTTTTCGAACAAAACCACTTATTTCCTCTACATCAGTCAGGTTTCCGAGCTGGTTACAGCACTACTTCGTCTTTATTACATCTTACCGATTCCATCATTCACAATTTAGATAATCACATCAACACCGTCTTGGTACTGTTAGATTTCTCGAAAGCCTTTGATATGGTCAATCACCAGATACTACTGAGTAAGTTATCTCATTATGGAATGTCAGATATAGTTCTAAGGTTCTTTGAGTCATACTTGCTAAATCGTCAGCAAACAGTGAAAACTGATCGGGGAATTTCCTCCTCTGAGCCAGTTCCTTCAGGAGTTCCTCAGGGCTCAGTATTAGGTCCCTTACTATATCTTTATACGATTGATCTGCAAGACTGTTTAGTCTACTGTAGTATGCAAACTTATGCAGATGATACTCAGTTAGTGTTGGGTTTCGATCCATCAAAGGTTGATGAAGTTTCTTTTAAAGTTAATTTAGATTTGGCTAACATCGGTGATTACTGTAACAAACACTGCTTGAAGATCAATCCTAATAAAAATACTGCAATGTTGTACTGTTCGAAGAACTCCTACCGTGAAATGAAGCAGAGGATTTGTGTTTTTTTTTTTGGATGAGACACTCATCCCTTTTGTGGATTACGCCAAGAATCTCGGTGTTACCCTTGACTTGAATATGAGATTCGATCGGCATGTCTCTTTCTTATCTAGAGTAACGTATATGCGTTTGAAACTCCTCTATTCGAATCGATACATCTTGAATTTTAAAACCCGAAAAAAGCTCGCTGAAAGTCTTGTGTTGTCTGTCATTTCTTACTCTCTTGTTCTTTATTACCCATGTTTAGACTACGTCCACAAAAGGAAACTCCAGAAAATTCAGAACAGCTGTTGTAGGTTTATTTTTGGATTGCGCAAGTTTAGCCGCGTCTCAGATAAAATCAAAGAACTCAACTGGTTGCGAATTGATAAGTTGTCTTTATATATTTTGACCGTCTTCACGCATAAAGTTCTATTATCTAACAGACCAGCTTACCTCGCTAGCAAATTAGTTCACCGAGGTAGTTTTGTTACCAGAGCTCTTAGATTTAATGCTAATTTTAACATGCCTCCTCACAATACCTCGGTCTTTGAAAGAAGTTACACCTATAATGCTGTCAAGCATTACAATGCAGTCAACAGTGGCTATCGATCCAAACAAGTTGTTTCTTTTAAGAAATTAATGAAAAGTCAGCTGCTGGAGTCCATTTAGTTCAGTTTTTCTTGTGTTCATGTGATTTTTTTTTTGTTTGACTATTTTCTATTATTTTTGTTTCAAATGTAAAACTATCGCAATACTATCTGCATATGTCTCGTGCAATCAATGTTGTCATTCTAATGAATTGTATTTTTTTTTTGGTATGTTATTATTTTGTTTTAAGTATTCTTTTTTCCTGTTGTGAGGTTAAGTGTCTGACTAAACTTCGCCTCACTCCAGCTAATAAAGGAATTATTATTATTATTTTTGTCGCTATTATGCTTGTTGTCAATTTGAGTGTTGTATTTAACAGATTTATTGCTCGATCATTATTGGGGTCTTTCTTATCTCCTTTCTTGAAGAACATCAGCATGATCGCTCTCCTCCATTCATCTGGTGTTCTGTTCGTGGTGATTATTTTTTGAATAAGGAGTTGCAGTTGTTGTACAAGGTAACCACCTCCATATTTTAAGAGTTCATTTCGTATTTGATCTTCTCCTGGTGACTTTCTATATTCTAATTTATTTATTCCTTGCTGCACATCTTCTTGGGAGATTTCGGTCTTTTCATCAGTTATTATATTTGGCGTTTCTGGTAAAGATTCTTCTTTCTGTCAGGAAGGCCACCCATGTATCCTCTTTTATGTGTTCTATTTCAACTAGTTCTTTGTCTCTGTCCTGTCGCTGGCTGAAATTTTCCCGCTGTGAATATGTGAATACAGGTCCAGCTTGTCGGACATCCCTTTTAGTCTGCGATAAGTCTTGTGTCCATCTCCACCCCATAACGCTGCAACCATCAGAGTGGGCGTCGCCGACGACCAGCCGCGTCAGCTCCGGCAGGGTGGTTTCGACCCCGAGGACGACGACGGAATTTTCTGCTGATTCGACATCAGTTCGTCCGATGCCATCGTCTCTCTGCTCAACCCCTACACCCGGAAATAATCAGATTTGAATAATTTCTCTGGCATGCTGTCCCCATGCCGTCCTTCGTGCGTGCGTGGTCTTTGGATCGTGTTGCTGTTCGAAACGAGGGAATTAAAAGGATTAACGATAGTTCAGACAAAACTGTCATCTACTGAAACTGGCTGGATTTCAAGTACGGTCTCAAGTCTACGCCCGAAGAAATAATCGTATAATAATTGATATCACCCTGTATAGGTCGCACCCCCATTTGGCACTCTCACACGTCAATCCCTCTGTTGTGTGATTCAGTAGACTACACAGTCGAGCAAGTTCGCAAACATTCCAGGCCGCGCCTCGGACTGTGATCAAAATTAAATTATAAATTCAGACCAGCCAAAATTATTTCAGTATACAAATGAAAATTGTTTTTTGGAGTTACAAAATAATTCGAGTAGTCAAAGCAATAATGCTTACGCTGTTTCAAATGATTTACCTCTTTTCTTTGCTCTATTTCTTCCTTCCTTTCGTTCCTTCTCTCCCTTTTCCCCTTAAGCATCTTTGGTATCTGGATAGCCAGACTAACAGACCGACGAGACTTTTAACTAACAGCCAAGGTCCACCGGACCGCTCTGACGAATAATGACGAATAGTACGTCAATTTTGATTTCTAGGGTTTTTTTATCTATAACCGTATACTTATAGTTCATATTTTTGTCTGGATGTGGAGGATTAAACAACCGGGCAGTAACTCTTGCAATGCTCCCATTCTGCTGTTTCTACCCTTTCTTGAATTGAATAAGTCATTGTTCAATATTTGTGACATCTAGGTAGGTAACTTAACAATTTGAAATGAAAGACAAAGTTTTTCTATGACATACGATGACACTGACTGATGCTAAATGTTCTTGCTGGTATCCATGATTAGTATTTTTGCATTCCATTTATTATCAGTATTAAGTTAGTCGAATTGTATTATAAACTCAAATAGCTTCACAACGATTGAAGATAGTATAACATTTGTTATACAAAAGTTACTAAAAACTTCTTGGAAAATATAAAAATTAAAAAAAATAGGGGTTTCCATTTCAAAATCTGAAGTGTTACGCAATATCTTAATTTTTGGGTCACCCTGTATTGTACGGCTATAGATGAAAATAAGTCCCGCTAGAAATAAAAATTGACTTGTCAGAGCGTCTTTGCCAAAATATATCAGGAGTGTCATAGGTGCAACTACTTTTCGCTGTGTAACCCTGTATAAGTCAAATCGATCAGGTTCAAAAGATATACTAAGTGACATATAAATCCGAACATCCAGTTTAAATGGTTTTATTTTAATAAAAAATGGTGAATGTATTTATCTTACTGTAAATAACAAGTGAAAAAATTTTCAGCCTTATCAGTTGAACATTCCGGTTTTTATACTGCTTTTTTTTAATTCACTAACGCTCTAAAAATGAATATTTCAGCCGCAGTAAAGAATCAACGTTGGCGGATTGTGGTTTTTGACATCCTTTACGATCGGTTACGATGCCTAGAGTACGGAGACCTGTACGATTTCGTTAACTTAGTGAGTTTGATAGGGGCCGTATAGTGGGACTTCGGGAAGCTGGACTTTCTTTTCGGGCAATTGCAGTTAGAGTGCAAAGAAGTGCAGACACTGTGGTTAGGTGTTGTCAGGCATGGCTTCGAGAAGGCCGTACGCAAAGAGCAAGGGGCACTGGATGCCGCCGTAGAACAACAGACCGTGAAGATCGCCGCCTAAGATTATTGGCCTTAAGGGACCGTTTCTCCACTACCAGTTCCATGGCAAATGAATGGTTTGCAGAACACGGAAGACATATTGGCATGCGAAGTGCTTACCGACGAATGAGAAGTTTTGGCTTGTTTTCATACCGGCCACACTGGGTCCTCCCTTTAACTCGAGAACACCGACGTAATCGCCTTGAGTGGTGCAGACAACTGTCACTCTGGGATCAGGAATGGAACAGTGTGACGAGTCTCGATTTTGTTTAGGCATGCACGATGGTCGTGCCAGGGTTAGAAGGCGACGTGGTGAAAGGAGGAATCCACAGTTTTTTGTTGCAAGACATGTTCATCACACTGTTGGAGTTATGGTTTGGGGTGCTATAGCTTATGGTTCCAGGTCACCTTTAATCTTCATCAGAGGTAACATGAACGCGCAGCGTTATATCCACGAAGATCTAGAACCCCATCTTTTACCCTACCTTGTCACCCTGGCAGATCCAACTTTCCAACAAGATAATGCCCGACCACATGTTGCAAGAGTCACAATAGACTTCTTTCAACATAATGATGTCACACTGTTACCATGGCCACCAAGATCTCCCGACTTATCCCCAATTGAGCACGTGTGGGATATGATGGGTAGGAGATTGCTCAATTTGCAACGTCCTCCTCAGACTCTAGAAGCACTTCGACAGGAGTTGGTGGTTGCCTGGAATGAGATACCACAGGAGGACATTGACCACCTGATCAGAAGCATGCCTAGGCGCGTTGGAGAATGCGTAGCACATCAGGGTGCATCCACACATTATTAAAGGTCAAAGGGCTTTAAAGCAGTGCAATCATTTTGAAATTTTTATCATTTACTCATTATGCTTCATTAAGTACTTATACAAAATTTTATTAAAATAAAACCATTTAAACTGGGTGTTCGGATTTATATGTCACTTAGTATATTTCTCAAGTATCTGGTTTTCAAGATTGATTCACTCAGTCCTTATTGTGGGTCGGAGTACCAAATATTCTTGATAAGATTCCAAGTTGCCTGCTTGAGTGAGAGAAAAAAACAACTTTGTCTTCTTATTATATAAGCTTTTACTTAGTCCTGTTGAATCTTCAGACCTGTTATTCCAGCTACAATTTTTAGTTCCACGGACATACACTAGAAACAATACATGCTTTTTGCACCCGTACAAAAATCAAGATAGCTTTATAATCTCTTGCATGAACTCCATCAGAATAATAGTAATAATAAGGTTTATTTGCAACATATAGTACAGTTAGGTGAAAATAGTAGCAAAATACATATATAGCTTCCGCCTTTTGTTGGGTACTTCGACAAAATTTAAGCAAAGAGGACTCTTTGTACTTTTTTAATTCTCTCTAGCCTTCAATGGACTTTGCCATCATCATCAGGAGCTGCAATTACAATGATAACAGTAGCAACAAAAGTGTAAAATGAATTTAAATTGAATCAACTTACAGTAGTATGTGAGGATGTTGCTAATTGTTGTTTTCGTATAGGATGAGGGAAACGTCCAGTAACATGGTGAGAGCTGGATACATGGTACAATGGCTAAAATTATATAAAATATGACAAGACAAGTTAAAGACAGATTAAAAATTATTTAGAAAACATTAGAGCATTACGTCGTGAAGCCACTTGATGATTGCACAAAATGGTGGTCATGGAATAATGAGTGAGATGAACCTTTGACAGAAGGCCGAAGGTTGTCAATGTCTGTGTCGAAAGATGGAACGAATTGTGGGCGTGTGCCAAAACGTTGATTTTCAGAATGTTATGTAAGAAATTGTTAAAACGACCAGAGGCAGTTGAATAAACTATATTTTAATTAATGGGAATTTTAAAATTAATAATTATTAATAAATCGTGAGAAGAGAATTATTAGATTATGAGTGGAATGAAATTTGTTGGTGGAATCGGCCAAAACACAGATTATATTTATGGTTGTGAAAAGTCGAAATTTGGGGAGATATGTAAGCTCTCCAATTTTTCGCAGTTTAGCAAATATGAGTAAATGACACTCAGTTGTTTAATATCTATCTTTTTGTTGATACAGTTGTTATTCATGAAAATGTGGGACATTTCCAGGAATAAACGTTTGGAAAGGTGTTTTTCTTTATCAAGAACTTTGATACTTGTGTAATTCATAGAATGCCCTGTTGTGTTAACATGAGATGCTAGAGCGCATCTTTCAGGATGAAGCCTAGCATCACTTTTGTGTGATGTAATCCTTCCTTTAAGAGATCTGGAGGTCTGACCTATGTATATTTGGTTGCAGTTGTTGCAATTGATGGAGTAGACTGTGTTAGTTAAACCAAGCAGCGGGACTTTGTCTTTCATTTTTGAAAAAATGCGGTTTATAGTGAGGACAGATTTGCAAGCAACAACAACAATTTATTAGTAGACTGGTACCAGAAACCTATGGCCTCAGGTCGGTTTCTCAATTTTAGGTCATACCATAAACTAGGGATTAAAATCAATTTGGTAAAACAGATGAAAACAAGGGTAATCAATAATTGTTAATTTAAATTCCCATTAATTAAAATATAGTTTATTCATCTGCCTCTGGTCGGTTTAACAATTTCTTACATAACATTCTGAAAATCACATCATCTGAAGTGATTTGGCAACGTTGGCACCCGCCCACAATTCGTTCCATCTTTCAACACAGACATTGACAACCTTCGGCCTTCTGTCAAAGGGTTCATCTCACTCATTATTCCATGACCACCATTTTGTGCAATCATCAAGTGGCTTCACGATGTAATGCTCTAATGTTTTTAAATAATTTTTAATCTGTTTTCAACTTGTTCTTGTCATATTTTATATAATTTTGACCATGGTACCATCTATCCAGCTCTCACCATGTTACTGGACGTTTCCCTCATCCTATACGTAAACAACAATTAGCAACATCCTCACATACTACTGTAAGTTGAGTCAATTTAAATTCATTTTACACATTTGTTGCTACTGTTATCATTGTAATTGCAGCTCCTGATGATGATGGCAAAGTCCATTGAAAGCTAGAGAGAATTAAAAAAAGTATAAAGAGTCCTCTTTGCTTAAATTTTGTCGAAGTACCCAACAAAAGGCGGAAGCTTTAATTTTTCACCTATATATATATATATATATAAAAAGAAAAATCTACCTTAGAAAGCCCCGAATAATCGATTTAGAATAACAGAGTTATAGTACAAAAAAATTCGTTTTCATTAGTTTGGTCGCTTGTGCCTCATTTACATTAATGTGCGGTGAAGCGTTTTTCAAAAATAATTTTTTTATATTTGATTTTAAACTGGTTAGGATGCAGAATTTTAAAGTCATTAGGAATTTGATTGTAAAATCGGTAAATGTTGTATGAGAAAGATCTACAAAAAAGAGAAGTTTGATGAGGAGGAGGTGATATGTAGCCCCGAAACCGCAAATTTAGGTTATGAACATCAGTGCGAAAAGTTATTCTATTAAATAAATATGGTGGTTGCTTGAAAAACATAATTTTGTGAAAAAGATCACATGCATGCAACTCACAGCGACATTGCATATTCAACCAGTTTACATCAAGCAACTTATGTGAAACCCTTTCAAACTTACGTATACCATAAATAAATCGTAGGCAGGACTTCTGTACACGTTCAATTCTATCCATGTCAATCTTGTCTAAACAAAACCCATAAACGCTGTTACAAAAATTAAAATGACTGAGTACTCGTACTTTACAAAGCAATATTTTTAGTTTAACAGGGAGGACATATCGATGAGCATATAGAACTTTTAGAGAAGCATAAGCTTTCTGGATACATTTATTAATGTGAGGCTTAAATCTTAGGAGTCAAATTCTACTCCAAATTTCTCACAGTGGCAGAACAAGGTATAGATTCACTTTTTATTTTGACATGAAAAGTGGGTTCAATATTGACTTTCAATCTGCCAAATAACATGAGTTGTGATTTGGTTGCATTAATGTGTAGACCATAATTTTCCGAAAATACAACTAATCTTTCAGCATCTCGATTAATATCACTGATCAACAGCCAAAAAATATCCTAAATAAAATCAACAAAATATTACTATTTTTAATGTGCTAAAACCGGAATGAAACTTATTTTTTCAATATTAGTTCAAGTTTTAGAGATACGGTAATTATATGTGTTCCTGCTGTGACAGTGTTAATATACTGTAATTCACAAGAATGCACGTGCTACATTTTTATATTCGGCAAGGAAAGATGATGTAATCGGCATGATTGTGTTACGTTATACATACGTGTACATTATATTGTTTTATATTAGCCATTTTTTCCTCAGTTGGCTGACAGCGTTCATGCAAGATGTCTCGAAAGTGTGTAAACAATCCAGATCAGTTTTGCTACGTGTGTGGTGATGTGACTTTTGCGTCTCAGAGACGGTCTATTACTCCACTAATAACAAAGGCATATCAGCTTTATTTCGGTTGTAAACTAGGTGATCAAGACAGTGGGCACCCCACATCTGCTGTAATACATGTGCTTCAAGTCTGAGGAGCTGGTTAAATGGCAAAAAACGGTCTATGCGCTTTGCTGTCCCAATGGTTTGGAGAGAGCCTACAAATCATATTAATGATTGTTACTTTTGCACGGTAACTTGTGTTGGACAAGCCACAGGTATGTTCAAGAAAAAAAATCGGTTATTAACTACCCAAACATACCATCTGCGATGAGACCTGTGCCTCACAGTGACGAAAATCCTATTCCACAACCCCCAGACTCCTACATTTGCGAATCAGAAAACGAATCAGATCATGGCGATCGAGTGATTCGTCAGGAAGAAGATATGCCATCAACGTCAAGAGATCCTGATTTTATACCGAGCACGTCATGCCACCAACCGCACAAAATAACACAGTCAGAATTAAATGATCTCGTAAGAGATTTAGAACTTCCAAAATGTAAGGCAGAGTTACTTGAATCAAGACTACAGCAGTGGAACTTGTTAGAAGACGATGTTTCGGTATGTGTTTTTCGTAAACGCCACAAAGACTTAGAACCATTTTTCAATATGGAGAATAACTTGGTTTTCTGCAGTAACATTAACGGCTTACTGGCGGCTTTAAATATAAACTATAACCCAGGAGAATGGAGATTGTTTATAGACAGTTCAACATTGAGTTTAAAGGCAGTGTTATTGCATATTGGAAATATTTTACCATCTCTTCAGCTAGGCTACACAAAGTTTTGCTGTTTTTTGTGTGAATGGGACAGTCGGGCAAAGGCACTTCATTACACCAGACAAAACTGGCCTGTTCGTCAATTCCTAGAGCCAGGTCAAAAAAATTTAGAGCATATGCCATTAGTAGATTCGAAAAAAAATTTATTACCACCACTGCATATCAAGTTGGGCCTAATGAAAAACTTTGTCAAGGCATTAGATAGAGATGGGTCAGCTTTTCAATACCTGCGTCAGAAATTTCCAAGACTAAGTGAGGCAAAGGTTAAAGAAGGTATTTTTGTTGGGCCACAGATTCGAAATATTTTGAAAGATACACAGTTTGAAAACACTTTAACAGGTATTGAAAAAACTGCTTGGAATGATTTCCGTCTGGTGGTCACTAATTTCTTGGGAAATAGAAAAGCTGACAACTATAAAACCCTTGTCAAAAATATGCTGTCATCGTATCAAAAGATGGGCTGTAATATGTCTCTTAAGATACATTTGCTACACTCACACCTGGACTTTTTTCCTGACAATTGCGGAGCCGTAAGTGATGAGCACGGCGAACGTTTTCATCAGGATATTTCAACAATGGAAAAAAGGTACCAGGGAAAGTGGAATCCTTCCATGCTTGCAGACTACTGTTGGACTCTTGGTTGAGATGCTCCAGAAACGATCCATAAAAGAACAGCAAAAAGACAGCGCATATAGTGATTTTTATAAGTATATGAATCTTGTTACTTTTTTTAATATATCCTTAAAAATAAAAAGTTTTTCTTCTAAACCGCAACTAATTTTTTTATTTCATTGTCATTTTTGGATTCAGCGCCCCAAAATTAACAAAGAAGTGCACTTTTCCCACAAGATACAATTAAAAAACTAAAATTTGTTGTCCAGTGAATGGCCAATGCATCACGTTTCTCGTTAGGATTGAAAGAAAAATAATGCTGAGTATCGTCAGCGTACAAATGTACCTGACAACTTCGGAGACATTTCGAAAGGTTAGAGGTATAAATACTAAAAATCAGAGGTCCAAAAATGGAATCTTGTGGAATATGCAGTATTTGTGATATCTTTACGTGTTCTGATCCTCAACTCAAGATGGTTTTATGGCAGCACCTTAAATAGCGTTATACATATGCTATCATTATTATAACTACTGTCGTCAACTTGATTCGTTAAATTGTCGACTGAATAGCTACAGCAGAATGCTATAGAAATAACCCCCTCCCGAACCTAAGTCAGAGGGAGCCGACGTTCGAATGGCAGTGTAATACTCCTCATCCGTATTTATGGGCCCATTTGGACGGTAAGCAGCAGTCAATGGGCCAATATCGCTCCCCTCTCCTCCCGCCCGCCCCTCTATCGTTTTTTTTTCTGGCAGCAGCTTGGCTATTAACTCTACCAGACGCCTGCCGACGGGATGGTTATATCTTTAGTGTGCATTCGGGGCTGTCAATAGGAGGTTCTTTAACGATATCGAGCCGGGTTCGATAAGTATCCCGAATTTCTGATTTATGAGAAGTGTTTGTCTGAAATATGCGATGTAAAGAAAAAGTACATTTCCTCGACATTACGACACCAAACTCCATTTAGAGTTTCTTACTCATATTTCTGTGGGTCATGATTCAAACTGTAGCCCGCAGAGATACTACGATTTCATTCAAAAATGACATCAAGTAGGCTGACTCTACACCCCATTGTCCCCAACCATTTTAAAACATAATAGTAAAACATCAGATAAAAAATATATTGAACACGGTGTACCCCAGGGTTTATTGTTTGGGACGATTTTATTTCTGATATACAATTGGCGAGCCACAAAGATGGAAACTATATACTATTTGCTTCTTGGTTTAAAACATACTAGTAAAACATCAGATAAAAAATATATTGAATACGGGGTACCCCAGGGTTCATCGTTTGGGCCGATTTTATTTCTGATATACAATTGGCTAACCACAAAGATGGAAACTATATACTATTTGCTTGGTTTGATGCAAATAAGCTGATCTAGAATGAAAACAGGACAGTAACTATGATATTTTCAATGAAAGATCCAGAAACACTACACACAGAACATACAAAATTTCTGAGTATTCACATACTAATTGAAATGGGACATGCACATTGATGAATCAGCAAAAAAGCTAAGATAAAACATTTATTTGCTTAGGAGCTTATCGTATGAGTTGAATAGAGATACATTGAAGTCAGTTTATTTTGCTCTATGCTATTTTGATATCATATGGTATCTTAGTTGGGGGTCAGGGTGCAGAGTGGCATTGACCATTTTTTTTACAGACGGGCAATTAGGATATTGTACTCACTGAAGTATACTGACGATTGCAAACAAACATTCAAAGAATCGATAATACTTACATTGCCTTCAATATATATTTATGAAGCACTGGTGTATGCGAAGCTGTATTTAAATTGCCGTTTACATACCTCGCATACTGACTATGATACAAGGAGTACGAATTTCATATTCCTTTTGTAAGATTATCAAAAAGTGAGAAAAGTTTAAAAATAACAGCAACCAAATACTAAAATAAATAATCACTGCAAATCAGATCCTTAAATTTAAAGTCCTTTAAACAGACAATAAGAAGTTTCCTTGCTGAAAATGTTTTTTATTCATACCAAGAGTTATTGGACTTTAAATGTTGATAGGTGCTAAATCTGTTATTGCTTTCATTATTTCACTGTACTTTTTTATACCCACATTTAAATTTCTACATAATTCTTATACTCGTATACAGGGTGTCCCAGAAGTCGACGTCAAGCCGAAACCGGGTGATAGGCAAAGTCATAACAGCTATCAGAAAAATATTTAAAAAAATTTTATGTATGTATTTGAAAATTATAGGTCTTTGAAAAAGATATAGAAATTTCACACCCTACGGCAGTCTGTCAACTTCTGTTACTACAAATATTAACTTTTTTGGATTTTGTTTTTACAATGTAATGATGAATAATGCATCTTCAAACTGATGTCTCAACCTTACTGCCAACTTTTCTCGTTCAGGAAAAATTGCCACTTATTTCCCAACCAAGTATTCCAAAGTAAAACTTTGCTCAACTTTAACTGGCTGTACTGGAAAAAAATGTACTACGAGAGTTTGGCAAGTAACCTTAAAAGTTGGCGCATTTAATAACGATTCCAAAATGGTATAACACTTAGAAGATTACTCGTTAACTTATGTACAATTTTTATTTGAAAAAAAACTGATGAAAATTTTTCAAAATTTCCTAATTAAACAGCGATTATGGAAACGCACAAGGACCCTTAAGGATAACTGTTTGCACAACAGTGGGCGTCAAAATGCTGCTGATGATGATTTACCTTAACAGCAAATGCTCAAACTGTTTTCCTTCAGCCGCAATACACGCTGGACATCTTCTTAAAAAAGATCGGGTTATTAAACGAGCGAATCCACGGTTATTAACAAACTCAGCTGCTTCCAATAGTCTTTGCCGTAGCTCAGCTACATTTTGAATCGGCTTGAAATACACTTTTTCTTTTACAGTTCCCCAGTAAAATAATCTAAAGGATTCAAATCAGGTGATCGGGCTGGCCACAGTATTGTACCAGACCGCCTTATCCATCTGCCTGGAAAGTTTTGATCGAGATACTCTCTTACTGAGAGTGCATAGTGCGCTGGGCAGCCATCATGCTGAAACCACATGTGCCTGTAAATACTCAGTGGCACGTCCACCAATAAATTTTGTACATGATTTTTCAAAAAATCCAAATAAACTTCAGCAGTCAAAGTCTCTGGGAACTCAAACGGACCGATTGTGCCGCTATGTCCGTGTACACCGTACAAGAATATGCTAACATGCACCTCATTTATGGGGAATGCACATGCAACGCTAGTGCTGCAGCGAGACTTTAGTGTGAGAGGTATCCGAATGCAGCTCGTCATCGAGATCATCGAGTGTTCACAAATGTGCTCCGCTTACTGTTCTCAGAGGCCCAACTACCAAACCAATCACACGGTGAGGGAAGGTCTTTCCTTCTTTACGAAGACGTGGTGCTAGGAACTGTCGAAGAAGACCCGAGTACTTTAGTGCGTGCAATAGAACTAAAAACAGGTGTGCCCAAAAGTACAGCCCATAGAATCTTGCAAAAAAACGTGCTCCATCCATACCACGTACAGCGTGTTCAAGCTCTTCTGCCCCGGGATTATGAGCCCCGAGTTGCTTTTTGTCGCACAATGTTAGAAAGACACAGGGAAGATCCACGGTTCTTTGGAAAAATGTTAGGGTCAGATGAGACCGCATTTAAGAAAGATGGGTACATGAACCTGCATAACTTACACGAGTGGCACGTAGCAAACCCACATTTGATGAGAGAAAATAAATCCCAATATCGCTTCAAGATAAACCATTGGACAGGAATTTTAAATAGTAAAATAATCGGTCCGTTTGAGTTCCCAGAAACTTTGACTGCTGAAGTTTATTTGGATTTTTTGAAAAATCATGTACAAAATTTATTGGTGCACGTGCCACTGAGTATTTACAGGGACATGTGGTTTCAGCATGATGGCTGCCCAGCGCACTATGCACTCTCAGTGAGAGAGTATCTCGATCAAAACTTTCCAGGCAGCTGGATAAGGCGGTCTGGTACAATACCGTGGCCAGCCCGATCACCTGATTTGAATCCGTTAGATTTCTTTTACAGGGGAACTGTAAAAGAAAAAGTGTATTTCAAGCCGATTCAAAATGTAGCTGAGCTACGGCAAAGACTATTGGAAGCAGCTGAGTTTGTTAATAACCGTGGATTCGCTCGTTTAATAACCCGATCTTTTTTAAGAAGATGTCGAGCGTGTATTGCGGCTGAAGGAAAACAGTTTGAGCATTTGCTGTAAAGGTAAATCATCATCAGCAGCATTTTTACGCCCACTGTTGTGCAAACAGTTATCCTTAAGGGTCCTTGTGCGTTTTCATAATTGTTGTTTAATTAGGAAATTTTGAAAAATTTTCATCAGTTTTTTTCAAATAAAAATTGTACATAAGTTAACGAGTAATCTTCTAAGTGTTATAACATTTTGGAATCGTTATTAAATGCGCCAACTTTTAAGGTTACTTGCCAAACTCTCGTAGTACATTTTTTTCCAGTACAGCCAGTTAAAGTTGAGCAAAGTTTTACTTTGGAATACTTGGTTGGGAAATAAGTGGCAATTTTTCCTGAACGAGAAAAGTTGGCAGTAAGGTTGAGACACCAGTTTGAAGATGCATTATTCATCATTACATTGTAAAGATAAAATCCAAAAAAGTTAATATTTGTAGTAACAGAAGTTGACAGACTGCCGTAGGGTGTAAAATTTCTATATCTTTTTCAAAGACCTATAATTTTCAAAACACATACATAAAATTTTTTTAAATATTTTTCTGATAGCTGTTATGACTTTTCCTATCACCCGGTTCCGGCTTGACGTCGACTTCTGGGACACCCTGTATACATATTTTTGATCTCCAATGTCGACTGCATAGTAGTCTTACTACTAAGAGAATTTGGTTATCTATCTACATATACTATATGTGTACTATATACATATATAAAATACATATAAATTTTGTTATACCTAGATTAACGTGGGTAAGTACTGTACTTGTATTTACACTAACTCCAATTGTATATAACGCTAACACTAGATTTCCCTGCCCTAAGTATCGAGCATCTGGCAACGCTGTTGAACCACACTAGTCTAACAATTCATAAGCGTCAGACGCTATACCATCAGAGCCAAGCCATATAGCTCAAGTATGATGACCTTTAGGCAACACGCACAGCTGCTATGTATGAGTGAACAAGAAGCTAGTTTCAAAGCGATGTTTTTAACATAATAATGTAATTAAAAATCCATATAATGCAGAATGGGTGTCGGTCTTTCAATTGCAGGTTAACTGCAACTCTACTCAGGCTGAATAGTATTTGTTTACTTTCCGTTTATGCGACCATAACCTACCGTATACAACGTTGTTTCACGTTTTTTAGTTATTATCAATACGGTATCGGTCTAGCTCTAGTATAGTTTTGTCCAGTACGTCAATCGTTCATATAAAAGAAAGTTGGAATTTTTGAATATCTACGTCAATAAAAAGTGATACAGGGCGTAAACGTTATGATGGTCATTATTTAAATGGGTGATAGATGGGGTTAAAAGTTTCATATAACATGAGGGTCAAAACGGCATTTTTTTAGAGAAAAGCGACTTTAAAGTAGAACATTGTAAATCAAAACGACGACGTACGCGAACAAAAACAAAGCATCATACTAACCACTGTTACCGTGTGCGATCGATTGCCGGTTCGATAAGAGTGATGATGACCGACGCGCTGTTGTCATGTGTGTTTTAAGTATTCAATTTAATGAAACTTACTGACTACAAATTTAACTATAACTATAAAGCCATTTAGACCAAAATCTATTGACTATTGGACCATGGGTCATATGAACTTTTTGACTTGTTTTGACGCCCCCTAGTACCCATTTCAATAATGACTACCATAACGCTTACACTCTGTATAAACAACATATGTCACGGCTGAGATCATGTTCTTTGCTACAAAAGCAGCTTCAAATACGTACATATGTTGAGAGGGAATGAGTAGGTGAACATCAGAGATATAACTTTTAAGACCCGTGGCATCTCCTGCTTCGTGAAAATCGTAGTGATTTGTAATTAAGCGTGTCGAGTAGGCTTACAGGTTGATACCGGAGAAGATGAGTACAAAGGGAAAAGCGAGGAAAGAGGGCCGAACACACGGACGGAGAGATTAGAGAGAATCAGCTCTCAGCTTTCAGATAACGTGTATATATATACACACCATTAACACCAGGAGTGTATTTAGGCACAACTCTGGCAAACAGCTGCAACAAAGAACTTCAATTTCAGTTTCATCAATCCACTCGTAAACGTCGATGTTTCGACTTAATTAAGGCTAGTCAGAACGATGTGTATTTCCGTGACTGAGCCTATTTGGTACACTCAGAGACATATATGCAATATAGTATCGCTATCTTCTCATAAGTTGAATATTTTACCTATTGTAAGACTCATGGTCAATGCAATAGGGAGTTATTATCCACTATCAATACAGATCTTATACTAATAATAACATCCTGAGGATCTCCAGACTGCTACTGTGGAAATCATACCTAACCCACCGTTCTCAGCGCGTCTCACTTTCTGAGCACTTTGTTACTTCTGGTGTGCCTCAGGGCTCAATTTTAGGACCCTTGTTATTTTTAATTTATGTAGCCGATATTGCTAAGTCCATTCAAAATTCACAGCTACAGTCTTATGCGGATGACACTCAACTGCTTTACTTCTTTTATCCTGAGGACCTCCAGAATGCTACTATGGAAATTAACGAGGACATTGACTCTATTTGCACCTACTCAGCCAATAACAGCCTAAACGTTAATGCTTCTAAATCTTCTGCTGTGCCGTTTTGTCAAAATCACAGAAGAGCCGAAGTCAAAGCTTCCTTGAGTATATCTATTAACAATCAAAATCTGCCTTTTTCTGAAAGTGTCAAGTGTCTAGGTGTGTTAATTGATGAAAACGTGCGGCTTCTTGAACATTTAAATAACCCCTTAAAAAGAAGTTATATCCGTCTGAGAACTCTGTATGCGAAAAAAAAATTGCTAAATTTTAAAGTGCGAAAAAAGTTGTGTGAATCTTTTGTGTTATCAATTTTTAATTATTGCAATCCTTGTTTGGATGTTGCAAGTCGTAACAGAATATCTGTAGTACAAAATAACTGCGTACGATTTATATTTAGTTTAAGAAAATATGATCATGTTTCGGATCGTTATCCTTTAATAGGTTGGTTAAAGATGACAGATTTAGTTAAATACACCTATCTAACCTTTATACATAAGTTACTTGTCTGGAATTCCAATTTATTTACGTGAAAAACTAATTTTTAGGTATAATGTTCATCAACGACATATCCGTAACACATTCGCTTTAACAATGCCACTTCATAGTTCATCTGTTTTTAACAGGTCCTTCTCATATAATGCATGCATGTTGTACAATAGCTTAGATTACAGAACAAAAAGCCTGCCGCTGTATAGTTTTAAAAAACACTTAAAAGTTCTTCTGCTCAATGGTGCTTCTTAAACGTGTTTTTCTCCAGCATTATATTTTTAAGCTAATTTTTGTTTAGGTTGTGATCAGCTACATGGGCATTTTCCTCCTTTTATTTTCTTTACAGCTGTACTTTTTTACCATATATTATTCTCATGTAGTAAATGGTTAAGTGTAAGAATAGCTGTCATAGCTAAACTTCGCCATTATCTGCTCACTAATCTAATTATTGATAATATACTAAGTGACATATAAATCCGAACACCCAGTTTAACTGATTTTATTTTAATAAAAGTTGGTGAATGTATTTATCTTACTGTAAATAACAAGTGAAAAAATGTTCAGCCTTATCAGTTGGACATTCCGGTTTTTATACTGCTTTTTTTTAATTCACTAACGCTCTAAAAATGAATATTTCAGCCGCAGTAAAGAATCAACGTTGGCGGATTTTGGTTCTTGACATCCTTTACGATCGGTTACGATGCCTAGAGTACGGAGACCTTGTACGATTTCGTCAACTTAGTGAGCTTGATAGGCGCCGTATAGTGGGACTTCGGGAAGCTGGACACTGTGGTTAGTTGTTGTCAGGCATGGCTTCGAGAAGGCCGTACGCAAAGAGCAAGGGGCACTCGACGGTCACTCTGGGATCAGGAATGGAACAGTATTGTCTTTAGTGACGAGTCTCGATTTTGTTTAGGCATACACGATGGTCGTGCCAGGGTTAGAAGGCGACGTGGTGAAAGGAGGAATCCACAGTTTTTTGTTGAAAGACATGTTCATCACACTGTTGGAGTTATGGTTTGGGGTGCTATAGCTTATGGTTCCAGGTCACCTTTAATCTTCATCAGAGATAACATGAACGCGCAGCGTTATATCCACGAAGTTCTAGAACCCCATCTTTTACCCTATCTTGACACCCTGGCAGATCCAACTTTCCAACAAGATAATGCCCGACCACATGTTGCAAGAGTCACAATAGACTTCTTTCAACATAATGATGTCACATTGTTACCATGGCCACCAAGATCTCCCGACTTATCCCCAATTGAGCACGTGTGGGATATGATGGGTAGGAGATTGCTCAATTTGCAACGTCCTCCTCAGACTCTAGAAGCACTTCGAGAGGAGTTGGTGGTTGCCTGGAATGAGATACCACAGGAGGACATTGACCACCTGATCAGAAGCATGCCTAGGCGCGTTGGAGCATGCGTAGCACATCAGGGTGCATCCAAACATTATTAAAGGTCAAAGGGCTTTAAAGCAGTGCAATCATTTTGAAATTTTTATCATTTACTTATTATGCTTCATTAAGTACTTATACAAAATTTTATTAAAATAAAACCATTTAAACTGGGTGTTCGGATTTATATGTCACTTAGTATAATATATGCATTATTTGTAATTTGTTTTTTCTAATAAAAGACGGTTTATTATTATTATTATTATTATTATTAAGTAGACACCGATCTTATTGTTTCAGAATAAGAGGTAGCTGGTGTGATGTATTGGTCTTGGATGCATTTCCATGCACAGATGACAAAATTTGTAACGCAAAAATGTTGGGATGAAATACACTTTATCTTGTTTGAAAGTGTACCAAGATTGATTTAATTCCAATAATCTTATTAATTATAGGGTTTTGCTATTGTTTTTGAGCTTCTTCTTGTTTTGCAACATGTTAAAGGTAGGTAATTTTACTGCCAAGGGGTCCATGATTTTCAGCAATTAGACTTACAATCAGCATACAGGCAAATGGCAAAGGAAACTACGTCCGGTTTACAATTTCTTTTATCTGCGAAAACTACTATAGAAAGTGACGTTATATATAAAAAAAGACGAAAATGCTGTGACACGATTTTAAGCGTCCTGTAATAGTTGCAGGCACTAACTTTGTTAATTCCAAGTCTTGTTTTTGTTTTACTGTGCCTGCTCAAATTTCAAATACGACAGGAATTATTAGTGCTTGTCTTTATTGGATATTCAGTAATAATATACACATTGACGGTGTCTTTGACGCGAGGTACAAAATAATCCAACAGTTTTTTTTTCAAAAAGTTTACGTTGGGAACAATGCCCGGTAGATCCACCCTGTATAATTACTGAATTCGGTGATTTTGATTGATTGCAAGCATATTTGTTTATGTTTCGAAACAACAGACTTTGCAAGGCATCGAGCTGTCAAAGGTCTCTGAATATTAGTGATTTCTATTGAAATATTGAATAAAATCGTGAAAATTCGACTGTATTATAAACAAGACCACTTTTTGATTCCAACATGATGCTTTTGTACAAAAAAAAAACAGGACAACTTTCATGTATTTTGATATACAGGGTGTCCCAGAAGTCGACGTCAAGCTGAAACCGGGTGATAGGCAAAGTCATAACAGCTATCAGAAAAAAATTTAAAAAAAATTTATGTATGTGTTTTGAAAATTATAGGTCTTTGAAAAAGATATAGAAATTTCACACCCTACGGCAGTCTGTCAACTCCTGTTACTACAAATATTAACTTTTTTTGGATTTTATTTTTACAATGTAATGATGAATAATGCATCTTCAAACTGGTGTCTCAACCTTACTGCCAACTTTTCTCGTTCAGGAAAAATTGTCACTTATTTCCCAACCAAGTATTCCAAAGTAAAACTTTGCTCAACTTTAACTGGCTGTACTGGAAAAAAATGTACTACGAGAGTTTGGCAAGTAACCTTAAAAGTTGGCGCATTTAATAAGGATTCCAAAATGGTATAACACTTAGAAGATTACTCGTTAACTTATGCACAATTTTTATTTGAAGAAAAACTGATGAAAATTTTTCAAAATTTCCTAATTAAACAGCGATTATGAAAACACACAAGGACCCTTAAGGATAACTGTTTGCACAACAGTGGGCGTCAAAATGCTGCAGATGATGATTTACCTTTACAGCAAATGCTCAAACTGTTTTCCTTCAGCCGCAATACACGCTCGACATCTTCTTAAAAGATCAGGTTATTAAACGAGCGAATCCACGGTTATTAACAAACTCAGCTGCTTCCAATAGTCTTTGCCGTAGCTCAGCTACATTTTGAATCGGCTTGAAATACACTTTTTCTTTTACAGTTCCCCAGTAAAAAAATCTAAAGGATTCAAATCAGGTGATCGGGCTGGCCACGGTATTGTACCAGGCCGCCTTATCCATCTGCCTGGAAAGTTTTGATCGAGATACTCTCTCACTGAGAGCGCATAGTGCGCTGGGCAGCCAACATGCTGAAACCACATATCCCTGTAAATACTCAGTGGCACGTCCACCAATAAATTTTGTACATGATTTTTCAAAAAATCCAAATAAACTTCAGCAGTCAAAGTCTCTGGGAACTCAAACAGACCGATTATTTTACCATTTAAAATTCCTGTCCAATGGTTTATCTTAAATAATAGGTCGATTTTCTAGCTGTTAAATTTGGCAGCAGATGCACAACATGATAAGCTAGATCAATCTCCTTCGAAAACTGAAACTTTGGGCACATTATTAGTATACTTTTGCTCAACCTGTCATCTATTTCTAGTGAATTGCGATGGCAGTTTAATAAGGAACTATACAAAATGCATCGGTGATATCTCTATTCAGCAGGAGTAGAAAAGCGATCTTCGATTATGCTCTAGAAACTTTACCATATTGTTTTTATGAAGTAGGCACATGCCTAAATTTTTGTTTAGGAGATCAAATCAGATAGGTGACGTGGCTCATTTTCCATACACCAAGTAAACTGACTTATGTCGTTTGTCATGATTCTTGTCAGTATAACAGGCGTTATGATTATTTACGTTGATGTTGCTCTTCAAATCTTCACATAAACACGGGAGAGTGGACCGGCCACTCCAAATCGACCCTAACCGACTGAATTACACATATTTTGAAAAAAGAAGATCTGCTGCCACAGCCTGTATGAACTAAAACAGGCAAAAATTACGTTTTTCGAAATGTCGTGGCTAACCTGAAACTGTCTTTGAATCCACTCTTTAATAAACACAAACTCCAAACCTGTGCGCTGTCAAGTAGCTTGTTTCAAATTAATAATAAATGCGAAGATGTACGACCCTGGCAGCAAGACTCGATAAAGTGAATTCGATACGGACACCAAAGAAAACAGAAACATCTGTAATTAACTTGCTCAGAGATAAGACGTCATCATTCGAGAAGGTTGTTTATGTAGAGCTATACTAGATAGGGAGTTTGAAAGAGTAATAACACTTCCGCAGTAACTAATTCTCAGGTGACATCTCCCACGAATTGCCAGTAATGCAGTTACAGCGAAACAGAAGCTGGAATTCAAGTTCAGGCGGGGTTGGAAAGGTACTTTGGGTTAGAAAAATCTGAACTTCAAGCTAAAAATTCTTTTTTGATATTAAACTTAGAAATTTGAAGGAAGCTGTTAAAGCTCTCCCAATCTCAGTAATTTCTATTGAAATATTGAATAAAATCGTAAAAAAGTGGTTGTTTTATTCTGGATGTAATACCATGTTTATGAGCTTTAAAATTAGGATAACTTTCATAGTATTGCCAATTTCTATCATTTCACAAAGGACGGGGTCTTATTTGAATGTACCAATCACAATCCGAGAAATACGAGCCCCTTCCCACTTCAGTTGGCCCAACTATTGAAATCTTAGTTTTTTTCTTATCAAACACAAATAATAAAAATGTAGCCGGATGTTATAGGTTTAAAATATTAACAATGAATATTTTGATAATATATAGTGGAAAACACCAACTTTATCACTCCCTAATCAAATTTGCAGCATAAAAATAACACATGTTGCAATTACAGCATATCAACCTATTTTCATTTCAATGCAAAATAAGTCTATAACGCATAGGTGGCTGTGAAAAATAAAAGCCATGACAATTGTTTTTATTAATCATAGCTGTCAGAATACGTTTAAAATAGTTTTGGGTAGTTAAGAAGAATAATCGTGAAAAACAGGCGTGCCAATTATTTACAATTAAGTGCTCTGTGGAGTGACGCTGTTGGAAGGAGAATTTCGAGGTCCACAACTCCTAGAGAGGCCCACAAACTGGGATTTAGCACCTGCAAGGTGAGTTTTCTGATCTGTTTTATGATCTAGGAATGCAGACCAAATGCAAACAAACAGCACATGCATTCCTGGGTCCTGAAACATCGATATTTGAAATTGTTTCCGCATTCACCTATCACTCATCATCTAGATATTATTAGTCATAATCATTTTATATAGCCGAACTTTGTTTATCAAGCTCAATTTGGAGGATCTACATAACAAAGGATATAGTTGCCGAAACGCAATTTGGAATTTTGTTTTTATGGATGCTGTATGTTTCTGCCAGGTCATGCCTTTATCAGGGTGACACCGAGATACTTGGCAGAATTTGTCCATGGTACACGATTTCCATCTACAGAAACCTCTGCTGGGGGGCCGCGACATTTTTTGGTACAATAAATAGTCTGCGCTTTCAAATGATTAATTTTTATCAGCCACCGTTCCGCCCACTCTAGAACTTCGTCCACCGCATTCTGCAACCCATCGTGAACCAGATCACCAGTACACGACTGGGCGACAAGTGCAGTGTCGTCAGCATAGAGGTAGACTTCACAGTTGCTGGGGGAAGGGACATCATGGATGAAAAGCGAATAAAGAATTGGTCCTAGGACCGAACCCTGAGGAACACCGGCCCGTACTGGCCGTGTTGTTGACAAAACATTGTTAATTTTGATCCGAAACTTTCTTCCTTCAAGAAAGGATTTCAGTAATTTTAGAAGCCAAAAAGGAAAACCCTTTTGGATTAGTTTATAGAGGAGGCCTGCGTGCCACACCTTGTCAAAGATGCCAGTACTCATGCTGAGGGTGAACCCTCTGGTTACATGCTCCACCAGCCTGACTGGCTGTAGCTCGGTACTATGCTCGGAGCGAAAACCGAATTGGACGTCAGGAATCACATGGTGATTTGACGAAAAATTCTCAAGGTGACGATAAATCACCTTTTCGGCGAGCTTAGAAGGAGCTGACAGCAGACTTATGGGACGGTAATCCTGAGGAAATATCGAACCCACCTTCTTTAGAATCATGATGACCTCAGCAGTCTTCCACTCGGCAGGGAAGTACTGGATTTTGAGCGTCGCATTGGTTATTGTCGCCAAGTATGTCAGGGATTTCGGCGAGAGCAGCTTCTGAAGAAGAGTCATCTGAAGAGGATTCAGTGCCTCCGCTAACGCCGTTGGCTCTAAAATATCTCCTGACGGATCGTACGATGTGCTGTTCCTCGTCGAGGTCATTATCGAGATCATAGTTGGGAGAGAACTGTTTTTCCATGGCATCAGCGAAAACCTCGACCTTATCCTCCGTTCTGAAGACTATGCCTTCAGGACCGTGGATGTGTGGGAGTTGTTCTCGCTTTCCGTTTCTGAGTGACTTTGCGACCCTCCAGAGAGGAATACTTGAATCAAGCATTCCGGCCAGAAAGTCGCTCCATTGCTCGTTGCGGAGTTCGTGCAGTGCGTTTCTCACTTCATGGACAAGATTTGTAGCCCTACGAATGTCATCAGGATGACAAGACCTTTTTGCCTGCTTAATAGCGGCTCTTTTGTCAGAGATTTTCTGACGAATGTCCGCAGGCAAAAAAGGTCTGCCGTGTTGTTGTACAGGAAATACAGCTGCACGCTGTAGAGCTGCTTGAGCGGCATCTATTCCAGACTCATCATCTATAATCGGGATATTGGGAAACTCTCTAAGGAGCAACTTGTATAGGTCCCAATCAATGCGTTTTCTTGGAGGAGCTGCCTCCTCAGAAGTATGCTTATTGCCCACATCCAAGACAACAGGTAGATGGTCACTAGAGATATCATACAAGATTCGAGAAGAGATACTGTATCTACAGTTTTTAGATATCGCGAAATCGATGACATCTGGTGCCTGAAGATGGTTGAATGGATGATGTGTCGGCTCTTCAGTGCTATGTATAAGGTACCCGTTTCGCATCACACGGTTGTATAATCGAACCCCACTAGTGGAATTCAACCTAGAATTCCATGCTCGATGTTTGCAGTTGATGTCCCCTGCCACAATAAGCGGAGCCGAGTAGTCCAAAAGGACCTTCAGATCCGCCTCTTGTAGCCTGGCACCACACCTGACATACACCGATGTGATCTTCAATGAGACACCTCCCGCCATATTGACCACCACAGAAGCTGCTTCGATGCCATGCATCTCCGCATTAGTGCTTCTATAATAGTCTATACCGCGCTTAATCAACACTGCTAAACCGCTGCCTCGACCATTCAATCTGTCACCTCGGATAATATCATAATTGGGCAGAGCTAAACGATCTCCCGGATTAAGCAACGTCTCCTGCAGCAAGGCCACATCTATACCTTCATCCAAAAGAGCTTGATGAATGCAGGCTGTCTACTATTGTACCTAGACATTTACAGGAAATATCGCCTGCAACGCTTGGGTAGCGCTAATCAGTGGGCTTATTATTTGTTGTAAGGACCTTAGCGCGGTTGCCAGGTCCACATTTTGCGTGCTCAAGGGAGGTTGGGCAGAGGGGGCAGGCAAGGTTGCCTCCCGAGCTACGTCCGCGTATGATATATTGCGCCTTTGCGCTATAACTTGAAAGTTCCTCCTTGGAGTTAACTTGCAAGTCCGGCTATTTGCGGGATGTCCCTCTCCACAGTTCGCGCACTTGCGTTCTTCCTCTTCTGTGAGGGGGCACAAATGCGTCATGTGGTCCTTTGCACATTTTAAGCATTTGGGCGGTGCAGTGCAATATGACTGCGCATGCCCATACTTTTGGCAGCGGTGACACTGCCCAATGAGTCTGGAGTTCTTCTGAACCTCAACTCGAATGGCCAGTCCCAGCAGTTCGTGTTCGTTGAACACTTGCTGAGACTTTTCAGTCTTGGGCAGTATCACGACCACCAAAGGCATGGGCGCGCCGCCGCTGCGCTTCAATCGAATGATCTGAAGAGGGCTATATCCCCTCTGCTCCAGTTCTCCCTTAATCTCAGTATCCGAAAAGTTGACGGGAACCCCTCGAACCACCGCATGGATGTTCCGTTCCGAAGGGAGAGGAAAAGTCTGAAAACTTATAGCTCGCAAATGTGACACTATTGTCAAAACCCTTCTTACAGGGCGTTTCCAAAATTTCACAGCTATTGGTTGCTAAAATTTGTCGAATGGATCTTATAGCTTATTGGCTATATTTAAAGGACAGTTCTTTTCTGGTACCCTATTGGAGGAAAATAACGGCTTGTTGATTTAACAATCTTGGTGACATCTACCCTAAGTCCTGTAATTTTCGGCGTAGGGCCTTAAAATCTAATGAGCGGTTATGAAGATATAGTCAACGCCAAACAAAGTGGCGTGCACGTCATCACGATAAAAATTCCCCCACCTAATGCCTAGGTTTCTATCACAAACAATTGCTCTATTGCAGTTTCATATTAATGTGATATATAAATTGTAAAATGGTCATTACTCTCTTATTATGGTTAATAGTCATATAAACATTGATATTAAAATATCACATAAGTTGCTTTCTGATAAATTTAGACGCATTATGCGAAATAAAATGTTTTGCAAACGCTCCAATCACTTATCGACATGTAAACGCACTAAACCGATTTCGCAGCGTTGACACATTGTCACCTTGAAACTTATTTAAACTGGGAACTGACATTTGTATTAATTTTGACACTGAATCAATTTGTGGCATTTCAAATCTTTATAAATCCTTTGGCCCCGCATACTGTAAATCAACAACTGTTTGTTTCAAAACAAAATTATTCATTTTACGAGTAGATAAAGGCAATTTTGGTATATAAGGATGCCCAAACAGTTAAATAGTCGGTGTAAGGAACTCGTGGCCTCGTTAATGCACTACTATGAGCAAGAAAGGGACAACAACGGGCCTTTGTTGCCTTTAAATGCTGTTCAAGAGGTAGGTTACTAATAATTATATGTAATGTATATTAATAATAGTGAAATTTTATTTCATTTTTTGTAGCGTGTTGCTGCTGCTTTAAAAATTAGTTTAAGGACAGTTAGTCGTATTTCCGAGGGTGTGAAAAGTGATGCAAATTTAGAATCGCCCAAGAAAAAGCGGAGTTATATTAAACGTGTAACCAACACAGCGACATTGGATACAAGTGCCATTCGAGAAGTGATCTATAATATGTATCACAAAAGTAAGATCTTATTATAATAACTTATCAGAAATTTGCATTAATTTGTTAACTAAATTATAATGTCATATTACACATGGTTTCAGAAGAACAAGTTACGATACAAACTTTATGGTCTCGATTAAGAGATAGGGCATTATTTGATGGTAGTGCCACGTCTTTAAGGCGGTTGCTTAGAGATCTTGGATTTAAGTGGCTTAAGGACAATCCGCGACGAGGGCTCATGGAACTACCAAGTATAGCTTTGAAAAGGGTGGAATTTCTAAGGCAATACAATCAAGCCAAGGTTGAGGCCTTATACCAGTTTGTCTTCCTCGATGAAACTTGGATATTTCAAAATGGGACCATAGGTCGCTCTTGGCAAAATGGAAACCAAAAAAGCGTGAAAGCTATTAAAACAGATGGTAAAAGGTATGTACTTTTACACAATTTGCACTATAAAATTTAAAACTAATATATTTTAGATACATTATATTACATGTTGGAAATGAAAATGGGTTTATTGAGGGTAGTGAAGCGATATTTTCTTCGAAAACAAAATTGAGCGATTACCATGGAGAGATGAACCAGGACAATTTTTTGAAATGGTTTCAACATCAGTTATTAGAAAAATTGGAGAGTCCATCTATGATTATACTGGATAACGCCCCTTATCACAGCATGATATTGAACAAAGTGCCCAACAATGCATGGACAAAAAAAAATATCCAAGACTGGTTGACAAATCAAAACATACCATTTTTAAACACAATGTTTAAAACAGAGCTATTGAGTATTGTTGCTCGGTACATAATGCTTCTTAATTATATATATTTTGGTCGACAGTTTATATTTCTTTTGTTTATTCCTATTCTTAAAATAACTGCTTTTTTAGAAACAAACCACCTAAAATATACGTGATTGATGAATTGGCGGAACAACATGGGCACAAAGTTCTTCGTCTGCCTCCTTACCATTGTATATTTAACCCTATTGAGTTAATTTGGGGCATAGCAAAAGGTTACTATAACAGACATATTGGTAGAGATGGTAACAGTGAAAAAGACTGTTTGGATATGTGGAACGAGGCTCTACAAACGGTTACCCCAGACATGTGGAAAAATAGTGTTCGACATACTGAGCAAGAAATTTTTAAATGGTATGAAAGAGAACGAATTTTTGATCGACCAGACATCGAACCTTTAATAATCAACTTTGAGAGTGATGAAGATTCAGATTCAGACAGCGCTGAAGAAAGAAACTCCGACTAACTTTATTGTACAGAAAAAGCTTACACCAGTAGCTTACCTAATTTTAGAATGCATTTTTCTGTATGAATTCTGTAAAATAAATACCATGCATAAAATTTGGAGGACCCCATTTGGATTTTTATTCAGTACCTTTAAGCTATCAATTAAATATGGTAGTTTCATAGTGTCATCTGAACAATAATTGTCATACTTAATGATTATGCAAGTACAGATCTATAATTTTATTATACTATTTTTGTTCTCATTTGAGGTTAATATTGCTTATAAACCTAGATATGTAAATAATAAATTTTATTATTTTACAAAAAGTTTGGCAACAATGTAAATTTTTCAACACACCCACCTTGATGACGTGCACGCCACTTTGTTTGGCGTTGACTATAGAAGCTTTTCGTAAAACATCTGAATTGTCTCCAAGCTGACTAGTCCCTGCACTGAAGATTACATGGTTTAGTTTACCACCAAAATGGAACCGTCAGTTTTGAATTTAAATTTTTTCAGTACATATTTTTTCCAAAAAATGAAAAAACCTGCTATTTCCAATTTGACATTTTCCGTGGGTGTATTAAAGGAGACAGTAAAACGTATCGCCTCAAGGAAAAATGCGTCATTTTGTGTGTAAGGCAAATTTTCCAGCAATTTTTTATCATGCTGTGATGCGAACGGGAATCCATATCAGCAGCGCTTGTGAACCGTCTCCCTTTTTTCTCGTATAAAGCGCGCTTCTATAAAAAGCAACATTCCCTTCGGAACGGATGGGGAATCTATAAAACCCACGCATATACAGGGTGCTGATATAACACAGGGTGAAATTCAATCCGAATGATTTCGGCCTCTACATCAAGTCAACACTGTCTTTTATGGGCCTGTTCACCCTTTTTGTATTAGTGTTTTCTACGTTGTTCAAGTGAACTGAAATTCGATCTATGCCTGTTTAGTTTATGCATCTATATTTTAAAAAAAAGTTTTCGCTGCCGGAAGGGTGTCCGCAAAGTTGGGGTTTTTCTTTTCAGAAACAACTACCCTTGAAATAACAAAGGTAATGTGTAGTGAAACGAGGGCGACCAAGTAAAAAAAATAACGGAAAAAGTACTCACTCTCCAGTTGACGAGAAGGGCTAAGTACGTCTCTGCCCGAAATCATACCGCTCCAACAGAAAATGAAATCAGCTGATGCGCTACCGAGCAGACGCAGGCAAACAAGGAAGGCAAAATGTTGCGTAAAAAGTCTAGGTATTACATCCCGTCCAATCGATTTGGGAGAGTAAATGGTCCAATGAGCATACCGTTCACCATGCCAGCCCAAACATTCACCGAAAATGTGCCCGACGGACAGCGTGCGGATTTTCTACTGACCAAACATGAGTGTTGCGAAAGTTATTCACCCCATTACGCGTGAACGTAGATTCGTCTGTCACCAATATGTACTTCAAAAAGTGCGGATTATTGTCATGTTGATGCAACAACCACTCACAAAACCGCACTCTTGCTGGAAAATCGTCAGGTTGAAAAGCTTGTACACGTTGGACGTGAAACGGATACAGCCCCTCTTCACGCAGCGTTTGCCACACTTTAGTTTTTGATACTTGCACTTCTCTAGCCACGTCTCTAGTGCTTGTTGAGGGATTCTCGTCTACGCGATTACCTCTACACGCGTGACCGTAACCGTCGGTTGAAGGTTGCATACTGACCTGACACACTGACCCCGACCCAGTTCTGTCGTCGGGTTGAGCCAGTGGCCTTGTACCAGTCGGTGATGTCGCGGCTACAGGACGGTATTAAGATATTTTTGATGTTGCAGAACCCTTTATCTCGGTTCCCTTAAGACATTCGTGTATATGGTACTAAGAAAAATTGCTTATGTTTTCAAGATCTACACGTCGTGTAAAGGAAAACCCCAACTTTGCGGACACCCTGTATACTTACGTCGATATTATCCCTTGCTGTGTAGTGTAGTACGAATACACTGTATAAATATTAATACAAGTTAGCAAATGTTAGGTACTGCCAGAAATATAGATAAATGAAAATGCTGCGGTTAGCAGAGGAACTAACTTGCAACAAAGATTAAACAGACCAAGGTAAACGAACTCAGGTGTTTCACTATGGGAGTAAATTCCACGTTTTTACAAATTTATTACAGTTGTTGTTTCCTAACCTGTATACAAGCCATCCTTTTGACTTTTGTGCAACAAGCACAAACGCAGTTGTTTCTGAAGAGAAAAGTCCCAAATTTTGGAGCACATTATGGTGGATTCTTTTGCGTGGCGAAAAACTTTAAGGCATCGGCACACTAGGGAACAATAAGGTAGTTTATTCTTTGATTTTTTCTAAAAACTAGAAATTTTGGCCGAGGCGCTTGTTTACTATTGATGGGAGTCATTTGGATGGTATACAGGGTATTTCAGTTTATTGTTGCATAACTTTAAGATTCGATAGAACTTTTAAAATTAATGCATAAAATCTATATAAACATGGGTCGAAAAATGCGTGGCTTCCGAAATACAAGGTGTTTAAATTTACTTTCTAAATTTTTCGAACAATATTTGATGTATAACAGTGAAAATTGGTATACAAGGATTTTTTGGTACGACAAAACGAACCATGGACATAGTTTTACTGTAGCCGCTAGAGGGCGCTTTCTACTGTACCTGTAGTGTATTAAAATGACCAAAAATTTTTTCTTAGTGCAATTTTTTCCTTTTTGAATATAAAAAATGATTCTTCGCACTTTTCAACATAAAAAAGCTCTGTTGTGACTTTTCGTTATAGTTAGGCGTTTTTGAGAGATTTCGATTATTAAGGTTCGATGCATGTTTAATTATTTATGATAAAATAACGTTAAAAAGTCAGTATCTCAATAATTTTTAGAAGTAGGCTGTGCCTGCGAATATTTTTGAAATTGAAAGCAGAATAAGGTTAAACGTCAATTTGTTGACAGTTAGTTTTGTTGTCTGTTGAAATCTGAAACGTTTTTTTGCAATTGTGAATGCACGAAATTTTTTTTCTTTTACCTGTTTTTTTTTTGTAAGTTTTATAAAATTGCCATTTTTATTCTTCAATCAATAGTTAGCGGATATTCATTTTGTGTATGGCTTTGTAAATGGAAACGCAGCAGAAGCAGCCAGAGAATACGCACGAAGATTTCCAAACAGACGACATCCAACTCGCTCAGTATTTGTAAGAGTGCATCGCCAAATAATTGAAAACGGTTTTGAAAATCTCCAAAGGGATCAAAACATAAATGTTCGTCAGCGCAGATTTACCCGTATGATTCTGCGTGAGTTTGATAGAGATCCGACCACAAGTGTTAGAAGAGTTTCTGGTGCCTTGGGAATTTCAGCAAGCCATGTTCACCGTGTTCTTAGAAATGACCATAGACGTCCTTACCATTTGCAACCTGTGCAAGGCTAACTATAACGAAAACTCACAAGAGAGCTTTTTTATGTTGAAAAGTGCGAAGAATCTGTTTTTTTAATCAAAAAGCAAAAAATTGCACTAAGAAAAAATTTTTGGTCGTTTTAATACACTACAGGTACAGTAGAGAGCGCCCTCTAGCGGCTACAGTAGAACTATGCCCATGGTTCGTTTTGTCGTACCAAAAAACCCTTGCATACCAATTTTCACTGTTATACATCAAATATTGTTCGAAATATTTAAAAAAAACTGTTTTAGAAAGTAAATTTAAACACCCTGTATTTCGGAAGCCACGCATTTTTCGACCCATGTTTATATAGACTTTATGCATTAATTTTAAAGGTTCTATCGAATCTTAAAGTTATGCAACAATAAACTGAAACACCCTGTATATCTATCTTCATCATATCTATAACTTTCGAACACCAAATAGATCACCCTGTATATCACCAAGAGTATAAATTGCAGCTCCCGTTCGTTGATGATGTAGATTTGCATATCGCATAGTCGGCGGCCATTTGCTATCGACTGAGTTTTTTGTTTATCGGAACCGGGACCGGAACCCGGCACTATAACCCAGGCGGGAAGATTATTTAAATTCTAGTTTTTTGAACAGGAGCGCCACTCGGCCTATATGCGACTATCAGAATACAAAGCGCCAATTTATCGACCGGATGCCAGCAGGCGCGGAGATGCGATTAGAAGCAAACAAATTCTGTTAATGTTGGTGGCGTTTAAGGCTTAGCTCAGATGCGCGTCCGACGTGCGTCCACGTGGCGTGGATTTGTTGGGTCGGTGTTCAGGTGGTGCGCGTACAAATTTTATATAGGGTGTCCCAGAAGTCGACGTCAAGCTGGGGATAGGCCAAGTTCTGAAATAGTCTTGTGCCCCGGATCTCTCCTTCATGATACCTCTTCTAGTCTTACTAGAATAACTCTCCTGGTTTTGCTCTACATTTCAACTCTGCTGGAATCGGGGCATTGATTACTGGGTCAAAATTGCATAACGATTTATCTGAAGAGATTGTTCAGAGCCATACCGAAATATTTTTAAGAATAACCAAAGCTGCACCGAAAAAGTAGTCGATGGCAACATAATGAATTCTTCAACTTCAGGAGTCAGAAATAAAGTTATTAATATATTTTTAGGAAGTGTTATGCTGGGTAGACCGACGAGGATCCATTCGTGACGAAGTGTAATTATTCGAGCGTGTCGAGCTGTTATAGAAGGGCGGGGACAGTGCATGCCCCCTCCCTCCCTATCCCCCTCAGTGTATGATGGTGCTTTGTCGCTAGCTACTGCACGATAAATTTTTTAATTAAAAAATGTACGTGTCACACATTTTAAATTCGCATTATATAACGCCGGGCCAGCCGTCGGACACGCCGGCATAGTGACATTTAAATTTACAGAGCAGATAATTCACTGGGATGGTCGGATGGTAGCCATACAATTTGAAGTGGACGAAAATTTTTGATGACGGCATACCAGCGGGGCTCATTTTGATAGAATATATGCATTTTGCAATGAAATAAGTAAATATGTTGATTGGTGATGATGTTTATACTTGAGCTATAACGGAGGCTAAGGAGGCTAAAATTTTTTGGTGTTCCACATCAAAAATATTTGTTTAAAGCGCCATGGCTCAATGTAGATATTTCAATGTGGAATGTCTAGAATCAAAAATAGAGTGTCTCAACAAAAATAGGTGACTTGACCTTGACATGACCTTAAAGGTTATGATCGTGATCAAATTTGCAAGGTACCTAACTACCTATGTTTTCCATTCATCAATATATTAATGCAATCTGCAATCTGGCAGGCCAGCTGATATGCAGGTTATCAAAGCTTGGTGTTTTTTAATAATAATAATCAAAACCCATAGCGTCATATCAATCTTCTTCTTTTACGAAAGCCTATCCGCGTGTGTAATAAAAAGTAGGACTTTCCAATTAAAACAAGTATTTTGATGTGGACAAAATTGGAACACCCTGTATAATTGTAAATACTTTAGAAATGTGTCCTCGGACACCATGTACAACCTATGGTAAGATTTTAATTAGAATCAATACTCCACATCGCTTGCTTGGAACACCCTGTATATCATGGAAGCGCTTCATAGGATTGACAAGAGCCCATTGAAACTTTTGATCAGGATGATCTGGAGAGCTTATTCCCAAAGTTTGAGCAAGCTTCACCGGTGTCTGATTTCCGTAAGCTTTGTGCCCTGTCCTTTAGAGTAGTAGTAGATCACAAAACCTTAAAATGAAGTAATTTCATCTCTCAAAAGAGTAAGATTCCGCACATTGAAATATGGATTACCTAATTGTCGTCTGGAATTAAAATATATATATATATATATATATATATATATATATATATATATATATATATATATAGGTGAAAAATTAAAGCTTCCGCCTTTTGTTGGGTACTTCGACAAGAATTAAGCAAAGAGGACTCTTTATACTTTTTTTAATTCTCTCTAGCTTTCAATGGACTTTGCCATCATCATCAGGAGCTGCAATTACAATGATAACAGTAGCAACAAAGGTGTAAAATGAATTTGAATTGACTCAACTTACAGTAGTATGTGAGGATGTTGCTAATTGTTGTTTACGTATAGGATGAGGGAAACGTCCAGTAACATGGTGAGAGCTGAATAGATTGCACAATAGTCAAATTTATACAAAACATGACAAAAACAAGTTAAAAACAGATTAAAAATTATTTAAAAAATTAGAGCATTACATCGTGAAACCACCTGATGATTGCACAAATTAGTGGTCATGGAATGATGAATTGATGAGTGACATGAAACCCTTTGACAGAAGGCCGAAGGATGTCAATGTCAGTATTGAAGGATGGAACGAATTGTGGGCGTGTGCCAAAACGTTGCCAAATCATTTCAGATGATGAGATTTTCAGAATTTTATGTTAGAATTTGTTAAACCGACCAGAGGCAGTTGAATAAACTATATTATTATTAATGGGAATTTAAATTAACAATTATTAATAAATCGTGAGGAGAGAATTATTATATTTTGAGTGGAATGAATTTTACTGGTGGAAACGGCCAAAACACAGATTCTAATTATGGTTGTGAAGAGTTGAAATTTGGGGAGATATGTAAGTTCTCCAATTTTTCGCAGTTTAGCAAATATGAGTAAATGACACTCAGTTGTTTAACATCTGTCTTTTTGTTGATACAGTTGCTATTCATGAAAAAGTGGGACATTTCCAGGAATAAACGTTTGGAAAGGTGTTTTTCTTTATCAAGAACTTTGATACTTGTGTAATTCATAGAATGCCCTGTTGTGTTAACATGAGCTGCTAGAGCGCATCTTTCAGGATGAAGCCTAGCATCACTTTTGTGTGATGTAATCCTTCCTTTAAGAGATCTGGAGGTCTGACCTATGTATATTTGGTTGCAGTTGTTGCAATTGATGGAGTAGACTGTGTTGGTTAAGCCAAGCAGCGGGACTCTGTCTTTCATTTTTGAAAAAATGCAGTTTATAGTGAGGACGGATTTGCAAGCAATTCGAAAGTTCAAAGGACTGCACAATCTGATCAGCTTAGGGGTCAGTTCCTTACAGCAAAACCATCAAGGAACTGACCCCTAAGCTGATCAGATTGTGCAGTCCTTTGAACTTTCGAATTGCTTGCAAATCCGTCCTCACTATAAACTGCATTTTTTCAAAAACGAAAGACAAAGTCCCGCTGCTTGGCTTAACCAACACAGTCTACTCCATCAATTGCAACAACTGCAACCAAATATACATAGGTCAGACCTCCAGATCTCTTAAAGGAAGGATTACATCACACAAAAGTGATGCTAGGCTTCATCCTGAAAGATGCGCTCTAGCATCTCATGTTAACACAACAGGGCATTCTATGAATTACACGAGTATCAAAGTTCTTGATAAAGAAAAACACCTTTCCAAACGTTTATTCCTGGAAATGTCCCACATTTTCATGAATAACAACTGTATCAACAAAAAGGCAGATGTTAAACAACTGAGTGTCATTTACTCATATTTGCTAAACTGCGAAAAATTGGAGAACTTACATATCTCCCCAAATTTCAACTCTTCACAACCATAATTAGAATCTGTGTTTTGGCCGTTTCCACCAGTAAAATTCATTCCACTCAAAATATAATAATTCTCTCCTCACGATTTATTAATAATTGTTAATTTAAATTCCCATTAATAATAATATAGTTTATTCAACTGCCTCTGGTCGGTTTAACAAATTCTAACATAAAATTCTGAAAATCTCATCATCTGAAATGATTTGGCAACGTTTTGGCACACGCCCACAATTCGTTCCATCCTTCAATACTGACATTGACATCCTTCGGCCTTCTGTCAAAGGGTTTCATGTCACTCATCAATTCATCATTCCATGACCACTAATTTGTGCAATCATCAGGTGGTTTCACGATGTAATGCTCTAATTTTTTAAATAATTTTTAATCTGTTTTTAACTTGTTTTTGTCATGTTTTGTATAAATTTGACTATTGTGCAATCTATTCAGCTCTCACCATGTTACTGGACGTTTCCCTCATCCTATACGTAAACAACAATTAGCAACATCCTCACATACTACTGTAAGTTTAGTCAATTCAAATTCATTGTACACCTTTGTTGCTACTGTTATCATTGTAATTGCAGCTCCTGATGATGATGGCAAAGTCCATTGAAAGCTAGAGAGAATTAAAAAAAGTATAAAGAGTCCTCTTTGCTTAAATCTTGTCGAAGTACCCAACAAAAGGCGGAAGCTTTAATTTTTATATATATATGTATATCGATTTTGAAGATTCTATACTTTAGTGTTGACAAATTTATCTATCAGATATCAACATCGTCAACTCGAAGGAAATTCATGAATCAGTTGCAGTTCCAGTTTTCACAAAAATATCCATGATGAAATTTTCTCTCTTCAAGATAACTACTATTAACCTAAAAAAATCAATTACACACATTACCATCGCAACTAATACGATGCACTGGAGTTAAGTACCAAAATAAAAAGGAGTAACATAATTCGTTGTTCGTTACTGCTAATGCGACGTGTGCTAAACTCATCCATTTCGGAATTTGACAACAGTGTTGTTATATGTCGAAGATGCAACGTTGCTCGGCAAACACGCTAGTTCGGAGGTAGCACTAGCCTGTGAGGGTTAAGAACTGGCATATTTCTCCTACTAGTGTATCCAGTAACATAGCCTGATTTTTGTGATGTCAATAAGTGATTGAATGCACCTCGTCATTGCCAGTCTGGTACAAGCCGCAGTGATCCCATTCTTGTGTTAGTGAGGGTGTTGCTAACGATTTTTGAAATGTTAACTGTAACACGAACTTGGATTTGAACAGACTCAGTATAAAGAAAAATAGTTTACCCGTAAGCAGTGTAAATATCAATGTAAAAGTAAATGGAAGCCTTTGTATATAGATATTGTTTCGTGTCGATGTCTACCTGAAACTAAGTTCTGCCCAAAAGTGCATACATGCACTGATGAAATTCAAAAGGAACCGGACATGAACCTGTAGTAGAGATAAAAAGCATGCGTTCTTGTATCCAATGTTTAAAGACGTTGGAAACGCTAGAATCTCCAATACGGTAATGATAACGCTGATCAACAGCCAAAAAATATCCTAAATAAAATCAACAAAATATTACTATTTTTAATGTGCTAAAACCGGAATGAAACTTATTTTTTCAATATTAGTTCAAGTTTTAGAGATACGGTAATTATACAGGGTGGCCCATAAGTCCTTTGAGCTGAAAAAAAAAGGAATAAAACCAAACTAGTTACATTATGAAGAATTACTATATTTTGTTATCATCTTTATTGAATGGGAATTATCTTTTAAAAATCACATCGTCTAAATGCAATCCATTACGATCACGGCACTCATATAAACGACGTCTAAAATTGTCGATGACTGCGCGGCAAGTCAACACTGTAATGCTTGCCATTTCTCTTCGGATATTTTCTTTCAGGACATCAACTGATCGCGGAGTGGTGTCGTACACTTTACTCTTGAGGTAGCCCCATAAAAAGAAGTCCATTGGGGTCAGATCTGGACTACGTGGTGGCCAGGAAATGTCTCCTCTTCGAGAAATTACTTTGCTGGGAAAAAGTTGACAGACGACGGGCATAGAAGTGTTGGAGGTGTGGGCAGTTGCTCCGTCCTGTTGAACCCAGGTCTGCGTATTCTAGCCTGGAAAATTCTGCAACGCTGGTGTCAAAAACTCTTCTATCATTGCTACAAAGCGCTCCGAAGTAACAGTTAATGCGCGACCTCTGTCGTCCTCAAAAAATAAGAGCCTACGATGCCATGCGCTGACATAGCAGCCCAAACTGTAACTTTAGGGCTGTGTAAGGGCTTCTGATGCTTACGCCTTGGATTTTCGGGGCTCCAATAACGGCAATTTTGTTTATTTACATGCCCGTTTAAATGGAAGTGAGCCTCGTCCGAGAACAACACATTATTGAGCGAAGAAAATCGATTCAACATTTCATTCGCAAAGTTTAGTCTCTGAATAGCGTCATTATCTTTTAATTCCTTCACTAACTGAATTTTGTAAGCGTGCAGACGTAAATCTTTCCTTAAAATCCGCTGTAAAGATGTTCTGGGTACGTTTAGTGCACTGGAACGCTTACGAGTAGATTGGGTAGGATTTTGACGAACAGACTGTGCCACAATGTTGATGTTTTCTTCAATAAGAGTTGTCCTTGGTCGACCCCACCGCTGTTTATCTAACGTCGAACCAGTCTCTTCGAACTTAGCAACCCAGTTCTTAATCGTTTGAGCTGTTGGACACTTTGTAAAATTGTGTAAATTGTGGTATTCTCGATATTTACGCCGCGCAATGGTTGCCGAATCATTATTTTGATAAAACGTGCGCACACAAAAAGCACGATCCGCTCCAGTGAAACACTCCATGTGCGACTGAATTCCCAGACACTGAAGATACTGCCCCCACCTCGCCCGCGCCGCTCACGCTCACCCGTTAAATTTTATTCAAATTTGAAATTTCAAAGGACTTATGGACCACCCTGTATGTGTTCCTGCGGTGACAGTGTTAATATACTGTAATTCACAAGAATGCACGTGCTACATTTTTATATTCGGCAAGGAAAGATGATGTAATCGGCATGATTGTGTTACATTATACATACGTGTACATTATATTGTTTTATATTAGCCATTTTTTCATCAGTTGGCTGACAGCGTTCATGCAAGATGTCTCGAAAGTGTGTAAACAATCCAGATCAGTTTTGTTACGTGTGTGGTGATGTGACTTTTGCGTCTCAGAGACGGTCTATTACTCCACTAATAACAAAGGCATATCAGCTTTATTTCGGTTGTAAACTAGGTGATCAAGACAAACAGTGGGCACCCCACATCTGCTGAAATACAAGTGCTTCAAGTCTGAGGAGCTGGTTAAATGGCAAAAAACGGTCTATGCGCTTTGCTGTCCCAATGGTTTGGAGAGAGCCTACAAATCATATTAATGATTGTTACGTTTGCATGGTACTTTGTGTTGGACAAGCCACAGGTATGTCCAAGAAAAAAAAATCGGTTATTAACTACCCAAACATACCATCTGCGATGAGACCTGTGCCTCACAGTGACGAAAATCCTATACCAAAACCCCCAGAATCCTACACTTGCGAATCAGAAAACGAATCAGATCATGGCGATCGAGTGATTCGTCAGGAAGAAGATATACCATCAACGTCAAGAGATCCTGATTTTATACCGAGCACGTCATGCCACCAACCGCACAAAATAACACAGTCAGAATTAAATGATCTTGTAAGATATTTAGAACTTCCACAATGTAAGGCAGAGTTACTTGGATCAAGACTGCAGCAGTGGAACTTGTTAGAAGACGATGTTTCGGTATGTGTTTTTCGTAAACGCCACAAAGAACCATTTTTCAATATGGAGAATAACTTGGTTTTCTGCAGTAACATTAACGGCTTACTGGCGGCTTTAAATATAAACTATAACCCAGAAGAATGGAGATTGTTTATAGACAGTTCAACATTGAGTTTAAAGGCAGTGTTATTGCATATTGGAAATATTTTACCATCTCTTCCTGTAGGATATGTAGTTCACATGAAAGAATCATATGACAATATGAAGTACCTATTGACATGCATAAAATACGATGAGCACCAATGGCATATTTGTGGGATTTGAAAGTTGTTGCACTTTTACTTGGGCTGCAGCTAGGCTACACAAAGTTTTGCTGTTTTTTGTGTGAATGGGACAGTCGGGCAAAGGCACTTCATTACACCAGACAAAACTGGCCTGTTAGTCAATTCCTAGAGCCAGGTCAAAAAAATGTACAGCATATGCCATTAGTAGATTCGAAAAAAATTTATTACCACCACTGCATATCAAGTTGGGCCTAATGAAAAACTTTGTCAAGGCATTAGATAGAGATGAGTCAGCTTTTCAATACCTGCGTCAGAAATTTCCAAGACTAAGTGAGGCAAAGGTTAAAGAAGGTACTTTTGTTGGGCCAGAGATTCGACATATTTTGAAAGATACACAGTTTGAAAACACTTTAACAGGTATTGAAAAAACTGCTTGGAATGATTTCCGTCTGGTGGTCACTAATTTCTTGGGAAATAGAAAAGCTGACAACTATAAAACCCTTGTCAAAAATATGCTGTCAACGTATCAAAAGATGGGCTGTAATATGTCTCATAAGATACATTTCCTACACTCACACCTGGACTTTTTTCCTGACAATTGCGGAGCCGTAAGTGATGATCACGGCGAACGCTTTCATCAGGATATTTCAACAATGGAAAACAGGTACCAGGGAAAGTGGAATCCTTCCATGCTTGCAGACTACTGTTGGACTCTTGGTAGAGATGCTCCAGAAACGATCCATAAAAAAACAGCAAAAAGACAGCGCATATAGTGATTCTTATAAGTATATGAATCTTGTTACTTTTTTTAATATATCCTTAAAAATAAAAAGTTTTTTTTCTAAACCGCAACTATTTTTTTTATTTCATTGTCATTTTTGGATTCAGCGCCCCAAAATTAACAAAGAAGTGCACTTTTCCCACAAGATACAATTAAAAAACTAAAATTTGTTGTCCAGTGAATTTGATGGTTCAGTTCATTGGTAGGTAACAGGCATGGAGTTCCCTCTCACTTCCAACCTTTACTAGTAGTCTTCAGATATTTGAAGTCTGCGATCAGAGACATCATGAAAATGATAACGGTTACTTGTTTAGAAAAAAAAAATTATCCATACGTGATGTGTTTTCCTTAGTTACAACCCTTCCCTTGTGGTGACGTTACTTGATCTTTAAATTTATTAGTGATGAGACGATAGTGATGATGGTAATCATTTAGTCAAGTGGTAATATCTGACACCTTTTTTTGAAAGGATAAACGGGACGTTTTAATATCCTCGTATTTACCTATGTTTTTTGAAAAATGATCTCACATTTAGATTCATGCAGTCTGTTATCGTCAGTACTATGAAAGGGATAATGGTGATGTTTCAGCTTATTGCTAATACCGTGCACCTCTTGTTCGTAGGGGTGGAACAGAACGTGGAGGGGGCATAATCTAGGTAATTAATTGGCGTGGCCGTTGGCTGAGTGTGTGTATTAACAGCAGACATTACGGCTGACCCCTGGCCTGTGAAACATAATTACAATAAATTCAGGACCACCGCACCACCGCCACCACCACCCGGCTATCCTGACACTCGCTCGAGGCGATCACTCCATTGCTGGGTCATAGATGTTAACCGGCCAGCTACCTCCAGCTATTGTGTTGCATTTCGCAATGTTAATCTTGTCGGTTTTAATCGAGTTTTGTGATTCTCTACATACAACGCAATGGAGTCTACTACTCATTTTACTTTCTATGCCACTTGGGGGTTGAAGTTGTAAGGGGCAGGGGAGGATATTTCTCAATTTTTTGATATCAGCATATTTGTATCCCCAACCACGGTAATTCTATTCAATTTCGCACGTCTTAGATTTCCACGTGCATTTGCTTCTAAAACTTCAATGACGGGGAAATGTTTTCTATATGCTTCTGCTACCTGGGCTCACCGCCCGGCGTACTGGCATGGTTTCTTGATATCCCTATTCAATATAGTTTTATTTGCATATAGAAGTCTTAGTCTTAGATAACTAGACTCACACAAATGGCAAACGCTCTCTTAGAACCTGACATCTTCATCCAAATGAAGGATCCGTCAGAAGAAGCGCATGTTTTTTAAAGGAGTAGTACAGTCAAAATAAGTATGGGAAAAGAATAAAACAAAATTTACGTTCTAAAAACTATATCGGGCATATGGCGCTCTTGAGCCGAAATGCAGGAATAAAGCCTCTCCCGAAATGAGCCCACTGCATCGGCCAGCATCCGTGCAGGAATTTGGGTTACTTACTTCGGGGTATGCAGGGGGTGCCCATGCAACTGTTAGGGGTTCACTGGGGACCAATGTCGACAATTTTGTTTACTGATGTATCCATGTACATGAAAATGTGCTTCGTCACTCATAAACAACGTCATGTCATTGTTATCCAACTGTTCAATCATGAGCTGTACAAAATTAACACATTGTGCGTAATCTCCTGGCAAACTGGACAGTTTATTACACTAATATACAATCTCTCTTTTCTAAGCTACTTGAACTCCAAGCATTTGTTCGAGACAATAATCCAACGTTCGTTTGCCTTACTGAAACATGGCTCCTTTCTAACGTGTCCGACTCTTCCATCAATTTGCCTGGATACTATTTATACAGAATGGATTCACCACGCACTCCTGGTTTTGGTGGAGTATGCATTTATGTTCGCACGGAAATCGCGTCGGCTTTCTCGGTATCTCCCTCTTTCAGTCCTTTCGATGGCATTGACAATCTATTTTTGGAATTGAGGTGCCCAAATTTCAGCTTCACGGTAGGCTGCATATATCGGCCACGGCCCTGTTTGGGAGACACACACCTGTGCAGTCTCATTTCAGATCTCTTAAATAAAAACACCAACCTTTTCATAGCTGGTGACTTCAATCTACGTGACATTAGCTGGCCTATGTCAACCATTCCTTAATGCAATTCTTCTTCTGCTGCTTACATCGACTTGCTACGCAACTCTAGCGCATATCTCAACTTGTTGATCGTCCAACGAGATTCAGGGAAGGACAGACGCCTAGGGCTCTGGATTTGATATTCGTTAACGACGCCGACTTTGTTTCTAATTTAGATTATTTGCCACCTTTTGGCAAGTCTGACCACTGTTCACTTTTATCTTCTCTCCAGTTCAATATAAATAGTCGTCCTACAACCGATAAGTTTAAAACCATCAAAATTGTAAACCACGATGCTCTTAACCAAGCCCTGTCTGAAGTCAACTGGCCTGCTTTGCTTAACAACCGTAGCACCCAAGATATGTATGTGGGACACTTTCGCTCAACGAGTTATAAGCGAAACGGCTGACAATACTGTTGAAAAGAAGGTATACTGTGACCCCTCAAAGCCCTGGATCAACTCTAACATATCGAGGATGCTTCGTCACAAGAGATCTTTGTGGCAACGGTTTAGGAGGAGTGGCCATTCACAAGATTACGTGTCCCATCGATTCTTTTCTAACTTCCTATCTATAAAAGAAAACTCGTTACCTCCAAAAATAAGAAGAAGCTGTTTCGGTATCTAAGAACAAACCTGAATTTCCAAAGTTTCATCACCTCAGATCCGCGACGCTGACGGTCATCTCCACATGGATGCCACCGAATCTGCCAACTTACTGGCAGAGTCCTTTAGTGATGACTTCGTCAATGAGCCTAATGGAGACCTTCTACCGACCACTATCTGCCATAGGTGTCCCAACAGCCTTTGCGAAGTTGAGTTCCTGCCTGAAGATGTATTAATGCACCTGCGAAATCTGAAGACCTCTTCCTCCCCTGGTAAAGATGGGATGACGGCTGCTGTACTTAAAAACTGCGCTTCAGCACTGGCCCTACCATTAAGCTTGATATTCACATCGTCTTTTAGATCTCATACCCTACCCTCATGCTGGCTTAGTGCTTCTGTTACCCCTGTATTCAAAAAGGGCGACAAATCCTCCGCTAAAAATTATCGACCAATAAGTCTCGTTCCTATCGCCGCCAAAATAGCTGAAAGAATCATATTAGATAAGCTCCTGTCATTTGCTTTCTAAAATGACCTTATCCCTAAGAATCAGCATGGATTTCTCCCTGGTCGATCAATAATGACCAACCTTCTCCACTCTCTCAACGATTGGACTCAGTATCTGGACATAAAGACTCCTGTTGATATAATCTACTTAGATTTTTCTACGGCTTTCGATCGCGTACCACATAGAAGGCTTCTGTTTAAGTTGGAATGTATGGGAATAAGAGGCGAGTTGTTACTGTGGATTAAGGCTTTTCTCACCGGGAGGACTTTCTCTGTGGGCGTCAGTGATAGCCAGTCTCACCTTCATCATGTAGCAAGTGGAGTTCCTCAAGGCTCTGTCTTGGGACCAGTGCTGTTCCTTCTGTATACAAGTGACCTGAACGCATTGATTTCCTCCACATGTTCAGCTTATGCCGATGACACCAAGATTTACAATAGTCGTAAATTCTACTATGCTTCAACGAGATCTTGATATTGTTTGTCAATGGTCAGTTGGCTTTTACCCTTAAATCTAACTAAGCGTTGTGTCATTCACCTCGGGAAGACAAATCCGCGATTTACATACAAGATCTCTGACCACAACATCGAAGCAGTTTCCAGCCACACTGATCTGGGCGTTGTAGTCAACGATCGTCTTTCCTGGTCAGAGCATATTCACCACGTTACATCAAAAGCCAAGAAACTTCTATACATGCTGGAGAGGTCTTTCAAAGGATCCGATGTCAACACTTGCGCCTACATTTACAAGGCATTCGTGAGGCCAATTCTTGAATTCGCTGGCCCGGTATGGGACACTGTGCTTCTGCGCGATAGAAATCTCGTCGAATCAGTACAGCGTCGGGCTATTCGTATCCCTTTTGGACAACGAACACCAAGCTATGAAGATCGCCTTGAATTATTCAACCTGACCTCATTCTCTGAGCGAAGACTTCGTGGCGATCTTATAGTTACGTTCAGGATACTTCATGGTTTGATGGGCACCAACCTCATGCATCTATACCGTCTGTCGTGCAGCAATCTACGCGGACACAGCTTCAAACTGCATAAGGAGCTATTTAAAACAACAGTCCGACAGTGGTTTCTTCCCAACCGCATATTCAACACCTGGAATAGTTTACCTGAAAGTGTGGTTGGTGCTACTTCAGTCAATAGCTTCAAAGTGCAGTATGATAGCTGGAGGAGTGGACAAACTTTATAGCTATGAACTGTCTTTTTTTTATTTTTTTCTATTTGATGTATTTGTGTTACGTGTCCGTACATTATATTTACTGCATGAGCTTATAGTACTGTGTACTCTGCTCATCTCAATTATCATAATAATAATAATAATAATAATAATAATAATAACAGTTGTTGTCAAACTTGGATTTTGTAACGATGGAACACTAAATCCTTCTACAAGATGCGACGTACAGAGGACGCGTGGATCCCTAGGGAACTGGCACGCAAACGGGCGGAACGATTCGGGCTTTGCAGCATGTCAACTCTCACTCTGTCTACGTTTTCGGGGGTTCTAACAGTACGGTACCGACGTACAGTGAACACACGATGCTCAACGTTCCAAACCATCTTGCCAACTGAAACGGCACGTCTCCCACTATCCAACAAGCCCTTCCACACCGTCACGGGACCAGCCCATTCGAAAGACACGCGTTCTTCCTCACGACGCTGTATAAACCTAACTTCTTTACGGTATGGGAAAATGTATCATTGATAGATATGTTTAATTTTGATTGGAAGAAGGCACGCTTTTTCTTTGAGCAAAAAAGTAAATCTGTTGATGTGGATGTGTTTAGTCGTAAATTGTGTTTCGTACCGTATGTACATATACATTGTAAATCTAGCTTAATAAACTTCTTAGCCACGTGATTGTTGTTCGGAGAGAAACTATAGAAAACTCAAATATCAATACAGCAGACGCTCGATAATGTAAACTAATTTAATCCAAGTGTGGTTCACATTATCGAAATGTTTACATTAGCGAACGTGATTTATATAATATTTGATTTATTAAAAGAAACGTTTAATACATACTATTTATAACAAAATAATCAAATATTCTAACAGCGATAAGTATTTTTTTAATTAGAAGAAAAATAATTAACAATTTTTGTCTGCTTAAATTTGCGCTTAGCATTGTCTTCCAATGCCTGCGCCCGTAATTTACGAAGAACTAAAATATCCGTGTATGAAACTTCTTTTCTTTCAGCCCAATCTAAAGCTTAAAAACTTGTATAGCTTGCGCGTCAGTCACTACACTTCTGACTTCAATGGGATCGTTCTCATCATCCTCACTGTCCATATACTCCTCCTTATCAGCATCATTCGTCTGCTTATATTCGTTCCATAAATTAATATCAGCAGGAGTACAAACAATGTTGAGATTCACTGTTTTCAATAAATCAACAACATCCAATGACACACTAATAACATTATCATTATTGGATCGCAAACGTTCTCTAATTACGCCTAAGGGTACATCGTCTTCTTCATCATCTTCATTATTGGTACAAAAGAGATTGTTCCAACATTTTTGAATAGTTTGCTGGTTAAGTTCATTCCAGGCCATATTTAAATCTAAAACAGCTTCTCGTAATGTTACTTTTTTAAAGCCTCAGATAAGTTTTCAGGATTCTTTGATACGACAGACGAAAGTAGAAACTTCCTATATTATAGTTTGGTGAGTCTTATTATATTCTGGTCCATCGGTTGAATTAACGGTGTTACGTTGGGCGGCATGTACATGACGAAAATTGACCCATCCCTGCTCCTCAGTTGTTGCTCGGGAGGATGACTTGGTGCATTATCCAATAGTAACAACGCTTTTATTGGAAGCTTCTGTTGTTTTAGGAAACCTTTTACCTACAAATTGAAAACACATACCTGAGGGACAAAGCACCTGTGGAACCATTTCAGGAACATACTGCTAGTCATCCAAACGGTTTTTGAACAGTCATAATCAACAGGGATATTAACATTTTTCTTCCCGGGGCAGATTTTTCAAATGATGCAGCATAGGTTTTCTCTGGTAACATTTTCCAATAAAGGCCACTTTCATCTGCGTTGAAAATTTGTTCCATTCTTAAATCTAGCTCGGTAATTGTTTTCATCAATTTTTCTTTGAATGGTTGCACTAATTGTGGTTGTGCTGATAATTTTTCACTAGATATAGACAGCAGTCGAATTCCATATCTTGTTTTGAATCGTTGTAGCCAGCCATCACTAGCTACGAAATTTTCAGTTTCTTTCAGTTTTTCATTTAACAGTCTCGCTCTCTGTTTAAGTACTTCGCCACTAACTGGGACATGATTTTCCCGTTGTTTTAAAAACCACTTATACAGGGAATTTTCCATTTTAGGTGCCTTCTCATTTTTTAAAGTTTTTCTTTTTCCCGGACCTCCAAATGTATTGCACGTTCTTTGTAAAATTTGAGTTTTCATACGCTTAATTTTACAGATTGTTGCTTTCGATACTCCATATTTTTTTGGTAACTGTGTCACTCCCGTACCTAGTGCAACTTCGTCTATGATTTTCACTTTCTCACTCAACTTTAAACACTTTCTTTTATAGGATGTGGATGCCATAGTCGTAAAATATATTAACGCGTGCAATGTATTCACTTAAGTTCAAAAATGAAATACATACGTACGTATAAACGTATCCTAAACGATCATACGACTGACCGAGTTTGTCGTATTTTATCGCAGAGGTGAATCCCCTACACTCTACATCATAAATCGGGGACTCCCCGACGCCCGACATAAATCATCGAGACTTCAGCATTTTACCGTCGCGCTGTTTCCGTGCGCCGAGAGTTGTTTACGTTATCGAGCGTACACATTGTTTACGTTATCGCGCGTTCCGTTTGATCCTATAGAACAAAGTTTGTGTTTACATTAGCGCAAGTTTTCATTATCCCGTGTTTACGTTATCGAGCGTCTGCTGTATAAGATTGACTTGGATAATGTTGAAGAGTGTTAGCGATATCAAAAGTGTATACAAAGAACATGACAGGCCCTAATATGGATCCCTGAGAAACGCCGGAACAAATAGGTCTTTTTGTGACATATTGATGTTCATTTAGGTAACAATTTATGAACTATCAGATTCCTTTTAGGACTCCGCAATACAGAATATGATTGGTTATCTTCAGATAAATTACCTTAATCAATGGTTATAGCCTGCCACTGGAGGTAGGTTTACATCGCCGTTGTGCATAGATCGTTCTCAATACGATACCCCCAATTGAAACTGATACACCTCTGTCTGTGGAAGTGAATAGGAGTCAGGTCTAATGAAAGGTGAAATGAAACAATGGTCTGCATTTCGGTCTCAGGCGCACATAAAATGTTTGGACAAAGGGCGCAGACATTATTATTGCGAGGCAGACCCCGTGCCGGGAGACCGTCGTCTGTTGGCGGTTTTGTGTTGTACGCGCCGCCGGCGCAAAGTTGGTTGGTTTCTTCCTCTGTGCAGAATTGCGACTCATTCGGTATGTGTTGTTACTGCAAGGTAAACAGAAAATGTCTACCGTATATCCAGTGCCGCATCCAAGGGGCATTTCTGCAATTGTGGGACGCCTTTATGGCCGCCTTGATTTTCATAGTATACTAAGTGACATATAAATCCGAACACCCAGTTTAAATGGTTTTATTTTAATAAAAGTTGGTGAATGTATTTATCTTTCTGTAAATAACAAGCGAAAAAATTTTCAGCCTTATCAGTTGGACATTCCGGTTTTTATACTGTTTTTTTTTAAATCACTAACGCTCTAAAAATGAATATTTCAGCCGCAGTAAAGAATCAACGTTGGCGGATTTTGGTTCTTGACATCCTTTACGATCGGTTACGATACCTAGAGTACGGAGACCTGTACGATTTCGTCAACTTAGTGAGATTGATAGGGGCCGTATAGTGGGACTTCGGGTTTCTCCACTACCAGGTCCATTGCAAATGAATGGTTTGCAGAACACGGAAGACCTATTGGCATGCGAAGTGTTTACCGACGAATGAGAAGTTTTGGTTTGTTTTCATACCGGCCACACTTGGTCCTCCCTTTAACTCGAGAACACCGACGTAATCGCCTTGAGTGGTGCAGACAACGGTCACTCTGGGATCAGGAATGGAACAGTATTGTCTTTAGTGACGAGTCTCCATTTTGTTTAGGCATGTACGATGGTCGTGCCAGGGTTAGAAGGTGACGTGGTGAAAGGAGGAATCCACAGTTTTTTGTTGAAAGACATGTTCATCACACTGCTGGAGTTATGGTTTGGGGTGCTATAGCTTATGGTTCCAGGTCACCTTTAATCTTCATCAGAGGTAACATGAACGCGCAGCGTTATATCCACGAAGTTCTAGCACCCTATCTTTTACCCTATCTTGACACCCTGGCAGATCCAACTTTCCAACAAGATAATGCCCGACCACATGTTGCAAGAGTCACAATAGACTTCTTTCAACATAATGATGTCACATTGTTACCATGGCCACCAAGATCTCCCGACTTATCCCCAATTGAGCACGTGTGGGATATGATGGGTAGGAGATTGCCCAATTTGCAACGTCCTTCTCAGACTCTTGAAGCACTTCGAGAGGAGTTGGTGGTTGCCTGGAATGAGATACCACAGGAGGACATTTACCACTTGATCAGAAGCATGCCTAGGCGCGTTGGAGAATGCGTAGCACATCAGGCTGCATCCACACATTAATAAAGGTCAAAGGGCTTTAAAGCAGTGCAATCATTTTGAAATTTTTATCATTTACTTATTATGCTTCATTAAGTACTTATACAAAATTTTATTAAAATAAAACCATTTAAACTGGGTGTTCGGATTTATATGTCACTTAGTATAGATTTCTACCGTGTCAGCGACAGCGCTTTCCTATTGTGAGGCTATGTTTTCTTTTTTAATTTTAAGAAATTTCAGGCTATGTAACAGATGATACAAATCAAAAGCATGAACAATTTGATGCAAGTTGATATTTGTAACAACTTCAGAATAGAGCGCTGACACGGAACAGTAGAAAAAAAATCAAGGCCATAAAGGCGTAGGAACGACTGAAGATAAGGTCCTAAGGCCCTGAACACATGATGCTTCTCGACAATTCTTTATTAACCCAGATATGCCTAGCGTACAATTTATGGTACACCGTAAACAAGTCGCGACTTGCAACGACTTGTGCTTATTTCGACGCGGTAATAGCAGATGTATTCAGTAAGCCTTAGTAAATGGTAACGTGCGGTTGGGTGTTATCGTTGTATTGAGATTTTTTTGCGATTTTTTTATTATTATTATTAAACAACAAATTTGAGTTGAGTACAAGTACTATAAACTCAAACACAAAAATAGATAATAGTGTACAGACAAAAGAAATATAACAATTTGACAATCTTAGCACTTCTGAAGTAGACATATACAGAATGGGAACAATATGTTAAGCACTGCGGTGTCTATCGTAATTGTTTTTGAAACTGTTGACGGATTCCGAGTTCACTACATAAGATGGAAGACTGTTCCATGTATCGAAGACACGGTTTAAGATGAAGCGCTGACGAGTAGAGGTTCTAAAAGCTTCCTTCTGCAATTTGAAGTTATGGCCTCTGAGACTGTTCGTTGCCAGACGAAATAGATGCGACATGTCCACACCAAACAAATTATGCAGTGCTCTGAAAGTGATGATGAGATCTCCTCGTACTCTTCTATCAGCAAAAGCAGGCAGGTTATATAGCTCGAGGCGGTCTTCATAACTTGGCCTACGTGTGCCATATGGCATACGTGTAGCACGACGCTGAACGGCCTCTAATAAGCTGCTATCGCGAACAAGGTTTGAATCCCATACCGGACCAGCAAACTCCAGTAGGGGTCGTACGAAAGTTGTGTACAAAAAGGAGGAAGTACTAACGGTGCAACCGCTAAATGACCTTTCCATCATATATAGCAACCGCTTTGCCTTAGAGGTTATGTTCTGAATGTGCTCCGACCAGGTGAGCCGGCCATTAACTGTCAGACCAAGATCTGTGTGATGAAGAACAGTCTCTAAGGTATGTTTGCCAATCTTATATGTTAAGTTAGGATTATTCTTTCCCAGGTGGAGAACGTAGCATTTCGATAGATTTAAAGGCAGGAGCCAGAGTTCTGACCACTTTCTGATCAGCTTGAGGTCTTCTTGAAGCACAGATGAGTTCATGACAGTGTTATAGACTTTAGTATCATCTGCATAGATGGAACACATAGAATAAAGTCGGGTGGGAAGGTCGCTTGTATAAAGAAGAAAAAGTATTGGCCCTAGCACAGATCCTTGTGGAACTCCACTAGTAACACGATGACTAGAAGAATAGGCGTCTCCAACACGGACGGAGAAAGATCTGTCTAACAAAAAAGCTTCAATCCATAACAACAAATTTCCCATGATTCCAAGATGTTCAAGCTTGTGCAGGAGCCTTTTATGCGGAACTCGATCGAAAGCTCTGGAAAAATCCAGAAAAACCACGTCGACCGGTTCATTTGCGTCTAAAGATCTGGTCCAATTGTCAATGCAGTGTAACATGTTGGTGATAATTGACCTACCAGGAATAAAACCATGTTGGTTGCTAGGCAGCAGGTTGTTCTTGAACGCAAATGTCATAAGTTGTTCCTGGATGATCTTTTCGGCTATTTTCGCAGCTATAGGCACAAGACTGATAGGACGGTAGTTTTTCGCAGATGTTTTATCTCCTTTTTTGTATATAGGTGTCACAGATGCAGTACGCCAACAGGAAGGAAAGATGTGATTTTGAATCGAGGAGTTGAATATAATGCACAGGGGGTATGCGAGAGCTGAGGCACAGGACTTCATAACGGCAGAAGTAATCCCATCCTTTCCAGGGGATGAACAAGTTTTCAGTTTAGTAAGGTGCCTCTTAATGTTCTGAGGTTGAAAATCTATGCTCCAGATGGTCGCTAGGCATCTATGAGGGCTGGATAAGTTCGGAAGAGTACCATCACCATCAGGTTCATTCACAAAGTCTTCGCTGAAAGCATCGGCAAGAAGATTGGCAGATTTTTCGGCATCAGTATGTAGGTGGCCATTGGGATCACGGATTTGTGGGGAAGAAACCTTAGAGTTCAGGGTGGATCTCAAGTATCTAAAAACTTCTTCTTATCTTTCGATAATACAAGATTTTGCTCATAATTGCGCTTGGCGTTTTTCAAGTTCTTCGAAAGGATGTTAGAGAAAGATCGATGAGATACATAATCCTGTTGTAGTCTACTTCTTTGGAATCTTTGCCATAACGCTTTTTTATGCCTCAACATCCTTGAGAGGTTATGGTTAATCCAAGGCTCTCTTGGGTGACTGAATATCTTCTTTGTGAAGTTTTTATTTTTTGTGACATGGCTGAATATGGAATACGATTTGCCAAGTAAGGAAATATATGGTCTTTACCTAAATAAAAAAAAAAATTTTGATTGCTTCTACCAATAAAACAGACATGCTTTTTTCCAGTTTTAATGCCAAATTATTTATGTTATTATTTTGGATTCACAATTGCGTCATTATACAGGTATTTGAGTGTGCAAAATATGGTACGCCAGGAAAATACAAGCCTGTTTCATTTTTAGGGGCTTTTCTCTGGAGGAAGGCCTTGCTATGCTGGAGGATAATGAAGATGTAGTAGCAAATGTCGATAATATCACAATGATGCCTCCCATCAATGCTTGTGACATTCTCACAGACGAGGGCTCCGGCGATGAGAACGTAATGTCAGCTGATAATCACCGGGTTCACAGTTATAAGCACCTGCTGAGATAAACATACATCATGAAAAATTTAGCATATCTTCATCTGATTCCGAAGATAATATTCCATTGTCTGAATTGGCTAAAAAAATAAAAAGCTACAGAAACGAAAAACGTACAAATGATGGGTGAAGGAGGATCTACCACAAGAAGTTCCAGGAAACTTCGAAGAAATTCTTGAACAAAATAATTCTTCTAAGACTCCACTTGAATGGTTTGCACTTTTTTTTGACGGCGAACTTATAACACGCATAACAACTGAAACAAATAGATATACCAGGCAAAAGAATCGCCAACAAGACGTGCAAGAGTATGAAATAAGGGCATTTATTGGAACACTAATGTTGAGTGGTTATGTCGATGTACCACGTAGAAGAATGTTCTGGGAACGTGAAAGAGATGATAATAACACTGATCAACAGCTAAAAAATATCCTAAATAAAATCAACAAAATGTTACTATTTTTAATGTGCTAAAACCGGAATAAAACTTATTTTTTCAATATTAGTTCAAGTTTTAGAGATACGGTAATTACATGTGTTCCTGCTGTGACAGTGTTAATATACTGTAATTCACAAGAATGCACGTGCTACATTTTTATATTCGGCAAGGAAAGATGATGTAATCGGCATGATTGTGTTACGTTATCCATACGTGTACATTCTATTGTTTTATATTAGCCATTTTTTCCTCAGTTGGCTGATAGCGTTTATGCAAGATGTCTCGAAGGTGTGTAAACAATCCAGATCAGTTTTGTTACGTGTGTGGTGATGTGACTTTTGCGTCTCAGAGACGGTCTATTACTCCACTAATAACAAAGGCATATCAGCTTTATTTCGGTTGTAAACTAGGTGATCAAGGCAAACAGTGGGCACCCCACATCTGCTGTAATACATGTGCTTCAAGTCTGAGGAGCTGGTTAAATGGCAAAAAACGGTCTATGCGCTTTGCTGTCCCAATGGTTTGGAGAGAGCCTACAAATCATATTAATGATTGTTACTTTTGCATGGTACCTACAAGCCACAGGTATGTCCAAGAAAAAAAAATCGGTTATTAACTACCCAAACATACCATCTGCGATGAGACCTGTGCCTCACAGTGACGAAAATCCTATTCCAAAACCCCCAGAATCCTACACTTGCGAATCGGAAAACGAATCAGATCATGGCGATCGAGTGATTCGTCAGGAAGAAGATATGCCATCAACGTCAAGAGATCCTGATTTTATACCGAGCACGTCATGTTACCAACCGCACAAAATAACACAGTCAGAATTAAATGATCTTGTAAGAGATTTAGAACTTCCAAAATGTAAGGCAGAGTTACTTGGATCAAGACTGCAGCAGTGGAACTTGTTAGAAGACGATGTTTCGGTATGTGTTTTTCGTAAACGCCACAAAGACTTAGAACCATTTTTCAATATGGAAAATAACTTGGTTTTCTGCAGTAACATTAACGGCTTACTGGCGGTTTTAAGTATCAACTATAACCCAGAAGGATGGAGATTGTTTGCAGACAGTTCAACATTGAGTTTAAAGGCAGTGTTATTGCATATTGGAAATATTTTACCATCTCTTCCTGTAGGGTATGCAGTTCACATGAAAGAATCATATGACAATATGAAGTACCTATTGACATGCATAAAATACGATGAGCACCAATGGCATATTTGTGGCGATTTGAAAGTTGTTGCACTTTTACTTGGGCTGCAGCTAGGCTACACAAAGTTTTGCTGTTTTTTGTGTGAATGGGGCAGTCGGGCAAAGGCACTTCATTACACCAGACAAAACTGGCCTGTTCGTCAATTCCTAGAGCCAGGTCAAAAAAATGTACAGCATATGCCATTAGTAGATTCGAAAAAAATTTATTACCACCACTGCATATCAAGTTGGGCCTAATGAAAAACTTTGTCAAGGCATTAGATAGAGATGGGTCAGCTTTTCAATACCTGCGTCAGAAATTTCCAAGACTGAGGCAAAGGTTAAAGAAGGTTTTTGTATTGGGCCACAGATTCAAAATATTTTGAAAGATACACAGTTTGAAAACACTTTAACAGGTATTGAAAAAACTGCTTGGAATGATTTCCGTCTGGTGGTCACTAATTTCTAGGGAAATGGAAAAGCTGACAACTATAAAACCCTTGTCAAAAATATGCTGTCATCGTATCAAAAGATGGGCTGTAATATGTCTCTTAAGATACATTTCCTACACTCACACCTGGACTTTTTTCCTGACAATTGCGGAGCCGTAAGTGATGAGCACGGCGAACGTTTTCATCAGGATATTTCAACAATGGAAAAAAGGTACCAGGGAAAGTGGAATCCTTCCATGCTTGCAGACTACTGTTGGACTCTTGGTAGAGCTGCTCCAGAAACGATCCATAAAAGAACAGCAAAAACACAGCGCATATAGTGATGCTTATAAGTATATGAATCTTGTTACTTTTTTAATATATCCTTAAAAATAAAAAGTTTTTTTTCTAAACCGCAACTAATTTTTTTATTTTATTGTCATTTTTGGATTCAGCGCCCCAAAATTAACAAAGAAGTGCACTTTTCCCACAAGATACAATTAAAAAACTAAAATTTGTTGTCCAGTGATAATCAACTTGTCACAGAAGCGCTTACACGAGATAAATTTGAGTATATTATGTCAAATTTCCATTTAGTAGATAACTACAATATACAGCAAGGAGATAAGTTTGCAAAAGTCAGACCTTTATTTGCGAGCCTGAATCAAAAATTTATGGAACATGGAATTTTGACAGAAATGCATAGTGTAGATGACGCAATGGTTCCTTATTGGGAGACACTCAAGCAAACAGTTCATTCACGGAAAACCTATTCGATACGGCTATAAATTATGGGTCGGCGCATCAAGACTAGGCTACGTTTACTGGGTTGAACCTTACCAAGAGTCGTCAACCAACATTAGTAAGAACTATGCAGATTTGGGGGTTGGTGCTGATGTGGTATTAGAGTATTCTGATGCACTGAGGAGAAAATGGCCAAATGAAACATTTTATTTAGTTTTCGACAATTTTTTCACTACTCTCCCTCTTATGGTAAAATTGACAGAAAAAAATTTCTTTGCGACTGGAACTGCTAGAGAAAATCGTTTACAAGGCGTCCAATTCAGAGATTCTAAAATTATGAAAACGGAAAAAAGAGGTAAAAAAATTTCCGATACAAACATAATTGCAGTAAAATGGAATGACAATAATTTAGTACAACTCTGGTCAAATGCCGCAGGATTGCAACCAATTCGCTTTGTAAAGCGATACTCTCAAAAGGATAAAAAAGTATTCAGGAAAGACACAATCTGCAAACAAATCAATGTTTTAAAAAATGCTTGTGATTTTAGGTAGAATAGCCTCATCTTGTAAATGTATATAACGCAAATATGGGCGGCGTTGATCGTTGTGATCAAAATATTGTTCTGTATGGAATTTCCATCCGGGGTAAAAAGTGGTATTTTTCATTGATCAGCTACTGTATTGATATGGCTGTTCATAATTCCTGGCAACTTTATAGATCGCACGGAGGATCAATTATTGTTTAGACGGCGGCTTGCCACAGCCTTGTTACAACAAAACAAGAAACCGCCATCTTTTTCTAGAGGACGTCCTTCGGCTAATGAATATATAGATATTCGTTATGATCGTTTAGATCATTTTGTGATACCACAAGAAAAGCCAACTAGATGTGGCTCATGTCATGATAGAGCAAAAACAAGGTGCTCTAAGTGCAATGTAGGGATGCATGTAAAATGTTTTTTGTCCTTCCATACTAAACATTAATGTTCGCCTATGTGCCTAGTGTACCATATTTTGTACGGCATTTTTTACACTCTTTCCTAAAATAAAATTTAAAAAATAATAAATTTGTTTAATATATGCTTCGTATCTGGGTTGATTCTGAAAACGAGATATAGATTGAAACAATTAAGGCATAATGTAACCCCTGTGGCTTTGCTGTACATAGGACTCCACTCTCTGAGTGAATCAAAGCGCATCTATCTTTCAATTTCTGTTCATTGTACGACGTTTCGGCCACCACGGTGACAACAATGACATTAATTAAATTACACAAAGACGAGTCTATGTCGTTGGGTATGCAAATATGAGCAATATGACAGTCCTGTTACACCTTGAAGGCCAGTGCTATGCAACCAACATATTTTTTCGCGCAACGTTGCATCTCCGGCATATACCAACTCTTGTCATTTTTCAAAATGTGCTCTCGTAAACATAACTAACATTTCGTTAGCTAGCGTACAATGAGTTATGCTATTATCTCCTACTTTAGTTCTCAAGTATACAAGCTCCAGTACCAACGCATCGTATTAGTTGTGATGGTCATGTATCTCAATGGTGACTGGAGTTAATAACGGGTGATTTTTTAGGAGGTATAGGATTTGATTTTCAAAAAAAACACAACAAATTTGAAAAAACTACTAAATTTTTGAGTCGATAGAACGGTCGATATAATTTAATGTCTAAAGATTATTTCATATTATTGTTGGCCGCGGCTCCGCTTTAGATGGCCCATGCGCAAGGTCCAATTTTGGCACACTCTCTCCAACATATCGGACGGTATCTCACGAACAAATGCTTCAATATTGGCTTCCAGTGCATCAATCGTTGCTGGTTTATCCCTGTAGACATTAGCCTTAACATGGCTCCACAAGAAATAGTCCAACGGCGTTAAATCACACGATCTAGGCGGCCAATTGACGGGCCCCAGACGTGAGATAAAATGTTCACCGAACTCGCCTCTCAATAGGGACATTGTTTCGTGTGCGGTGTGGCATGTGGCACCGTCTTGTTGAAACCACATGTCGGCCAAGTGCAGCTCTTCCATTTTGGGCAAAAAAAAGTTTGTTATCATCGCACGGTAGCGCTCGCCATTCACAGTTACGTTCCGGCCATCGTCGTCTTTGAAGAAGTACGGCCCGATGATGCCACCGGCCCATAATCCACACCAAACAGTGATTTCTTCGGGATGCATTGGTAACTCTTGCAATGCGTCTGGCTGGTCTTCACTCCAGATGCGGCAATTTTGCTTGTTAACGTACCCATTCAACCAGAAATGAGCGTCGTCGCTGAACACAATTTTTCGATAAAAATGTGGATCTTCCTCCAACTTTGCCAGCGCCCATTCAACCACATTGGAAACGTTGTGGGAGGTCGTGTGGCTTCAATTCTTGCACCAGCTGTATCTTATAAGGTGTTACACCCAAATCCTGTCGGAAAATTTTCCACGTAGAGGCCCAATTGCTGCGAACGGCGGCGAATCGACATTTCACGGTCATCACTAACACTGGCGGATACAGCCGCAATATTTTCTTCAGTCCTCACTCTACGTCTGCGTGTTGGTGGTTTAATGTCCAATAATGTAAACTGGGTTTGAAATTTAGTCACAAGCTTCCGAATAGCTCCCTCAGTAAGCCGACCAAATTGCCCATAAATTGGAAGCAGTGCTCGATGCACTCTCTTAACCGAGCATGAATTTTGATAGTAAAACTCAATAATTTGCAAGCGTTGTTCGTTCGTAAGTCGATTCATGGTTAAATTATACACCAAACTGAACAAGTTTGACAATGACACAAGACACGATTCACGCGTCATCTATCAAAAATAGTGTTGCCGAAAAGATACTAGCAAAAAAATCACCCATTAGTAGCTATCTTGCAGAGAGAAAATAGCATCATGGCTATTTTTATAAAATGAATGGCGATCTAGAGTGTAGGTATAATTGGCCGACCAAGAGTTCTTGTAGCATTCAGTCCAATCTGTAGGCGTGTAGCCGAGGCACATCTTGCATTCTTTTGATATTCTATTAAGCTACGTCTGGCATACTAAATAAATCGAGCAAAGATTTCTGCACAATCAGCTTTGAAGCAAACCTTATTTTTGAAATCCTTGGGGCTGACATAAGGGTTGATGTCAAGGATCTACCTTACTTACCGATCAGCGTTTTGGGCAGTATTAACTCACCTGGAACAAAAGAATCTCTGTTAGTAACTGAATACAAAAGAGATTGAATCGATCTATCAATAAAAGGGAAAAACACCTGCAATCGGCCATCTAGGCATTTGTAGTACACACAGAGGTAATGCATCAAGTATTCTGCGGCTGGTCAACAACTCTAAGCGCAAATTGAAGATGGTTTCTATCTAAAAGTAAAGCTTATGGTTAGAGCACTCGTTGGTCACGGTTGTGGGAAGGCTTTTCTCTGTCTCATATAATGCTAATTTTAGATTCAGCCCTTTGTAATGTGATAGTTTATTATTCTTCCCGACACACCTACAATGCATAGAACTGAAACCTTATAAAAGACAGTAATAATAATAATAATCGTCTTTATTTAAACTGTACAATTTCATACAGAAAAACAAGAGTTGCATATGGTGGCGTAGTTTAGCAACATGCTACTCTTACACTTAACCACCCATGCAAAAAAACAAGTTGTTAAGTAGCAGATATCAAACAAAATATACATATATACATACACATGTACATACATACATATAAACATACATACATACATATACACACATTACATACGTACATGTTGCACCAAGGTTTGCTACATGTACACAAGGGAAGTGAAGAATCATTCAACAATATATCTATAGCAATCTAAGACTATGGATCCAAGCAAATATGAGATTTGACAGCTTTCTTGAAGCAATCTAAGGACATGGTTTTGAATTCAGGACTCAAGGCATTGTATAACACTGAAGCCCTGTACGTGAAAGAACGCTGGAATAAAGTTGTGGAGTGAATAGGTGTAGTTATCAAATCTGGAAATCTTATATGTCTATGATGAATATTACGCCTAAAGATCAGCTTTTCTCTTAAGTATATAGGTTTTGACATAAGTATTAGTTTATGAATAAAAACACGGTAATGATATTTGACAATATTTTTTGTTATCATCCAGTTTAATTCAATAAGACTACCAGAAACATGGTCAAAGCGCCTTAAACCGCAGATGAACCTAGCACAATTGTTTTGCACAATTTGAATCCGATTTCTAGTAACAACATTGAGACACGGATAATATAAAATATCACAGTAGTTGAAAATCGGCATAACCAAAGATGAACACAGTTTTTTCCTTAGCTTATAATTGAAAATTGCTTTATTGGCATATAGTGATCTCAGTCTCAAGTAGGCTTTCTTCAAAAGATTTTTAACATGACTGGTGAATCTAAGTTTGAAATCGATTACCACGCCAAGAATTTTAACCTCGTCAACCGGGTACAGTCTTTGAGATCCAATTTTAATGGTTAATCGACTTTTAATTTCTTCTCTCCTGCGATCCTTATCCAAAAATAACAGGCTGGATTTACCAGGATTTATTGACAGTTTGTGGTTATTCGAGAAGTCATACACTTTTTGAATATCATGGTTTATTGATGTCTGTGCCATTTCCATATTATCAGTATCAAAATAATGGACCAGTTCACAAAAACTCACAGCCTTAGGCAGATCAGCAATATATATATCAAAAACAACAAGGGACCCAAAACAGACCCCTGGGGTACTCCAGACGAGATTTCTAGAAAACTAGATTTATTGTTTTCAATTGATACACACTGCGATCGATTTGATATATAATTTCGGAAAAAGTTCAATGCAATTGGATCTATGCCATAATACTTCAACTCTGCTATTAACAACTCATGATTTATTTTGTCAAATGCCTTGGAATAATCGATTGACATCACTGCTACGCCCATTTTTTTATCAAGTCTCTAATAATATTATCCACTAAGTTTAAGAGGGAAGTAGTAGTACTGAAAGATTTCCTAAAAGCAGACTGATCAGATGGGATGATATGTTCCTCTGCATAATGCATTAGTTGTATGTGGGCTTAAAAATTCACTGTAGTGAGAACACGTATTGTTGTGAAACTTGAATTTAAGTTTACTAAAGAGTGAGGTTAAGATTCAGTACTGACGTTAGATCCCCGCGGCCTGCTATGTTTCTAAATGCAAAACTTAAAATACATCCCTCGTATTCCGAGACGGCATAAAGACATTTTTTTATAAGAAACTGCTTAAGTTAGTTTACATTGTCTTGTAGTCATAACTGTATAGATAAACCAACAGCCTGTTTTGAGGTACGTAACTCTTTTCACACTTCGAACTAATTTTATTATGTTGTCCCCTCCCCTGTCCCGCCCCTCGAATGAATGAATGAATGAATCTTAAAATTAGAGGCATCCCGGCCACCATAAGGAGTCAGTGCATACGCCGCTTAAGCGGGCCCTTATGCACCTCTACAATCCTTAGATCACAAGTCTCGCCCTTTTAGCGAAGTTGCGAATCGCCTTGAGTCCAAGCTCCTTGACGTACTGAGGGTCCAAAGTAATGGACCCCAGTATAGTCTGCCTATAGTAGCTCAGAGCTTCACAGCGACACAAAACGTGCGCCGAGGTATCTTCCTCTACTCCGCAGCGTTCGCACACGGGATCCTCAGCCACCCCCATCACGTGCAGGCGACTCCTTAACGTGTTATGGCCAGACAACAGTCCCACCATATTAGCGATACCGGATGCCTCGCTGCGAGGCAATCCAGAGCCTCCCTGCATTGCAATACAAGACTCGAAGTAATCTTACAGACACTTAGTGCTTTCATTGCAGCCTGGCTGTCGGATAAGATTGTTATTCTTCTCCTAGGCCCACCCTCCTCCAGAATGTGAGATACACAAGCCAGAATCGCAAAGATTTCCGCCTGGAAAATGGTGGTGTATCCACCGAGAGGCAGAGATAGCCTAGTTCTAGGCTCAGAGACCCCACCACCTGAGCCCTCTTCGGTGACCGAGCCTTCCGTGTACCAGACCTGCCCGCTCACTTCGGAGAATCCCCGGCTACCGGCGTCCCACTCCTCCCTCGTTGGATACTCCACAATAAACTTGCGGTTGAAGCGATATTTAGGGGTAATACGATCACCCCTGCTTAGAAGGACGGGGTCCTCCCTTTCTAATTCGACTAAGATGGCAGTATGCCCCTTGACAGTATTCAAGAAAGCCCAGCTGCCCTGACTCCACAGTCGATAAGCGACTACTCCCGCTTCACCGCGGATCACCAGATCCAACGGTGGGAGATCCAACAGAGCTTCCATTGCACTCAATGGCGTTGTTCGCACTGCGCTTGTAATGCTAATACAGGCCAAACGCTGAATTTTATTGAGTTTAGCCTTAGTTGTCTCAGTTCTACTGCAAGGCCACCAGACCAGGGAGCCGTATATGAGAGATGGACGTACTATCGTCGTGTAGAGCCAGTATACCACTTTGGGTTTAAGTCCCCACCTTACCCCGACAACACGTCTACAAGCCCACATCGAACACGAGCCTTGCTAACATTGTATTCCACATGCTCTCTCCAGTTCAGTTTGCAATCCAGATATTTCACTGACTGGGACAAAACTAATCTAGTCCCAAAGAAGGTCGGCATGACCAGCCTTCTCCTAGTGAATAGGATCAGCTCGGTCTTTTCAGCATTAACAGAAATATCGACTTCCCTACACCACGACTCCACGGAGCGCAGAACGCCCCGCATAATTTCCGAGACTGTCCTACAGAAACGCCCCCTAACTACTATGCTTACGTCATCAGCATAGACTTGCGCATAGACACCCACCCCTCACTGCATCTGGAGAGTTAATTCTTTCCAATGTATGTTTTCCATATAGTTGACGATGTCTGCAAGGGAATTTGTTTGTACGCCCATGCTCTGGATTCGTCTTTTTCGCGAAGAGAACAGAACGAACGAGGGCAGATAATTATTTGGGTCTGCGGACTTGAGAATCCCACCCTCCGATTACCTACTTTTCCTGATTTTTCTTTCCATTGCCCCGCAAAACCATTAAAAGTTTTACAGAGACGGGTTCCAGTTTCCATTTTAAGACAATAGTAACAATATTTTTGCATATGGTCCCGCCTTGGAAAAAACTGGAAAATTAAATTTCAACTCGTCGAAAATAATTACAAGATGGCGTCGAGTAGATCGACTCGATACTTCCTACGCCTTCGTTGGGGGTTTCAAAGAAATACGATGAGTCATGTCGTTTCAAAAGGGAATGCGAATCGTCAGGTTGGATCTTCGACTTCTGCATATCAAAATATATACGAGCCCCTTCTTACTTCAGTTGGCCCAACTATTGAAATCTTAGTTTTTTCTTATCAAACACAAATAATAAAAATGTAGCAGGGTGTTTTAGGTTTAAAATATTAACAATAAATATTTTGATAATATCCAGGGTGTCCCAGAAGTCGACGTCAAGCCGAAACCGGGTGATAGGAAAAGTCATAACAGCTATCAGAAAAATATTTAAAAAAATTTTATGTATGTCTGTCAACTCCTGTTACTACAAATATTAACTTTTTTTGGATTTTATTTTTACAATGTAATGATGAATAATGCATCTTCAAACTGGTGTCTCAACCTTACTGCCAACTTTTCTCGATCAGGAAAAATTGCCACTTACTTCCCAACCAAGTATTCCAAAGTAAAACTTTGCTCAACTTTAACTGGCTGTACTGGAAAAAAATGTACTACGAGAGTTTGGCAAGTAACCTTAAAAGTTGGCGCATTTAATAAGGATTCCAAAATGGTATAACACTTAGAAGATTACTCGTTAACTTATGCACAATTTTTATTTGAAGAAAAACTGATGAAAATTTTTCAAAATTTCCTAATTAAACAGCGATTATGAAAACGCACAAGGACCCTTGAGGATAACTGTTTGCACAACAGTGGGCGTCAAAATGCTGCTGATGATGATTTCCCTTTACAACAAATGCTCAAACTGTTTTCCTTCAGCCGCAATACACGATCGACATCTTCTTAAACAAGATCGGGTTATTAAACGAGCGAATACACGGTTATTAACAAACTCAGCTGCTTCCAATAGTCTTTGCCGTAGCTCAGCTACATTTTGAATCGGCTTCAAATACACTTTTTCTTTTTCAGTTCCCCAGTAAAAAAATCTAAAGGATTCAAATCCGATGACCGGGCTGGCCACGGTATTGTACCAGACCGCCTTATCCATCTGCCTGGAAAATTTTGATCGAGATACTCTCTCACTGAAACCACATGTCCCTGTAAATACTCAGTGGCACGTCCTCCAATAAATTTTCTAAATGATTTTGCTAAAAACCTAGATAAACCTCAGCAGTCAAAGTCTCTGGGAACTCAAACGGACCGATTATTTTACCATTTAAAATTCCTGTCCAATGGTTTATCTTGAAGCGATATGAGATTTATCTTCTCTCATCAAATGTGGGTTTGCTACGTGCCACTCGTGTAAGTTATGCAGGTTCATGTACCCATCTTTCTTAAATGTGGTCTCATCTGACCATAAAAATTTTTCAAAGAACCGTGGATCTTCCCTGTGTCTTGTGCGATAAAAAGCAACTCGGGGCTCATAATCCCGGGGCAGAAGAGCTTGAACACGCTGTACGTGGTATGTATGGAGCACGTTTTTTTGCAAGATTCTATGGGCTGTACTTTTGGGCACACCTGTTTTTAGTTCTATTGCACGCACTGAAGTACTCGGGTCTTCTTCGACAGCTCCTAGCACCACGTCTTCGTAAGGAAGGAAAGATCTTCCCTCACCGTGTGATTGGTTTGGTAGTTGGCCCTCTGAGTACAGTAAGCGGTGCACATTTGTGAACACTCGATGATCTGGATGACGAGCTGCATTCGGGTACCTCTCACAGTAAAGTCTCGCTGCAGCACTAGCGTTGCATCTGCATTCCCCATAAATGAGGTGCATGTTAGCATATTCTTGTACGGTGTACACGGACATAGCGGCACTGCACAATCACACTATCAAAGATAGCCTAAGGAAAGCAAATGTTGTTTTGAAGAGCAATTAAACAGTCCAAATCCAAATCACAAGCGATCAACAGTCCAGTTCACGAATCCAAAATTAGTAACAGAACGAAATCAACAAGCACGAACATGTAAAGATGCGCAGTAAACGAAGGAGTTCTGATCGGTATCAAAGTGTGCAATAGCAAGTAAGTGATGTACTTCATTCATACCACATACAGCGTGTTCAACCTCTCCTGCCCCGGGATTATGAGCCCCGAGTTGCTTTTTGTCGCACAATGTTAGAAAGACACAGGAAAGATCCACAGTTCTTTGAAAAAATTTTATGGTCGGATGAGACCACATTTAAGAAAGATGGGTACATGAACCTGCATAACTTACACGAGTGGCACGTAGCAAACCCACATTTGATGAGAGAAGATACATCTCAATATCGCTTGAAGATAAACCATTGGACAGGAATTTTAAATGGTAAAATAATCGGTCCGTTTGAGTTCCCAGAGACTTTGACTGCTGAGGTTTATTTAGGTTTTTAGCAAAATCATTTAGAAATTTATTGGAGGACGTGCCACTGAGTATTTACAGGGACATGTGGTTTCAGCATGATGGCTGCCCAGCGCACTATGCACTCTCAGTGAGAGAGTATCTCGATCAAAACTTTCCAGGCAGATGGATAAGGCGGTCTGGTACAATACCGTGGCCAGCCCGATCACCTGATTTGAATCCTTTAGATGTTTTTTACTGGAAACTGAAAAGAAAAAGTGTATTTTAAGCCGATTCAAAATGTAGCTGAGCTACGGCAAAGACTATTGGAAGCAGCTGAGTTTGTTAATAACCGTGGATTCGCTAGTTTAATAACCCGATCTTTTTCAAGAAGATGTCGAGCGTGTATTGCGGCTGAAGGAAAACAGTTTGAGCATTTGCTGTAAAGGTAAATCACCATCAGCAGCATTTTGACGACCACTGTTGTGCAAACAGTTATCCTTAAGGGTCCTTGTGCGTTTTCATAATCGCTGTTTAATTAGGAAATTTGAAAAAGTTCATCATTTATTTTCAAATAAAAATTGTGCAAGTTAACGGGTAATCTTCTAAGTGTTATACCATTTTGGAATCCGTTATTAAATGCGCCAACTTTTAAGGTTACTTGCCAAACTCTCGTAGTACATTTTTTATAGTACAGCCAGTTACAGTTGAGCAAAGTTTTACTTTGGAATACTTGGTTGGGAAATAAGTGGCAATTTTTCCTGAACGAGAAAAGTTGGCAGTAAGGTTGAGACACCAGTTTGAAGATGCATTATTCATCATTACATTGTAAAAAAAATCCAAAAAAAGTTAATATTTGTAGTAACAGGAGTTGACAGACTGCCGTAGGGTGTGAAATTTCTATATCTTTTCAAAGACCTATAATTTTCAAAACACATACATAAAATTTTTTAAATATTTTTTGAAGCTGTTATGACTTTGCCTATCACCCGGTGTCGGCTTGACGTCGACTTCTGGGACACCCTGTATACATATTATATGTATGTATATTATGCTTTGTTCGAATGGAAATAACTCTGGCTAACTTTCATTTGTATGGATTGCTCTGTTATTGGCAATAAGTTGTTGGGCAATACAGGCTTATTTATTTTTTATTAGTATGTAACCCGTTTACAGTGAGATGTGATAAAGCTAGACGTCCAACATACCACTTTTCTATTTTGTGGGCCTGTGTAATTAATTGTTCCTGTCAATATTGTCGATGATTATGAATATATTTCATTTTCCAAACTGAGACAGTATGTAAATGTACTCTCAGTAAAACTTGGTATAACCAATCAAAAATCAAAACCGAATCACACATTTTATTTTATTGGCGCCAAGCCTTGAGAGCACGATCCGAAATCGTAAAAAAGGTATAACAAACAAAATTATAGCCGATTTTCAATGGTCCGTGTTATTTTCACAGTATAAAGCTATCATGATTACATTTTTTCGGTTGGTAGTTTTGAATTAAATTCTATTATGTTTCATCATTTCGATCGGCGTATTTGACACACGCTGCTGTCGTTGTTTTTCATCGAAAGCTAATTTTGGACCAATTATCTGCATCGTGGCACGGGCACAGGTTTGGTCAGCGGTTTTTCTCTCCACTTGAAAGCACAGCTATGGTGTTTTTATGAAATAGAATAATTTTATCGTTATTGAACGCCGAGCTTTGATTTTTTTCCTGGAGGAGAACAACCAAAACATGATATAGGATGTTTTGACATTATGGAATCATATGATAGTAAATATCCTAGCGTGGTACTCGACCGCTGGTGGTTAAAATCAATTATAAACTTACGGCGGGTGACGCATAATCTAACCACCCAAAATTGAATTCTTCAGATATTTGAAGACCAAACTTGTTTGCATATCAGATGCAGTATCTTCATCACTTGTAGCACACATCTCCTGACAGTTCGTATTGTTTTTCAAATAAACTAAATGAAATTCCAGGCCGCGCCTCACACTGTGATCAAAATTAAATTGTGAATTCAAACCAGCCAAAATTATTTCAGTATACAAA
>CAVLJG010000003.1:9089915-9228567 GCA_963669975.1 Acanthoscelides obtectus | reverse complement strand
GGGCGTCAGTGATAGCCGTCTCACCTTCATCATGTAGCAAGTGGAGTTCCTCAAGGCTCTGTCTTGGGACCAGTGCTGTTCCTTCTGTATACAAGTGACCTGAACGCATTGATTTCCTCCACATGTTCAGCTTATGCCGATGACACCAACGATTACAATAGTCGTAATTCTACTATGCTTCAACGAGATCTTGATATTGTTTGTCAATGGTCAGTTGGCTTTTACCCTTAAATCTAACTAAGCGTTGTGTCATTCACCTCGGGAAGACAAATCCGCGATTTACATACAAGATCTCTGACCACAACATCGAAGCAGTTTCCAGCCACACTGATCTGGGCGTTGTAGTCAACGATCGTCTTTCCTGGTCAGAGCATATTCACCACGTTACATCAAAAGCCAAGAAACTTCTATACATGCTGGAGAGGTCTTTCAAAGGATCCGATGTCAACACTTGCGCCTACATTTACAAGGCATTCGTGAGGCCAATTCTTGAATTCGCTGGCCCGGTATGGGACACTGTGCTTCTGCGCGATAGAAATCTCGTCGAATCAGTACAGCGTCGGGCTATTCGTATCCCTTTTGGACAACGAACACCAAGCTATGAAGATCGCCTTGAATTATTCAACCTGACCTCATTCTCTGAGCGAAGACTTCGTGGCGATCTTATAGTTACGTTCAGGATACTTCATGGTTTGATGGGCACCAACCTCATGCATCTATACCGTCTGTCGTGCAGCAATCTACGCGCACACTGCATGCAAGGAGCTATTTAAAACAACAGTCCGACAGTGGTTTCTTCCCAACCGCATATTCAACACCTGGAATAGTTTACCTGAAAGTGTGGTTGGTGCTACTTCAGTCAATAGCTTCAAAGTGCAGTATGCTGGAGGAGTGGACAAACTTTATAGCTATGAACTGTCTTTTTTTTTATTTTTTCTATTTGATGTATTTGTGTTACGTGTCCGTACATTATATTTACTGCATGAGCTTATAGTACTGTGTACTCTGCTCATCTCAATTATCATAATAATAATAATAATAATAATAATAATAACAGTTGTTGTCAAACTTGGATTTTGTAACGATGGAACACTAAATCCTTCTACAAGATGCGACGTACAGAGGACGCGTGGATCCCTAGGGAACTGGCACGCAAACGGGCGGAACGATTCGGGCTTTGCAGCATGTCAACTCTCACTCTGTCTACGTTTTCGGGGGTTCTAACAGTACGGTACCGACGTACAGTGAACACACGATGCTCAACGTTCCAAACCATCTTGCCAACTGAAACGGCACGTCTCCCACTATCCAACAAGCCCTTCCACACCGTCACGGGACCAGCCCATTCGAAAGACACGCGTTCTTCCTCACGACGCTGTATAAACCTAACTTCTTTACGGTATGGGAAAATGTATCATTGATAGATATGTTTAATTTTGATTGGAAGAAGGCACGCTTTTTCTTTGAGCAAAAAAGTAAATCTGTTGATGTGGATGTGTTTAGTCGTAAATTGTGTTTCGTACCGTATGTACATATACATTGTAAATCTAGCTTAATAAACTTCTTAGCCACGTGATTGTTGTTCGGAGAGAAACTATAGAAAACTCAAATATCAATACAGCAGACGCTCGATAATGTAAACTAATTTAATCCAAGTGTGGTTCACATTATCGAAATGTTTACATTAGCGAACGTGATTTATAATATTTGATTTATTAAAAGAAACGTTTAATACATACTATTTATAACAAAATAATCAAATATTCTAACAGCGATAAGTATTTTTTTAATTAGAAGAAAAATAATTAACAATTTTTGTCTGCTTAAATTTGCGCTTAGCATTGTCTTCCAATGCCTGCGCCCGTAATTTACGAAGAACTAAAATATCCGTGTATGAAACTTCTTTTCTTTCAGCCCAATCTAAAGCTTAAAAACTTGTATAGCTTGCGCGTCAGTCACTACACTTCTGACTTCAATGGGATCGTTCTCATCATCCTCACTGTCCATATACTCCTCCTTATCAGCATCATTCGTCTGCTTATATTCGTTCCATAAATTAATATCAGCAGGAGTACAAACAATGTTGAGATTCACTGTTTTCAATAAATCAACAACATCCAATGACACACTAATAACATTATCATTATTGGATCGCAAACGTTCTCTAATTACGCCTAAGGGTACATCGTCTTCTTCATCATCTTCATTATTGGTACAAAAGAGATTGTTCCAACATTTTTGAATAGTTTGCTGGTTAAGTTCATTCCAGGCCATATTTAAATCTAAAACAGCTTCTCGTAATGTTACTTTTTTAAAGCCTCAGATAAGTTTTCAGGATTCTTTGATACGACAGACGAAAGTAGAAACTTCCTATATTATAGTTTGGTGAGTCTTATTATATTCTGGTCCATCGGTTGAATTAACGGTGTTACGTTGGGCGGCATGTACATGACGAAAATTGACCCATCCCTGCTCCTCAGTTGTTGCTCGGGAGGATGACTTGGTGCATTATCCAATAGTAACAACGCTTTTATTGGAAGCTTCTGTTGTTTTAGGAAACCTTTTACCTACAAATTGAAAACACATACCTGAGGGACAAAGCACCTGTGGAACCATTTCAGGAACATACTGCTAGTCATCCAAACGGTTTTTGAACAGTCATAATCAACAGGGATATTAACATTTTTCTTCCCGGGGCAGATTTTTCAAATGATGCAGCATAGGTTTTCTCTGGTAACATTTTCCAATAAAGGCCACTTTCATCTGCGTTGAAAATTTGTTCCATTCTTAAATCTAGCTCGGTAATTGTTTTCATCAATTTTTCTTTGAATGGTTGCACTAATTGTGGTTGTGCTGATAATTTTTCACTAGATATAGACAGCAGTCGAATTCCATATCTTGTTTTGAATCGTTGTAGCCAGCCATCACTAGCTACGAAATTTTCAGTTTCTTTCAGTTTTTCATTTAACAGTCTCGCTCTCTGTTTAAGTACTTCGCCACTAACTGGGACATGATTTTCCCGTTGTTTTAAAAACCACTTATACAGGGAATTTTCCATTTTAGGTGCCTTCTCATTTTTTAAAGTTTTTCTTTTTCCCGGACCTCCAAATGTATTGCACGTTCTTTGTAAAATTTGAGTTTTCATACGCTTAATTTTACAGATTGTTGCTTTCGATACTCCATATTTTTTTGGTAACTGTGTACTGTCACTCCGTACCTAGTGCAACTTCGTCTATGATTTTCACTTTCTCACTCAACTTTAAACACTTTCTTTTATAGGATGTGGATGCCATAGTCGTAAAATATATTAACGCGCGTGCAATGTATTCACTTAAGTTCAAAAATGAAATACATACGTACGTATAAACGTATCCTAAACGATCATACGACTGACCGAGTTTGTCGTATTTTATCGCAGAGGTGAATCCCCTACACTCTACATCATAAATCGGGGACTCCCCGACGCCCGACATAAATCATCGAGACTTCAGCATTTTACCGTCGCGCTGTTTCCGTGCGCCGAGAGTTGTTTACGTTATCGAGCGTACACATTGTTTACGTTATCGCGCGTTCCGTTTGATCCTATAGAACAAAGTTTGTGTTTACATTAGCGCAAGTTTTCATTATCCCGTGTTTACGTTATCGAGCGTCTGCTGTATAAGATTGACTTGGATAATGTTGAAGAGTGTTAGCGATATCAAAAGTGTATACAAAGAACATGACAGGCCCTAATATGGATCCCTGAGAAACGCCGGAACAAATAGGTCTTTTTGTGACATATTGATGTTCATTTAGGTAACAATTTATGAACTATCAGATTCCTTTTAGGACTCCGCAATACAGAATATGATTGGTTATCTTCAGATAAATTACCTTAATCAATGGTTATAGCCTGCCACTGGAGGTAGGTTTACATCGCCGTTGTGCATAGATCGTTCTCAATACGATACCCCCAATTGAAACTGATACACCTCTGTCTGTGGAAGTGAATAGGAGTCAGGTCTAATGAAAGGTGAAATGAAACAATGGTCTGCATTTCGGTCTCAGGCGCACATAAAATGTTTGGACAAAGGGCGCAGACATTATTATTGCGAGGCAGACCCCGTGCCGGGAGACCGTCGTCTGTTGGCGGTTTTGTGTTGTACGCGCCGCCGGCGCAAAGTTGGTTGGTTTCTTCCTCTGTGCAGAATTGCGACTCATTCGGTATGTGTTGTTACTGCAAGGTAAACAGAAAATGTCTACCGTATATCCAGTGCCGCATCCAAGGGGCATTTCTGCAATTGTGGGACGCCTTTATGGCCGCCTTGATTTTCATAGTATACTAAGTGACATATAAATCCGAACACCCAGTTTAAATGGTTTTATTTTAATAAAAGTTGGTGAATGTATTTATCTTTCTGTAAATAACAAGCGAAAAAAATTTTCAGCCTTATCAGTTGGACATTCCGGTTTTTATACTGTTTTTTTTTAAATCACTAACGCTCTAAAAATGAATATTTCAGCCGCAGTAAAGAATCAACGTTGGCGGATTTTGGTTCTTGACATCCTTTACGATCGGTTACGATACCTAGAGTACGGAGACCTGTACGATTTCGTCAACTTAGTGAGATTGATAGGGGCCGTATAGTGGGACTTCGGGTTTCTCCACTACCAGGTCCATTGCAAATGAATGGTTTGCAGAACACGGAAGACCTATTGGCATGCGAAGTGTTTACCGACGAATGAGAAGTTTTGGTTTGTTTTCATACCGGCCACACTTGGTCCTCCCTTTAACTCGAGAACACCGACGTAATCGCCTTGAGTGGTGCAGACAACGGTCACTCTGGGATCAGGAATGGAACAGTATTGTCTTTAGTGACGAGTCTCCATTTTGTTTAGGCATGTACGATGGTCGTGCCAGGGTTAGAAGGTGACGTGGTGAAAGGAGGAATCCACAGTTTTTTGTTGAAAGACATGTTCATCACACTGCTGGAGTTATGGTTTGGGGTGCTATAGCTTATGGTTCCAGGTCACCTTTAATCTTCATCAGAGGTAACATGAACGCGCAGCGTTATATCCACGAAGTTCTAGCACCCTATCTTTTACCCTATCTTGACACCCTGGCAGATCCAACTTTCCAACAAGATAATGCCCGACCACATGTTGCAAGAGTCACAATAGACTTCTTTCAACATAATGATGTCACATTGTTACCATGGCCACCAAGATCTCCCGACTTATCCCCAATTGAGCACGTGTGGGATATGATGGGTAGGAGATTGCCCAATTTGCAACGTCCTTCTCAGACTCTTGAAGCACTTCGAGAGGAGTTGGTGGTTGCCTGGAATGAGATACCACAGGAGGACATTTACCACTTGATCAGAAGCATGCCTAGGCGCGTTGGAGAATGCGTAGCACATCAGGCTGCATCCACACATTAATAAAGGTCAAAGGGCTTTAAAGCAGTGCAATCATTTTGAAATTTTTATCATTTACTTATTATGCTTCATTAAGTACTTATACAAAATTTTATTAAAATAAAACCATTTAAACTGGGTGTTCGGATTTATATGTCACTTAGTATAGATTTCTACCGTGTCAGCGACAGCGCTTTCCTATTGTGAGGCTATGTTTTCTTTTTTAATTTTAAGAAATTTCAGGCTATGTAACAGATGATACAAATCAAAAGCATGAACAATTTGATGCAAGTTGATATTTGTAACAACTTCAGAATAGAGCGCTGACACGGAACAGTAGAAAAAAAATCAAGGCCATAAAGGCGTAGGAACGACTGAAGATAAGGTCCTAAGGCCCTGAACACATGATGCTTCTCGACAATTCTTTTATTAACCCAGATATGCCTAGCGTACAATTTATGGTACACCGTAAACAAGTCGCGACTTGCAACGACTTGTGCTTATTTCGACGCGGTAATAGCAGATGTATTCAGTAAGCCTTAGTAAATGGTAACGTGCGGTTGGGTGTTATCGTTGTATTGAGATTTTTTTGCGATTTTTTATTATTATTATTAAACAACAAATTTGAGTTGAGTACAAGTACTATAAACTCAAACACAAAAATAGATAATAGTGTACAGACAAAAGAAATATAACAATTTGACAATCTTAGCACTTCTGAAGTAGACATATACAGAATGGGAACAATATGTTAAGCACTGCGGTGTCTATCGTAATTGTTTTTGAAACTGTTGACGGATTCCGAGTTCACTACATAAGATGGAAGACTGTTCCATGTATCGAAGACACGGTTTAAGATGAAGCGCTGACGAGTAGAGGTTCTAAAAGCTTCCTTCTGCAATTTGAAGTTATGGCCTCTGAGACTGTTCGTTGCCAGACGAAATAGATGCGACATGTCCACACCAAACAAATTATGCAGTGCTCTGAAAGTGATGATGAGATCTCCTCGTACTCTTCTATCAGCAAAAGCAGGCAGGTTATATAGCTCGAGGCGGTCTTCATAACTTGGCCTACGTGTGCCATATGGCATACGTGTAGCACGACGCTGAACGGCCTCTAATAAGCTGCTATCGCGAACAAGGTTTGAATCCCATACCGGACCAGCAAACTCCAGTAGGGGTCGTACGAAAGTTGTGTACAAAAAGGAGGAAGTACTAACGGTGCAACCGCTAAATGACCTTTCCATCATATATAGCAACCGCTTTGCCTTAGAGGTTATGTTCTGAATGTGCTCCGACCAGGTGAGCCGGCCATTAACTGTCAGACCAAGATCTGTGTGATGAAGAACAGTCTCTAAGGTATGTTTGCCAATCTTATATGTTAAGTTAGGATTATTCTTTCCCAGGTGGAGAACGTAGCATTTCGATAGATTTAAAGGCAGGAGCCAGAGTTCTGACCACTTTCTGATCAGCTTGAGGTCTTCTTGAAGCACAGATGAGTTCATGACAGTGTTATAGACTTTAGTATCATCTGCATAGATGGAACACATAGAATAAAGTCGGGTGGGAAGGTCGCTTGTATAAAGAAGAAAAGTATTGGCCCTAGCACAGATCCTTGTGGAACTCCACTAGTAACACGATGACTAGAAGAATAGGCGTCTCCAACACGGACGGAGAAAGATCTGTCTAACAAAAAAGCTTCAATCCATAACAACAAATTTCCCATGATTCCAAGATGTTCAAGCTTGTGCAGGAGCCTTTTATGCGGAACTCGATCGAAAGCTCTGGAAAAATCCAGAAAACCACGTCGACCGGTTCATTTGCGTCTAAAGATCTGGTCCAATTGTCAATGCAGTGTAACATGTTGGTGATAATTGACCTACCAGGAATAAAACCATGTTGGTTGCTAGGCAGCAGGTTGTTCTTGAACGCAAATGTCATAAGTTGTTCCTGGATGATCTTTTCGGCTATTTTCGCAGCTATAGGCACAAGACTGATAGGACGGTAGTTTTCGCAGATGTTTTATCTCCTTTTTTGTATATAGGTGTCACAGATGCAGTACGCCAACAGGAAGGAAAGATGTGATTTTGAATCGAGGAGTTGAATATAATGCACAGGGGGTATGCGAGAGCTGAGGCACAGGACTTCATAACGGCAGAAGTAATCCCATCCTTTCCAGGGGATGAACAAGTTTTCAGTTTAGTAAGGTGCCTCTTAATGTTCTGAGGTTGAAAATCTATGCTCCAGATGGTCGCTAGGCATCTATGAGGGCTGGATAAGTTCGGAAGAGTACCATCACCATCAGGTTCATCACAAAGTCTTCGCTGAAAGCATCGGCAAGAAGATTGGCAGATTTTTCGGCATCAGTATGTAGGTGGCCATTGGGATCACGGATTTGTGGGGAAGAAACCTTAGAGTTCAGGGTGGATCTCAAGTATCTAAAAACTTCTTCTTATCTTTCGATAATACAAGATTTTGCTCATAATTGCGCTTGGCGTTTTTCAAGTTCTTCGAAAGGATGTTAGAGAAAGATCGATGAGATACATAATCCTGTTGTAGTCTACTTCTTTGGAATCTTTGCCATAACGCTTTTTTATGCCTCAACATCCTTGAGAGGTTATGGTTAATCCAAGGCTCTCTTGGGTGACTGAATATCTTCTTTGTGAAGTTTTTATTTTTGTGACATGGCTGAATATGGAATACGATTTGCCAAGTAAGGAAATATATGGTCTTTACCTAAATAAAAAAAAAAATTTTGATTGCTTCTACCAATAAAACAGACATGCTTTTTCCAGTTTTAATGCCAAATTATTTATGTTATTATTTGGATTCACAATTGCGTCATTATACAGGTATTTGAGTGTGCAAAATATGGTACGCCAGGAAAATACAAGCCTGTTTCATTTTTAGGGGCTTTTCTCTGGAGGAAGGCCTTGCTATGCTGGAGGATAATGAAGATGTAGTAGCAAATGTCGATAATATCACAATGATGCCTCCCATCAATGCTTGTGACATTCTCACAGACGAGGGCTCCGGCGATGAGACGTAATGTCAGCTGATAATCACCGGGTTCACAGTTATAAGCACCTGCTGAGATAAACATACATCATGAAAAATTTAGCATATCTTCATCTGATTCCGAAGATAATATTCCATTGTCTGAATTGGCTAAAAAAATAAAAAGCTACAGAAACGAAAAACGTACAAATGATGGGTGAAGGAGGATCTACCACAAGAAGTTCCAGGAAACTTCGAAGAAATTCTTGAACAAAATAATTCTTCTAAGACTCCACTTGAATGGTTTGCACTTTTTTTGACGGCGAACTTATAACACGCATAACAACTGAAACAAATAGATATACCAGGCAAAAGAATCGCCAACAAGACGTGCAAGAGTATGAAATAAGGGCATTTATTGGAACACTAATGTTGAGTGGTTATGTCGATGTACCACGTAGAAGAATGTTCTGGGAACGTGAAAGAGATGATAATAACACTGATCAACAGCTAAAAAATATCCTAAATAAAATCAACAAAATGTTACTATTTTTAATGTGCTAAAACCGGAATAAAACTTATTTTTTCAATATTAGTTCAAGTTTTAGAGATACGGTAATTACATGTGTTCCTGCTGTGACAGTGTTAATATACTGTAATTCACAAGAATGCACGTGCTACATTTTTATATTCGGCAAGGAAGATGATGTAATCGGCATGATTGTGTTACGTTATCCATACGTGTACATTCTATTGTTTATATTAGCCATTTTTTCCTCAGTTGGCTGATAGCGTTTATGCAAGATGTCTCGAAGGTGTGTAAACAATCCAGATCAGTTTTGTTACGTGTGTGGTGATGTGACTTTTGCGTCTCAGAGACGGTCTATTACTCCACTAATAACAAAGGCATATCAGCTTTATTTCGGTTGTAAACTAGGTGATCAAGGCAAACAGTGGGCACCCCACATCTGCTGTAATACATGTGCTTCAAGTCTGAGGAGCTGGTTAAATGGCAAAAAACGGTCTATGCGCTTTGCTGTCCCAATGGTTTGGAGAGAGCCTACAAATCATATTAATGATTGTTACTTTTGCATGGTACCTACAAGCCACAGGTATGTCCAAGAAAAAAAAATCGGTTATTAACTACCCAAACATACCATCTGCGATGAGACCTGTGCCTCACAGTGACGAAAATCCTATTCAAAACCCCCAGAATCCTACACTTGCGAATCGGAAAACGAATCAGATCATGGCGATCGAGTGATTCGTCAGGAAGAAGATATGCCATCAACGTCAAGAGATCCTGATTTTATACCGAGCACGTCATGTTACCAACCGCACAAAATAACACAGTCAGAATTAAATGATCTTGTAAGAGATTTAGAACTTCCAAAATGTAAGGCAGAGTTACTTGGATCAAGACTGCAGCAGTGGAACTTGTTAGAAGACGATGTTTCGGTATGTGTTTTTCGTAAACGCCACAAAGACTTAGAACCATTTTTCAATATGGAAAATAACTTGGTTTTCTGCAGTAACATTAACGGCTTACTGGCGGTTTTAAGTATCAACTATAACCCAGAAGGATGGAGATTGTTTGCAGACAGTTCAACATTGAGTTTAAAGGCAGTGTTATTGCATATTGGAAATATTTTACCATCTCTTCCTGTAGGGTATGCAGTTCACATGAAAGAATCATATGACAATATGAAGTACCTATTGACATGCATAAAATACGATGAGCACCAATGGCATATTTGTGGCGATTTGAAAGTTGTTGCACTTTTACTTGGGCTGCAGCTAGGCTACACAAAGTTTTGCTGTTTTTTGTGTGAATGGGGCAGTCGGGCAAAGGCACTTCATTACACCAGACAAAACTGGCCTGTTCGTCAATTCCTAGAGCCAGGTCAAAAAAATGTACAGCATATGCCATTAGTAGATTCGAAAAAAATTTATTACCACCACTGCATATCAAGTTGGGCCTAATGAAAAACTTTGTCAAGGCATTAGATAGAGATGGGTCAGCTTTTCAATACCTGCGTCAGAAATTTCCAAGACTGAGGCAAAGGTTAAAGAAGGTTTTGTATTGGGCCACAGATTCAAAATATTTTGAAAGATACACAGTTTGAAAACACTTTAACAGGTATTGAAAAAACTGCTTGGAATGATTTCCGTCTGGTGGTCACTAATTTCTAGGGAAATGGAAAAGCTGACAACTATAAAACCCTTGTCAAAAATATGCTGTCATCGTATCAAAAGATGGGCTGTAATATGTCTCTTAAGATACATTTCCTACACTCACACCTGGACTTTTTTCCTGACAATTGCGGAGCCGTAAGTGATGAGCACGGCGAACGTTTTCATCAGGATATTTCAACAATGGAAAAAAGGTACCAGGGAAAGTGGAATCCTTCCATGCTTGCAGACTACTGTTGGACTCTTGGTAGAGCTGCTCCAGAAACGATCCATAAAAGAACAGCAAAACACAGCGCATATAGTGATGCTTATAAGTATATGAATCTTGTTACTTTTTTAATATATCCTTAAAAATAAAAAGTTTTTTTTCTAAACCGCAACTAATTTTTTTATTTTATTGTCATTTTTGGATTCAGCGCCCCAAAATTAACAAAGAAGTGCACTTTTCCCACAAGATACAATTAAAAAACTAAAATTTGTTGTCCAGTGATAATCAACTTGTCACAGAAGCGCTTACACGAGATAAATTTGAGTATATTATGTCAAATTTCCATTTAGTAGATAACTACAATATACAGCAAGGAGATAAGTTTGCAAAAGTCAGACCTTTATTTGCGAGCCTGAATCAAAAATTTATGGAACATGGAATTTTGACAGAAATGCATAGTGTAGATGACGCAATGGTTCCTTATTGGGAGACACTCAAGCAAACAGTTCATTCACGGAAAACCTATTCGATACGGCTATAAATTATGGGTCGGCGCATCAAGACTAGGCTACGTTTACTGGGTTGAACCTTACCAAGAGTCGTCAACCAACATTAGTAAGAACTATGCAGATTTGGGGGTTGGTGCTGATGTGGTATTAGAGTATTCTGATGCACTGAGGAGAAAATGGCCAAATGAAACATTTTATTTAGTTTTCGACAATTTTTTCACTACTCTCCCTCTTATGGTAAAATTGACAGAAAAAAATTTCTTTGCGACTGGAACTGCTAGAGAAAATCGTTTACAAGGCGTCCAATTCAGAGATTCTAAAATTATGAAAACGGAAAAAAGAGGTAAAAAAATTTCCGATACAAACATAATTGCAGTAAAATGGAATGACAATAATTTAGTACAACTCTGGTCAAATGCCGCAGGATTGCAACCAATTCGCTTTGTAAAGCGATACTCTCAAAAGGATAAAAAAGTATTCAGGAAAGACACAATCTGCAAACAAATCAATGTTTTAAAAAATGCTTGTGATTTTAGGTAGAATAGCCTCATCTTGTAAATGTATATAACGCAAATATGGGCGGCGTTGATCGTTGTGATCAAAATATTGTTCTGTATGGAATTTCCATCCGGGGTAAAAAGTGGTATTTTTCATTGATCAGCTACTGTATTGATATGGCTGTTCATAATTCCTGGCAACTTTATAGATCGCACGGAGGATCAATTATTGTTTAGACGGCGGCTTGCCACAGCCTTGTTACAACAAAACAAGAAACCGCCATCTTTTTCTAGAGGACGTCCTTCGGCTAATGAATATATAGATATTCGTTATGATCGTTTAGATCATTTTGTGATACCACAAGAAAAGCCAACTAGATGTGGCTCATGTCATGATAGAGCAAAAACAAGGTGCTCTAAGTGCAATGTAGGGATGCATGTAAAATGTTTTTGTCCTTCCATACTAAACATTAATGTTCGCCTATGTGCCTAGTGTACCATATTTTGTACGGCATTTTTTACACTCTTTCCTAAAATAAAATTTAAAAAATAATAAATTTGTTTAATATATGCTTCGTATCTGGGTTGATTCTGAAAACGAGATATAGATTGAAACAATTAAGGCATAATGTAACCCCTGTGGCTTTGCTGTACATAGGACTCCACTCTCTGAGTGAATCAAAGCGCATCTATCTTTCAATTTCTGTTCATTGTACGACGTTTCGGCCACCACGGTGACAACAATGACATTAATTAAATTACACAAAGACGAGTCTATGTCGTTGGGTATGCAAATATGAGCAATATGACAGTCCTGTTACACCTTGAAGGCCAGTGCTATGCAACCAACATATTTTTTCGCGCAACGTTGCATCTCCGGCATATACCAACTCTTGTCATTTTCAAAATGTGCTCTCGTAAACATAACTAACATTTCGTTAGCTAGCGTACAATGAGTTATGCTATTATCTCCTACTTTAGTTCTCAAGTATACAAGCTCCAGTACCAACGCATCGTATTAGTTGTGATGGTCATGTATCTCAATGGTGACTGGAGTTAATAACGGGTGATTTTTTAGGAGGTATAGGATTTGATTTTCAAAAAAAACACAACAAATTTGAAAAAACTACTAAATTTTTGAGTCGATAGAACGGTCGATATAATTTAATGTCTAAAGATTATTTCATATTATTGTTGGCCGCGGCTCCGCTTTAGATGGCCCATGCGCAAGGTCCAATTTTGGCACACTCTCTCCAACATATCGGACGGTATCTCACGAACAAATGCTTCAATATTGGCTTCCAGTGCATCAATCGTTGCTGGTTTATCCCTGTAGACATTAGCCTTAACATGGCTCCACAAGAAATAGTCCAACGGCGTTAAATCACACGATCTAGGCGGCCAATTGACGGGCCCCAGACGTGAGATAAAATGTTCACCGAACTCGCCTCTCAATAGGGACATTGTTTCGTGTGCGGTGTGGCATGTGGCACCGTCTTGTTGAAACCACATGTCGGCCAAGTGCAGCTCTTCCATTTTGGGCAAAAAAAAGTTTGTTATCATCGCACGGTAGCGCTCGCCATTCACAGTTACGTTCCGGCCATCGTCGTCTTTGAAGAAGTACGGCCCGATGATGCCACCGGCCCATAATCCACACCAAACAGTGATTTCTTCGGGATGCATTGGTAACTCTTGCAATGCGTCTGGCTGGTCTTCACTCCAGATGCGGCAATTTTGCTTGTTAACGTACCCATTCAACCAGAAATGAGCGTCGTCGCTGAACACAATTTTTCGATAAAAATGTGGATCTTCCTCCAACTTTGCCAGCGCCCATTCAACCACATTGGAAACGTTGTGGGAGGTCGTGTGGCTTCAATTCTTGCACCAGCTGTATCTTATAAGGTGTTACACCCAAATCCTGTCGGAAAATTTTCCACGTAGAGGCCCAATTGCTGCGAACGGCGGCGAATCGACATTTCACGGTCATCACTAACACTGGCGGATACAGCCGCAATATTTTCTTCAGTCCTCACTCTACGTCTGCGTGTTGGTGGTTTAATGTCCAATAATGTAAACTGGGTTTGAAATTTAGTCACAAGCTTCCGAATAGCTCCCTCAGTAAGCCGACCAAATTGCCCATAAATTGGAAGCAGTGCTCGATGCACTCTCTTAACCGAGCATGAATTTTGATAGTAAAACTCAATAATTTGCAAGCGTTGTTCGTTCGTAAGTCGATTCATGGTTAAATTATACACCAAACTGAACAAGTTTGACAATGACACAAGACACGATTCACGCGTCATCTATCAAAAATAGTGTTGCCGAAAAGATACTAGCAAAAAAATCACCCATTAGTAGCTATCTTGCAGAGAGAAAATAGCATCATGGCTATTTTTATAAAATGAATGGCGATCTAGAGTGTAGGTATAATTGGCCGACCAAGAGTTCTTGTAGCATTCAGTCCAATCTGTAGGCGTGTAGCCGAGGCACATCTTGCATTCTTTTGATATTCTATTAAGCTACGTCTGGCATACTAAATAAATCGAGCAAAGATTTCTGCACAATCAGCTTTGAAGCAAACCTTATTTTTGAAATCCTTGGGGCTGACATAAGGGTTGATGTCAAGGATCTACCTTACTTACCGATCAGCGTTTTGGGCAGTATTAACTCACCTGGAACAAAAGAATCTCTGTTAGTAACTGAATACAAAAGAGATTGAATCGATCTATCAATAAAAGGGAAAAACACCTGCAATCGGCCATCTAGGCATTTGTAGTACACACAGAGGTAATGCATCAAGTATTCTGCGGCTGGTCAACAACTCTAAGCGCAAATTGAAGATGGTTTCTATCTAAAAGTAAAGCTTATGGTTAGAGCACTCGTTGGTCACGGTTGTGGGAAGGCTTTTCTCTGTCTCATATAATGCTAATTTTAGATTCAGCCCTTTGTAATGTGATAGTTTATTATTCTTCCCGACACACCTACAATGCATAGAACTGAAACCTTATAAAAGACAGTAATAATAATAATAATCGTCTTTATTTAAACTGTACAATTTCATACAGAAAAACAAGAGTTGCATATGGTGGCGTAGTTTAGCAACATGCTACTCTTACACTTAACCACCCATGCAAAAAAACAAGTTGTTAAGTAGCAGATATCAAACAAAATATACATATATACATACACATGTACATACATACATATAAACATACATACATACATATACACACATTACATACGTACATGTTGCACCAAGGTTTGCTACATGTACACAAGGGAAGTGAAGAATCATTCAACAATATATCTATAGCAATCTAAGACTATGGATCCAAGCAAATATGAGATTTGACAGCTTTCTTGAAGCAATCTAAGGACATGGTTTTGAATTCAGGACTCAAGGCATTGTATAACACTGAAGCCCTGTACGTGAAAGAACGCTGGAATAAAGTTGTGGAGTGAATAGGTGTAGTTATCAAATCTGGAAATCTTATATGTCTATGATGAATATTACGCCTAAAGATCAGCTTTTCTCTTAAGTATATAGGTTTTGACATAAGTATTAGTTTATGAATAAAAACACGGTAATGATATTTGACAATATTTTTTGTTATCATCCAGTTTAATTCAATAAGACTACCAGAAACATGGTCAAAGCGCCTTAAACCGCAGATGAACCTAGCACAATTGTTTTGCACAATTTGAATCCGATTTCTAGTAACAACATTGAGACACGGATAATATAAAATATCACAGTAGTTGAAAATCGGCATAACCAAAGATGAACACAGTTTTTTCCTTAGCTTATAATTGAAAATTGCTTTATTGGCATATAGTGATCTCAGTCTCAAGTAGGCTTTCTTCAAAAGATTTTTAACATGACTGGTGAATCTAAGTTTGAAATCGATTACCACGCCAAGAATTTTAACCTCGTCAACCGGGTACAGTCTTTGAGATCCAATTTTAATGGTTAATCGACTTTTAATTTCTTCTCTCCTGCGATCCTTATCCAAAAATAACAGGCTGGATTTACCAGGATTTATTGACAGTTTGTGGTTATTCGAGAAGTCATACACTTTTTGAATATCATGGTTTATTGATGTCTGTGCCATTTCCATATTATCAGTATCAAAATAATGGACCAGTTCACAAAAACTCACAGCCTTAGGCAGATCAGCAATATATATATCAAAAACAACAAGGGACCCAAAACAGACCCCTGGGGTACTCCAGACGAGATTTCTAGAAAACTAGATTTATTGTTTTCAATTGATACACACTGCGATCGATTTGATATATAATTTCGGAAAAAGTTCAATGCAATTGGATCTATGCCATAATACTTCAACTCTGCTATTAACAACTCATGATTTATTTTGTCAAATGCCTTGGAATAATCGATTGACATCACTGCTACGCCCATTTTTTTATCAAGTCTCTAATAATATTATCCACTAAGTTTAAGAGGGAAGTAGTAGTACTGAAAGATTTCCTAAAAGCAGACTGCTCAGATGGGATGATATGTTCCTCTGCATAATGCATTAGTTGTATGTGGGCTTAAAAATTCACTGTAGTGAGAACACGTATTGTTGTGAAACTTGAATTTAAGTTTACTAAAGAGTGAGGTTAAGATTCAGTACTGACGTTAGATCCCCGCGGCCTGCTATGTTTCTAAATGCAAAACTTAAAATACATCCCTCGTATTCCGAGACGGCATAAAGACATTTTTTTATAAGAAACTGCTTAAGTTAGTTTACATTGTCTTGTAGTCATAACTGTATAGATAAACCAACAGCCTGTTTTGAGGTACGTAACTCTTTTCACACTTCGAACTAATTTTATTATGTTGTCCCCTCCCCTGTCCCGCCCCTCGAATGAATGAATGAATGAATCTTAAAATTAGAGGCATCCCGGCCACCATAAGGAGTCAGTGCATACGCCGCTTAAGCGGGCCCTTATGCACCTCTACAATCCTTAGATCACAAGTCTCGCCCTTTTAGCGAAGTTGCGAATCGCCTTGAGTCCAAGCTCCTTGACGTACTGAGGGTCCAAAGTAATGGACCCCAGTATAGTCTGCCTATAGTAGCTCAGAGCTTCACAGCGACACAAAACGTGCGCCGAGGTATCTTCCTCTACTCCGCAGCGTTCGCACACGGGATCCTCAGCCACCCCCATCACGTGCAGGCGACTCCTTAACGTGTTATGGCCAGACAACAGTCCCACCATATTAGCGATACCGGATGCCTCGCTGCGAGGCAATCCAGAGCCTCCCTGCATTGCAATACAAGACTCGAAGTAATCTTACAGACACTTAGTGCTTTCATTGCAGCCTGGCTGTCGGATAAGATTGTTATTCTTCTCCTAGGCCCACCCTCCTCCAGAATGTGAGATACACAAGCCAGAATCGCAAAGATTTCCGCCTGGAAAATGGTGGTGTATCCACCGAGAGGCAGAGATAGCCTAGTTCTAGGCTCAGAGACCCCACCACCTGAGCCCTCTTCGGTGACCGAGCCTTCCGTGTACCAGACCTGCCCGCTCACTTCGGAGAATCCCCGGCTACCGGCGTCCCACTCCTCCCTCGTTGGATACTCCACAATAAACTTGCGGTTGAAGCGATATTTAGGGGTAATACGATCACCCCTGCTTAGAAGGACGGGGTCCTCCCTTTCTAATTCGACTAAGATGGCAGTATGCCCCTTGACAGTATTCAAGAAAGCCCAGCTGCCCTGACTCCACAGTCGATAAGCGACTACTCCCGCTTCACCGCGGATCACCAGATCCAACGGTGGGAGATCCAACAGAGCTTCCATTGCACTCAATGGCGTTGTTCGCACTGCGCTTGTAATGCTAATACAGGCCAAACGCTGAATTTTATTGAGTTTAGCCTTAGTTGTCTCAGTTCTACTGCAAGGCCACCAGACCAGGGAGCCGTATATGAGAGATGGACGTACTATCGTCGTGTAGAGCCAGTATACCACTTTGGGTTTAAGTCCCCACCTTACCCCGACAACACGTCTACAAGCCCACATCGAACACGAGCCTTGCTAACATTGTATTCCACATGCTCTCTCCAGTTCAGTTTGCAATCCAGATATTTCACTGACTGGGACAAAACTAATCTAGTCCCAAAGAAGGTCGGCATGACCAGCCTTCTCCTAGTGAATAGGATCAGCTCGGTCTTTTCAGCATTAACAGAAATATCGACTTCCCTACACCACGACTCCACGGAGCGCAGAACGCCCCGCATAATTTCCGAGACTGTCCTACAGAAACGCCCCCTAACTACTATGCTTACGTCATCAGCATAGACTTGCGCATAGACACCCACCCCTCACTGCATCTGGAGAGTTAATTCTTTCCAATGTATGTTTTCCATATAGTTGACGATGTCTGCAAGGGAATTTGTTTGTACGCCCATGCTCTGGATTCGTCTTTTTCGCGAAGAGAACAGAACGAACGAGGGCAGATAATTATTTGGGTCTGCGGACTTGAGAATCCCACCCTCCGATTACCTACTTTTCCTGATTTTTCTTTCCATTGCCCCGCAAAACCATTAAAAGTTTTACAGAGACGGGTTCCAGTTTCCATTTTAAGACAATAGTAACAATATTTTTGCATATGGTCCCGCCTTGGAAAAAACTGGAAAATTAAATTTCAACTCGTCGAAAATAATTACAAGATGGCGTCGAGTAGATCGACTCGATACTTCCTACGCCTTCGTTGGGGGTTTCAAAGAAATACGATGAGTCATGTCGTTTCAAAAGGGAATGCGAATCGTCAGGTTGGATCTTCGACTTCTGCATATCAAAATATATACGAGCCCCTTCTTACTTCAGTTGGCCCAACTATTGAAATCTTAGTTTTTTTCTTATCAAACACAAATAATAAAAATGTAGCAGGGTGTTTTAGGTTTAAAATATTAACAATAAATATTTTGATAATATCCAGGGTGTCCCAGAAGTCGACGTCAAGCCGAAACCGGGTGATAGGAAAAGTCATAACAGCTATCAGAAAAATATTTAAAAAAATTTTATGTATGTCTGTCAACTCCTGTTACTACAAATATTAACTTTTTTTGGATTTTATTTTTACAATGTAATGATGAATAATGCATCTTCAAACTGGTGTCTCAACCTTACTGCCAACTTTTCTCGATCAGGAAAAATTGCCACTTACTTCCCAACCAAGTATTCCAAAGTAAAACTTTGCTCAACTTTAACTGGCTGTACTGGAAAAAAATGTACTACGAGAGTTTGGCAAGTAACCTTAAAAGTTGGCGCATTTAATAAGGATTCCAAAATGGTATAACACTTAGAAGATTACTCGTTAACTTATGCACAATTTTTATTTGAAGAAAAACTGATGAAAATTTTTCAAAATTTCCTAATTAAACAGCGATTATGAAAACGCACAAGGACCCTTGAGGATAACTGTTTGCACAACAGTGGGCGTCAAAATGCTGCTGATGATGATTTCCCTTTACAACAAATGCTCAAACTGTTTTCCTTCAGCCGCAATACACGATCGACATCTTCTTAAACAAGATCGGGTTATTAAACGAGCGAATACACGGTTATTAACAAACTCAGCTGCTTCCAATAGTCTTTGCCGTAGCTCAGCTACATTTTGAATCGGCTTCAAATACACTTTTTCTTTTTCAGTTCCCCAGTAAAAAAATCTAAAGGATTCAAATCCGATGACCGGGCTGGCCACGGTATTGTACCAGACCGCCTTATCCATCTGCCTGGAAAATTTTGATCGAGATACTCTCTCACTGAAACCACATGTCCCTGTAAATACTCAGTGGCACGTCCTCCAATAAATTTTCTAAATGATTTTGCTAAAAACCTAGATAAACCTCAGCAGTCAAAGTCTCTGGGAACTCAAACGGACCGATTATTTTACCATTTAAAATTCCTGTCCAATGGTTTATCTTGAAGCGATATTGAGATTTATCTTCTCTCATCAAATGTGGGTTTGCTACGTGCCACTCGTGTAAGTTATGCAGGTTCATGTACCCATCTTTCTTAAATGTGGTCTCATCTGACCATAAAAATTTTTCAAAGAACCGTGGATCTTCCCTGTGTCTTGTGCGATAAAAAGCAACTCGGGGCTCATAATCCCGGGGCAGAAGAGCTTGAACACGCTGTACGTGGTATGTATGGAGCACGTTTTTTTGCAAGATTCTATGGGCTGTACTTTTGGGCACACCTGTTTTTAGTTCTATTGCACGCACTGAAGTACTCGGGTCTTCTTCGACAGCTCCTAGCACCACGTCTTCGTAAGGAAGGAAAGATCTTCCCTCACCGTGTGATTGGTTTGGTAGTTGGCCCTCTGAGTACAGTAAGCGGTGCACATTTGTGAACACTCGATGATCTGGATGACGAGCTGCATTCGGGTACCTCTCACAGTAAAGTCTCGCTGCAGCACTAGCGTTGCATCTGCATTCCCCATAAATGAGGTGCATGTTAGCATATTCTTGTACGGTGTACACGGACATAGCGGCACTGCACAATCACACTATCAAAGATAGCCTAAGGAAAGCAAATGTTGTTTTGAAGAGCAATTAAACAGTCCAAATCCAAATCACAAGCGATCAACAGTCCAGTTCACGAATCCAAAATTAGTAACAGAACGAAATCAACAAGCACGAACATGTAAAGATGCGCAGTAAACGAAGGAGTTCTGATCGGTATCAAAGTGTGCAATAGCAAGTAAGTGATGTACTTCATTCATACCACATACAGCGTGTTCAACCTCTCCTGCCCCGGGATTATGAGCCCCGAGTTGCTTTTTGTCGCACAATGTTAGAAAGACACAGGAAAGATCCACAGTTCTTTGAAAAAATTTTATGGTCGGATGAGACCACATTTAAGAAAGATGGGTACATGAACCTGCATAACTTACACGAGTGGCACGTAGCAAACCCACATTTGATGAGAGAAGATACATCTCAATATCGCTTGAAGATAAACCATTGGACAGGAATTTTAAATGGTAAAATAATCGGTCCGTTTGAGTTCCCAGAGACTTTGACTGCTGAGGTTTATTTAGGTTTTTAGCAAAATCATTTAGAAAATTTATTGGAGGACGTGCCACTGAGTATTTACAGGGACATGTGGTTTCAGCATGATGGCTGCCCAGCGCACTATGCACTCTCAGTGAGAGAGTATCTCGATCAAAACTTTCCAGGCAGATGGATAAGGCGGTCTGGTACAATACCGTGGCCAGCCCGATCACCTGATTTGAATCCTTTAGATTTTTTTACTGGAAAACTGAAAAAGAAAAAGTGTATTTTAAGCCGATTCAAAATGTAGCTGAGCTACGGCAAAGACTATTGGAAGCAGCTGAGTTTGTTAATAACCGTGGATTCGCTAGTTTAATAACCCGATCTTTTTCAAGAAGATGTCGAGCGTGTATTGCGGCTGAAGGAAAACAGTTTGAGCATTTGCTGTAAAGGTAAATCACCATCAGCAGCATTTTGACGACCACTGTTGTGCAAACAGTTATCCTTAAGGGTCCTTGTGCGTTTTCATAATCGCTGTTTAATTAGGAAATTTTGAAAAAATTTCATCATTTATTTTTCAAATAAAAATTGTGCAAGTTAACGGGTAATCTTCTAAGTGTTATACCATTTTGGAATCCTTATTAAATGCGCCAACTTTTAAGGTTACTTGCCAAACTCTCGTAGTACATTTTTTTATAGTACAGCCAGTTAAAGTTGAGCAATGTTTTACTTTGGAATACTTGGTTGGGAAATAAGTGGCAATTTTTCCTGAACGAGAAAAGTTGGCAGTAAGGTTGAGACACCAGTTTGAAGATTTTGAAGATGCATTATTCATCATTACATCGTAAAAATAAAATCCAAAAAAAGTTAATATTTGTAGTAACAGGAGTTGACAGACTGCCGTAGGGTGTGAAATTTCTATATCTTTTTCAAAGACCTATAATTTTCAAAACACATACATAAAATTTTTTTAAATATTTTTCTGATAGCTGTTATGACTTTGCCTATCACCCGGTTTCGGCTTGACGTCGACTTCTGGGACACACTGTATAGTAGAAAACACCAACTTTATCACTCCCTAATCAAATTTGCAGCATAAAAATAACACATGTTGCAATTACAGCATATCAACCTATTTTCATTTCAATGCAAAATAAGTCTATATCGCATACGTGGCTGTGAAAAAAAAATCCATCACAATTGTTTTTATTAATCACAGCTGTCAGAATACGTTTAAAATAGTTTTAGGTAGTTAAGGTTTTCAAAATGGGTAGAGGAAAAAGATTATTAGTGAGAAAATTCGGTTACTGATAATTAAATGTTTTATTTCTGGGAAATCAAACTCAGAAATTGCAACTTTGTTAGACTTATCGCGGTACAGTGTGAGAAATATTGTTAGAAGATATAACGTAACTGGTTCAGTTAATATTAAGCCACGATATGTGAAAAAAAGTAATATCACAAATGCCGAACGACGAGCATTAAGAAGAATAATCGTGGAAAACAGGCGTGCCAATTATTTACAATTAAGTGCTCTGTGGAGTGACGCTGTTGGAAGGAGAATTTCGAGATCCACAACTCATAGAGAGGCCCACAAACTGGGATTTAGCACTTGCAAGGTAAGTTTTCTTATAAAAAAGTGAAGTAAAAAACCTAAAGTTGCACAGCTTGTTTATAGGCCAAAGAAAAGCCACTATTAACTGCACTGTAAAAGAAAAATCGGCTTAGATGGGCTAAAGAACATAGACAATGGACACCTCAACAATGGTGTGCAATACAATGGAGTGATGAGGCCCGATTCGAAGTTTGTGTCGGTGACAGTCGCAGTAGAGTTATTCGCAAAATAATGAAGTATTCCATGTTCCAACTTCCAACTTCATTTTATTGATGGAAATGTGGATACAAACAAATATTTGGCAATTTTAGAAGAATCGCATATGACCTTTTATTGTCCATTATTCAACCTTGATAAAAACAGGCACTCAAGAACAATCACACCAACAAGAGTACAGCACAACAATTCAACAACACAATATCGACGAACAGTAACAAGGGGAGAAAAATACTAAATGATCACTTGCTAAGTACCAAAGCAGGAAAGGATTTACAGGCTGGATCGAAATCCTTTCCTCTTTTAAAGTAGCGCCGACGACCGTCTAAGCCCAGCCCACCCTCGTTTCCTTTTCAGCCATCCGTTACCTCAGCAGATGGTGCTCGTGATTGTAGGAGCCCCGTTAAGGAAGCAACAATTTAGCTCGCCGCTTTTGTTCTTCGGTGTTTCTAAGACGCGCCTTTTCTTCTTTTATGTCTAATTTCTTATCCTCTCTAAGTTTTGACATGTTTCAACGAAACTCGGCACGGGTCGCCCTGGTTCTAGGTACATAAAACTTTATTTACAATCGACTTAATATTGTTCAAGCAAAATTAGACGCTATGCGTTTTTGTGGGACACCCTACTGACCACCCTGTATAACTGGTTCGGAAACTTCTAAAGAACATGAATATGCCTTTACAGGTACACAAGTATAACTTTCCTTGTTCCCGTAAAGCGACCCAAGCCGCAATCCCGTTTTTCTATGTGGTGGGTAACCGCTGAAGCATTCTTTTTTATCTTATTGACTAAGTAACGAACAGGGGGTTTTTAGGGGTGGCACATAATGAAGCGCCTTCTGTAGCTGGAACGTCGCTCCATTAAAAAAATACGCGCAAGTGGTTTCGCTGCTATGCGATTGCTCGTTCGCATGTGGATGAATGTGTTCGACGGATTGGGATAATTGTTAGGAAGAGAGACAGAACAAGAGGAAATCCCAAGAGGGCTGGCTTCGGAAATGATTCAACTAATCAATGATGAAAACGTACACTAAAATATCTATCGTAATCTCGATGATTGGAATACATTATCACGTGCCAAAGTCACCTACCTTTTTTTCACTATTTTGATCACTCAACATTAATGTGAATTTCTCTTTTTTGACTATAGAGTACCGATTCCTATGCCCTATCCCTTTTCAATAATTTTCTTTTGGCAAATTTCATAGTTTATTGATTGCATAATTTCAGACGTATTATATCTTTCTTTCTCAGTATTGTGTTGAAATCTTTTGGACACGAAAGTTATAGTATTATTAACTATATCTCGAAAATTTCCACACAAAATATTGTTGGTCCCTCGTAGAGAGATGGTTTTGCCTACAGTCTGCCCATTGGTCCTTTCTTTTAACTTGCACTTCAGTGGTGGAGCATACGTGCTGCTTGTTTTGACAATAGATAGTGATTCTTTTTGTTAAATATCTTTTTTTTCGCTCTCTGTATACAATTAATTGGGTTTCATCATTGCTGTTAGATCTTTTGTGTGGTGCTCAAGCAAAACAAGTTCCGACTAACATCTCGGGAATTTGTGGCTTGATCTGTCTCAAGTCACTCGCGCTCTTAACCCCCCCTCAAAAAAAAAACGGTGAAAGCTCACCCGATCAACGGGGGGGACCACCTAGCTTACGTCACGCAACTGAGGAGAAAAAGGCTTTTCCCTTAACCTTAGGCAAAAATCGGATTAACAAGGATCCTTCAGCTGATCATCGACAATCATATTTCGGTCACTATACAGACTCCACTTGCTCCGACCAGTTACGGTTGAAGATTAGTTGGTTTATGACAGCAACAAAAAAAAAATGTAGAATAAATTAATCGCATATAACTATCACATCTGGTATCACAACAACCTGTCCAATTCTAATCGAATTCAATAAATTAACTTCATATTAGATAGCAATTAGGGAGAAATCGATTAGCAATTTGTTCAACGCTTTTCCAGAAAGTTAATTATACGAATAAATTTCTGCCAGATGTTGTTTTTCCGGATTTTATCATTTGAATTGCAGCAGCACCTAGGTATCTAAATCGTTTATTGATTTGAAACGTTTACTCATCGCAATCGTTGAAATATTCAGTGGCAGGATTTTTTTTAGTAGACAGATAGCCAGCAAATGTAACGCGACGCTGATGAGCTCATTAAGTTCATCTGAGAAAAAGTTTGCTACGATTGTGTGTAACAAAAAAATGAGATCAAGTCAGCCAAACAGGTCCGTACAACTAGTTAGTAGTAGTTCCCAAATTTCTCCCATGTTCGACACTCACATGCTACTCATTTGTCAGACATAGGTAAATGTACAGAGAAACCTAAGATGTATGAAACAGATTTGCATAATTATTTCCTGGAATCCCATCCCCAATTCGTTAACCTTAAAAAATATTCATAAGTATCAGGAGTCTCTGAAAACGATGCTTGATCTTTTTCGTTTTTCGTATGTAGCTTTGCCGCCACTGAAAATATTTTCAAAAACTACAAAGGTTTTTCGTCCCCAACACAGGAGTAACTACGTGTTAAAATTTTATCACCATCCGAACGGTACTTTCCAAGGTACAGAATGGTCAAGAGTTAGCTGATGATGGGAGTTTACGCGTACATTGTAGTTGTCTAAGTTTCGATGTAGACAATGCGTAGACAACGTATACAATATATATACTAAGTGACATATAAATCCGAACACCCAGTTTAAATGGTTTTATTTTAATAAAATTTTGTATAAGTACTTAATGAAGCATAATAAGTAAATGATAAAAATTTCAAAGTGATTGCACTGCTTTAAAGCCCTTTGACCTTTAATAATGTGTGGAAGCACCCTGATGTGCTACGCATTCTCCAACGCGCCTAGGCATGCTTCTGATCAGGTGGTCAATGTCCTCCTGTGGTATCTCATTCCAGGCAACCACCAACTCCTCTCGAAGTGCTTCTAGAGCCTGAGGAGGACGTTGCAAATTGAGCAATCTCCTACCCATCATATCCCACACGTGCTCAATTGGGGATAAGTCGGGAGATCTTGGTGGCCATGGTAACAATGTGACATCATTATGTTGAAAGAAGTCTATTGTGACTCTTGCAACATGTGGTCGGGCATTATCTTGTTGGAAAGTTGGATCTGCCAGGGTGTCAAGATAGGGTAAAAGATGGGGTTCTAGAACTTCGTGGATATAACACTGCGCGTTCATGTTACCTCTGATGAAGATTAAAGGTGACCTGGAACCATAAGCTATAGCACCCCAAACCATAACTCCAACAGTGTGATGAACATGTCTTTCAACAATAAACCGTGGATTCCTCCTTTCACCACGTCGCCTTCTAACCCTGGCACGGCCATCGTGCATGCCTAAACAAAATCGAGACTCGTCACTAAAGACAATACTGTTCCATTCCTGATCCAAGAGTGACCGTTGTCTGCACCACTCAAGGCGATTACGTCGGTGTTCTCGAGTTAAATGGAGGACCCAGTGTGACCGGTATGAAGACAAGCCGAAACTTCTCATTCGTCGGTAAACACTTCGCATGCCAATAGGTAAGGCCAATAATCTTAGGCGGCGATCTTCACGGTCTGTTGTTCTACGGCGGCGTCCAGTGCCCCTTGCTCTTTGCGTACGGCCTTCTCGAAGCCATGCCTGACAACACCTAACCACAGTGTCTACACTTCTTTGCACTCTAACTGCAATTGCCCGAAAAGAAAGTCCAGCTTCCCGAAGTCCCATTATACGGCCCCTATCAAACTCACTAAGTGGACGAAATCGTACAGGTCTCCGTACTCTAGGCATCGTAACCGATCGTAAAGGATGTCAAGAACCAAAATCTGCCAACGTTGATTCTTTACTGCGGCTGAAATATTTATTTTTAGAGCGTTAGTGAATTAAAAAAAAGCAGTATAAAAACCGGAATGTCCAACTGATAAGGCTGAAAATTTTTTCACTTGTTATTTACAGTAAGATAAATACATTCACCAACTTTTATTAAAATAAAACCATTTAAACTGGGTGTTCGGATTTATATGTCACTTAGTATATATACAAAGATGTATACAATGCATTCAATGTATACAGTGTATAGAATATATACGATGTATACAATGTATACGAGGTATACAATGTATACGATACGTACAATTTAGATAATGTATACAATGACGTAGATAGTGTATAGAATAACAAGTAAGGTCAGGCCTACACGCAATCGGTAAAACATTAATGAACCGACAACTCTAAAAACACTATGGTTGAGCGAGCTAGAAATAAGGAAATTGATAAATAAGGGTTTATTTTGTCCAAAGATGGAAGCCATTACATCGAGTGTTATATTTATAAAAAAAAGTTCGAATCAAATCAGAAAGTACAGTAAGATGTAGTAATAAATTATGTGTATTACTCGTTACGACTGACCGATAACAGCTTTGCCAATCCAGGTAATGACGATGCTGATAACTCGAATGAAATTACATGGAAGGATACTGCTACTAGAATGTATTTTTATTTTGAAAATGTTTCTGGTATATTAAGTACTTTGTGTATATAGTTTATTCACTGAAACAAAGCAGTTACGTCATATTTAGTAAATTTGAATGCCAACCTCAATGCAAAATAGATCCTAAATTGGTACGTATAGTTTGAATTTTCCAGGTACATTTAAGTCGGTAACACTTTTCTGTGTTGACATCGTCGCAAAGCTTGTAAGGTAATTACGATTATATGTGATTTATTTTCGATCTTTTTGCCTCAATATTTGCATTGTTATTTTATAAAAACAGTTTTTTTCATAACTTTGAGGTGTCCTTTTAAGCATTTTGCTAAAATGCCTAAAACTTTGGGTCACAAGTAAAATAATTGATCATGGAGCGCCATTATTGCCTTTACAGTCCGTAAGAGAGGTATTAGGTGGTAAATAGATTTTTTTATCTCTAGCGCTTACAAAACATACGCTCCGTAATGTTGGTTGCGGCAAGGCACCGAAGACATAAAGTAGATTTTGTAAAACGTACTAGGATCTAGTAGTTTTAATTAATATGGCAACCATGTGCGTCGCTGTCATTATTTGACGTTGTGACGTAATTGCTCTGTTTCAGTGAAATATATAAATGATAAATATACAAATATCTTTTCTAATTATTCAAACATCACTTTTATAGGCATTATGCATATGCATATATGCAAGCGACCTTGAACTTTTATTTGCTTTTGCATATGTTGTATACGTTGTTTAAATTACTTACAATGTCTACACGAATACCAAGACGTATACAAAGTACAAGGGATGTCTTTTAAGTTTTGCGTATAGAAACATAGTAGGCCGCGCGGATCGAACGTCACTACTGAATCTTAACCTCACTCTTTAGTAAACTTAGATTCAAAGTTTCACAACAATACGTGAAGTGTTCTCACTACAGTGAATTTTTAAGTGTCACCAAGTCATTAGAAAAATGGAACTCAACCGAGAACATGTTCCAAGGTGAAAGCGGGTCATATTGCAACAATTCCTCTTAATGAGCAAAGAACTGTTACTGCGGATTGGTATACCACCAATTTGTTTGCCGTCACCGAGCTTTTCGAAAAATCAACCCCGAAAGAAGAATCATCCTCCACCAAGACAATGCAAGCTCGCACACAGCCCAAAAAACAAGGCAGTATTTAACGGAAGAAAACGTGGGATTATTGGACTATCCTCCATGTAGTGCCGATCTAAGTCCTAACGATTTCTTTACTTTCCCAAAAATTAAAAACAAACTGCGTGGTCAAAGGTTCCAGTCACCAGAAGAAGCAGTTGACGCATTCAAAAATGCCGTTTCGGACCTGCCAGCAAACGAGTGGAGTAAGTGCTTCGAAAATTGGTTCGAGCGCATGCAGATGTGTATTAATCTTCGTGGAGAATACTTCGAAAAACAATAAAGTCATTTAAAACTACCTACCGTGTTGTTTTATTTCCATATGCAAAACTTAAAACTCGTATTTTACATGAGAGCGACAGACAGACCGATGGAAATGAGTGAAATGGTTTTTCATGATGTACGAGGGTTGTTTCAAAACTAAGGTTCCGCGTGTGATGTTAGGCGAAATCTGGCAACACCGTCGTGTTTGTCTGCTCCCCCACTACCGAATCCAGGGAAAGGATGACTGCAGATCCGATTTTTGTACGCAAATTCATTATTACCCACAGAAATTCATCGCCAGTTTAGTGAAGTATACCGGAAACGTGTATAACCAATCATCATGTCCTCAAATGTTGTTTGATGGCCGCATGGACATACACGATGAACAACAGGCGGTTGAAATGCCCGAGGCTTCTGCAAAAGCTGTCGCAGCATAAAGATCAACGTTTGCAATGACAATGACGTTTTTTCAAATAAAAAGTTCCTTGTACCTGAAAAAAGGTGGGAACCCTATTTTTGAGACCCTTGTGGCGCGGAAAGTAAAATGTCGTTGTACGCGAGTCCTCAGAAACACCTCTTGATCAATCTACGCAGGCGTAATGGTCAGGGAAGATTCACGGTAGGCCTGGAGTTACCGCAATCTATCATCCATTTTTCTTGAACATAAAACATACTTGTCCACCGGAGCAAAATAAAAAAAGGCGTCGCCATCGCAGCCTGCACTTAGCCGAAATTACACTGCTGAGGAGGCGGTCGACATCAAGTAGATTACTTCCTTTCCTTCCTCAGCAGCACACCCCTAAGGCCAGGGATTAGTATGATTGATTCCCCCGATCGCTGGAATCCCCTGTCGTATCGCCCTGGATTATAATAATTTTATTTGGACAGCGTCGCAATCAGCGGATGGATGGATGGGTGGAGGCATTCTCGAAATCTAGTCGCCTGGGGTGTACACGACAATGCACTTGTTAAGTGTGCCGTAGCGGAAAATGCGGGGTCGGCCACTTTTTTACTTTCTACCGTATATCCTACTACTGCCGTTTCAAAAGAATGTATAATAATAATAATAATAAAATGTCTTTATTAGGCACATTATATAAACTACAACATAATGTGATCTCTACGTAGGCGAAGTCTAGCTCTTGGCTACTCTACTTAACCTACCCAAATAATAAATTGAAACACTTAATCAAAGGAAACTTTGACAAGCAGCAAAAGACGCTTCAAAACAATGAGCTTGATAGCTTCCTGACATACATAATATATACACACATATATTACGTAAAAATAAAATATAATATAAGAATTAAAAACTAACTTTTCCACAATTACTACAATGACAAATAAATCTGTTTCACATGCTTACGAAATCTGTTTACTGGCCAATCCTTTATATTGTCATCTAATTCGTTATAAATCAGGATAGCGTTGTAAGTGTATGAACTACGAAATAAAGTTGTTTTATACATAGGGATCTCTAGTCTTTTTTTGTGTCTGAAATCAATGTCTGAATTATCTCGTCTGAAAACAAATTTATCATAAAGATACAAGGGGGATCTAGAAGATATGATCTTATGTGTAAGCACTGCTATATGGTACTTGCAAGCATTTTCTATACACATCCAACCAAGCTGAAATCTCTTCAAGGAAACATGATCATACTTCTTGAGATTAAATACAAATCGACAACAAGTATTTTGGAGTTTTTGGAGTCTTGCTTTTGTGATAGAATCAAGACAATGACAGAACACAGTGCTACAGTAAAATAAGCTTGGAAATATAATAGCCTCACATAACTTTTTACTAACTTTAAAATTCAAAATAGAGCGATTGACATAAAAACACATCAAAGTTGCATAAAATTTTTTTAAGATAGACGAAACATGCTCCTTAAACCTTGAAGTATAATCAATAATCAACCCTAAATTTTTTGTAGTATTTACGACAGCTAGACGCTCCTTGTCGATTTTTACATCAAGAGAATTCAATACAGTGTTACGTTTGACAGCAGGACAAAAAAGCATCACTGAGCACTTATCCTTATAGAGCTTAAGATTGTTACCATTTGAGTATCCTACTATTGCCTCCAAATCATCATTAAGCTCATTGATTGAAGTATGTAAAGTGTTACTATTAAAGCTCTTATACAGGGTGACTTCGAAGTTGAGCCATTTATTTTAACAGTGTGTAGATCTGATCAAAAGAAATGTTTTTTCCTTTACCATTTTTCTGGTAAAATTAAAGTAACAAAGTTATAGCCCTTTGGAAGTTTGAGTACCGCCCTGTCTCAATAATATCATGTGTTCGTGTTTGGCAACAACGGTTCATCGCATCGGAAACAAAAAAGCGAAAGAATTTGGAACGATGTTTTTACGATTACAATTCAGTTCAGTTATACATACAGTCAGTTTCAGTCGCGTGTGAATAGTGTCTGTTGCGTGGCTCAAACGAAATAAAAAATGGCACATGTTTATGCGGATCGGTTTCCCAATCGAGTGCAACCAACCCCTCGTGCCTTTGTTAATGTAGTACAACGGGCTCGTGAATCAGGTGACTTAAGACCTCACAGGGGACCTCACGATCAAATACAGGTCCGCACTGAAATACTTGTCGGGAGGATACTTTATAAAACAAGGTAAAAATTTTTTTTTTATTTTTTTGTATTTTTACACACATATTTTGGTTTATCTTCCTTCTACAATCATTATCTGAAAATTAATGACTCAACTTCAAAGTCACCCTGTATATCTGTGTATCATCGGCATAGCACATCACAGAAGAGTTTTTCACAGAGCTACCAAGTCTATAGTATAGATTAAGTACAACAAGGGCCCTAAAACTGAACCCTGAGGGACACCTGATGTTATATCAATCGGACTAGATATAATGTTGTCTATCTCTACTACTTGTTTACGATTTGAAAGATATGTTATAAAAAACATTAGAGGTATGTCTGAAAACCCAAAAAACTTCAATTTAGTACATAAAAGCTCATGATCTATTTTATCGAACGCCTTAGAATAATCTAATGATACAAGTGCTGAAGCATCTCCCTTATCAAGCGAAGCAATGATGTCATCTAAAACCATTGCTAAAGCTGTAGTTGTACTAAAACCACTGCGAAAACCAGATTGACACTTGGGAAAGAAATCATTATTAGAGAAATAATGATAAACCTGATGTTTAATCAATTTCTCCAATATCTTCGATATAACAGGAATCAAAGTTATAGAGGTCTTAAGTCTGAGAGACATTTTGGATTTTTACATTTAGGCAAGGGCTTGACAAGAGATAGTTTCCAAGCATCAGGGAAATACCCAGCCTCCAGGCAACAGTTCAATAAATGCGTCAATGGTAGTAGTACTCGAGGCAAGCAATGCTTAAGCATTGAGACTGTTATACCATCCGAACCTGCTGCATTAGATTTTAGGGACAGAATAATGTCTAGCACTTTGATTAAATTTGGTACTATTAAATTTATCAACTAGATCCTTGCAATTGCCCGAAGGTGTGAAAACGGAAGAAAAATAATTGTTTACTTCATCGGCATTTTTCAACTGCGTAGGTAAAGATCTATCTACATTAGTTTTGAGTTTCAATGAATGTACAGCTTTCCAGAGATGCTTGTTACTATTTAGTTGTTCATTGAAGCTTAGATATGCTGCTTTCTCCCGCCCAATAGCGGAAATGACATCATTTCTTAATTTCTGGTAATATTCGAGACCAGCTGGACTTTTTAAAATCTGATACTTTCTGAAGGCTTTATCTCTCTCAGAGATCAAAAATTTTATGCCACCTGTGAGCCATGGAGCATAAGGTTTAGTAATACGTGCTGAATCAACAGGAGCATGGACATCAAACAATTTCAAAATATGATTAGAAAAAAACGTAGCTTTATCCTCTAAGTTACTGATGTAATATATATCATCCCATGGGATTTTATACAAATCCACCAAAAACTGATCTTTACAACAATGTTTAAAGTCTCTATATTTGACAGTCTTTTGAAAATTCTTAGGTCGTGTGATGATGAAGTCACATGTGACTACATTATGTTCTGACAAATTCGGAACAGGTGCAGAGCTAGTTGAAATTAATGATTCAGCTAAGTTATTTGTTGTACAAATATGTATGGTACATGGTGTCCAGTGGGAACGCTCACATTTCAAATTTGAATTACTCGGCAACCGTATACGCGAGGAAGTAGCGAGATGTCCTGATCGACGCGTTCGGCGTGCGGGTTAAATAGTCACAATGGAACGTTGGACCGGAGCGCAACGTGCTTCTGCTATCGAGGCTTACTTTAAGAGTAGTGATTCATACGCAGCTGTCCTTCGGAAATTTTGTACACGATACAAAAGTGGTCGACCGAGTGATGTCCCAAGTAAGAACCTATTGAAAAAGTGGATTAAGAGGTTCCATGGAACAGGCTCTACTCTTAGGCAACCCATTCCTGGCACCATACCTACTGTATCAACCGAAGAGAATATGCGTCGAGTAAGTGATTCGGTCACTGCAAATCCTCCGCGTTCTGTACGGAAGCATCCGCTGCTTTGGGAATCCCTAGGTAAACACTGCATGGCATAATGAAAAAAAATAATGGGTTTTCATCCTTATAAAATCCGATCAGTCCATGCTTTAAAGGAAATTGATTACGTATTACGGAAGTCTTGTGCTGAACAAAGTTGAGAGAAGGTTGTTTTTAGTGACGAGGCCATTTCCACTTAGACGGTTATGTGAACAAGCAAAATTGCAGATATTTCGCACCAGCGAACTCAAAAGAGAAAGATCAACAACATCTACATAGCCCAAAGCTGACTGTTTGGTGCGCCATTTCCTCTAGCTGTATTATTGGGCCGTTTTTCTTTGAAGATGAAAACGGTCAATCCGAGCGATACAAGGACATGATTGACACTTTTTTTGCTCCTATTGTAAGAACATAACGTCGATTTAACAGAAACACATGGTTTCAACAGCTGTCCATACTGCCAGAGAATCGATGGACACGGTGGAAGCAGTTTTTCCTCAAAAAGTTATATCGAAGTTTGGAGACATTCACTGGTCTCTTAGATCACCCGACCTCACGTCATGCGATTATTTTTTGTGGGGTTATCTAGTCAAAAGTGTATTCCAATAATCCACGAACACTGGAGGAGCTTAAAGACAACATTCGACGAGAAATAAAAACATCACTCCGGAACTCTGCAAGCGAGTGTTTGGCAAACATTTGGACGGAATGATATTTAAGAAATAAAACCCGCCGAATTTACGCGTATGTTGATAGTAATAAATAGTTTCTTTGCATTAAGTTTCCCACTGGACCCTGTATTACGTTTAGGGGACGTAGTGTGGTCACAGCTAACGCATTCAAATAACCCAGAAAAAAAATCGTCAAGTAGGTTGACTCTACACTTCCCACGAAACGCCCTTATCAGTTCATAAAGGATTATATTCAGCACATACTAGATATTCTGAAAAGAGAAGGTTCACTTTTTTCGTGAAATTAGTGCATTTACGAGCCCCTTCCCACTTCAGTTGACCCAACTATTGAAATCTTAGTTTTTTCTTATCAAACACAAATAATAAAAATGTAGCAGGGTGATGTAAGTTTAAAATCTCATAAATGCCGACCAAAGAGCATTAAGAAGAATTATCGTGAAAAACAGGCGTGCCAATTATTTACAATTATGTACTCTGTGGAGTGACGCTTTTTTAAGGAGAATTTCGAGGTCCACAACTCATAGAGAGGCCCACAAACTGGGATTTAGCACTTGCAAGGTAAGTTTTCTTATAAAAAAAGTCAAGTAAAAACACTAAAGTTGCACAACTTGTTTATAGGCCAAGGAAAAGCCACTATTAACTCCACTGCAAAAGAAAAATCGGCTTAGATGGGCTAAAGAACATAGACAATGGACATCTTAACAATGGTGTGTAATACAATGGAGTGATGAGGCCCGATTCGAAGTTTGTGTTGGTGACAGTCGCAGTAGAGTTATTCGCAAAAAAATGAAGCATTCCATGCTGACTGAAGAGAAAAGTGAAATTTCCAGCATCCATTATGGTCTGGGGCAGTATTTCATCAAAAGGAGTAGGAAAACTTCCTTTTATTGATGGAAATGTGGAGTCAAACAAATATTTGGCAATCGCTTTTACCAGTGATAGAAGAATGTTTGGTATCCGGCCAAGATTTTGTGTTTCAGCAAGATGGTGCAGCGTGCCATACCTCAAAAAAGGCTATAAAATGGATGGAAGAAAATAATGTACCACTTTTGAAATGGGTTTCTAGCAGTCCAGATCTGTCACCTATTGAAACTTTGTGGCACGAGATTTTACACCAAATTTCTGCCAAAACTTGGTTAACACTATGCCCCAAAGAATTTCAGCCGTAAAAAAAATAAAGGTGATGTTACCCAATGGTAATCTGTCAATTGTTGCTTCGCGCATTTATTCGCACATTGTTTATTTGTTCAGATGTTCTATTAGTTATAGGTCTAAGTGATTTCAAATATGTATTTTTTACGACTAGACTGTATCTAAAATGTTTTTGAGAAAATAAATTGATTCAGAGGTAAATAGTTTCGTCATGTTTAGCTTATAAAGGCATATTTTGGTACAAATCTTGAAGTGGGCCAACTGAAGTGGGAAGGGGCTCGTAGATATTTGACTGAAATTCTATTGAGTAAAAGGTTTTTGGTTCAAGACACACAACCCCGTTCAATTGTCTACTGTTCTGCTACAATCCACTGTTCTTTTAAAATCCCTTTTGCAAGTTCAAAATAGTTAATGGAAGAAACTGATTGAAAGAATGGCTCAAGACCAGTCCTCTTTTGCAACCCAAAATTAAAGTTTGGTGAGGTCCAATAAAATTTTCTACTTTTACCATTCCTACTCTTTGGCTGCACACTGCCATGGAGAAAATTCGCTTTGAGTTGACCTTCTGAGCACCCTGTATATTCTGCGACATAAACGAGTTCCTTATATCAGGACGGCATGGCAACATCAGTATCGTCTTATCTTGCGACCGGGAACATCGAAAATCTTCATAATACGGACCCACAGTATAAGCAATAAAAGCGGAATTACCCCTTGGAGGCTTTAGGATAATGACAGGTAATTTAGCAGGGCTCTTCTCTTGGTGGTTTCGGTGTCCCCATACGCACTTCTCTAATTCGAATTCTCGCTTTCATTTCCAGTTTCTGTCACGCAAAAGGAATACCGCTGGAGATAATGTGGTTTGGAATCCGATCATTCAGAACTTAAAGTGCATCATGGTATGGTATATACAGTGTGAGTTTTCATAAAGTGCACATATCAAAATCAGGGAAACTACACTCTATTTCATCGACGGATAAATCATCAAAAAAAAATTAAAAACAATAATTGATTTTTTATGAATATTTTAAAATTTTTAGAGTCAGCTGCTAACCCTATTTAAATAAATCGTTACAACTTTTAAACTAAATGTCCTATCATATTGGAATACATTTTGTAGTGATTGCTGGTAAAAGGACGTGCCTGAAAAGTGAAGAATTCCAGGAAAAGTAATGACATCCATTTAGAATAAAGAAAATTTTGATGAAAATCTGTTTTTTTTTCATCATTTTTACAATAATTTCAAATTTTCTATAAATATCGTCACTTATACCCTACCTTTTTTTATTTGTAAGTTATTCTACATGTTATCAGCTTTATAAGAGTAAAAATTGCACGTTTATAACTCAAATGTAACAGTTTCTATGAGTGTTTATAAAAAAGCCCATGCGCATCGTCTTGCTAGGCACCATTGTTTATCATGTAGATCCCTTTTTTTGATGATTCAATGAGTAGACTCGCGCTTTCGCTTTTTGGTCGCGATGCCACGTATAAGTGATTTCCTCCGGCACACATTGCCGATATCCATTATTATTATGGAATGTACCGAGGGAGTGCTAGAGCTGCTTGCACAGCTTATCTAGCTGCATTTCCAAATCGACGCCCTGTTCCATCAGCCCGTCACTTCCAAGAAGTACATAGAAGACTGGCTAACACTGGACTTGGTTTGCCTCGAGATCGCCGCGAACCAGGTGTTATTATTCATGTTGCTATCGAAGAAGCCATTTTGGATGATTTGTTTGCTGACCCGACTACTAGTACGAGACGTTTGGCGTTACGTCATGGCGTATCCCAGAAATCGGTTTGGCGCATCTTGAGGAAAGCAGGGTTGCATCCATACCATTATCAAAGGGTGCAGCACTTGCATGAAGATGTGGATTGGCGCCCAAGTTGCGTTATGTCTACATGGATTTTAATAAAAACAAGAGACAATCCTGAATTCCCGAAAACAATTCTGTGGACAGATGAATCTCAATTCACGAGAGACGGCATCGTGAACTGTCGTAATTTACATAAGTGGTGCCCAAAAGATGAAAACCCTAGGCTGAAAAGGGATTCAACTTTTCAAGTGAAATTTTCTGTAAATGTTTGGGCCGCACTGATTGACAACTTTTTGATTGGTCCAATAATACTCCCGAGGACATTAAACGGAGAGAGATTTCTGGAGCTTTTGCGGACTGAACTGCCGCTGCAAACCCGTTGAAGAATGATGCTTCAAATGGATGGATGTCCTGCCCATTACTCGCTGATTGTCAGGTCTTTTCTTAATGAAAATTATCCAGGCCGCTGGATCGGTCGACAAGGACCTGTTGGGTGGCCGGCGCGTTCCCCAGATCTCACACCTCTCGACTATTTTTATGGGGGACAATGAAACAAAGGGTGTACAGCAGTACCATAAACAGCGAAGCGGAACTTGAAGAAAGAGTTTTGCGCGTTGCAAACGAAATCAAAAATGATCCCGAGATGATTCGTAGGGCAACTCATCAAATTTCACTTCGCGCTACAATGTGTTTGCAGCAACGGAGTGGCCATTTTGAACATTTGATGCATTAAGCCAAAATGATTATCCTATAGACAAGTCTATTTGATTTTATTTGTTAAAGATAATGAATGATTCATGTAGGTTAATACTGTTGTTTTATTCCTACTCTGGCGATGAACTGAGTTCACTGCTTTTTGAAACGCTGATTTAAAAACTTGTATCTAAGTAATAAACTTGCAATTTTTCACCATTAGGAAGCTAATAACATGTCGAATAACTTAACATTTAAAAAAGGTAGGGTAAATAGGACAATTTTTATTGAAATTTAGCAATTGTTTTAAAAATCATTGAAAAAGTAGTGAGTTTCAGCATATTCCTCTTTATTATAAATTTATAGCATTTAATTTCGTGGAAATTTTCACTTTACTGGTACGGCCTATTATTGCAATCACTACAAAATTTATTCCAATATGATAGGACATTCAGTTTAAAAGTTGTAACGATTTATTTAAATAGGGTTAGCAGCTAACTCTAAAAATTTTAAAATATTCATAAAAAATCAATTATTGTTTTAAATTTTTTTTTATGATTTATCCGTCGATGAAATAGAGTGTATTTTCCCTGATTTTGATATGTGCACTTTATGAAGACTCACACTGCATAAAAAAACGTTCTCCTTGGCAAAAAATAAGCTCTCATATCTGACTGAGATATCACCCTACTCCAGGAAATGGTTGCATTGAAACTCGCTCTTCGATAGTGAATATGCATGATTTTTTTTATTTTCTGTGGCAAATTGCTTTGCTAAGGGCCGATTTCACCAACATTAATATTATGTACCAATGGGAAAATACTCCATCGAAATGCAATTTGACAGAAGCTGTCAAAGGTCTCAGAATATCAGTGATTTCTATTAAAATATTGAATAAAATCGTGAAAATTCGACTGTATTATAAACAAGACCACTTCTTGATTCCAACATGATGCTTTTGTACAGAGAAAACAGGTCAACTTTCATGTATTTTGATTTGTGTTATAAATTTACAGTTAACAATCAGTTATCCCCAAAAGCCAATGGGAATGCGGCAAATAATAGGTCGATTTTCTAATTTGGCAGCAGATTTGGACGTTTGTTAATGCATGGCAATCTCGAATTTAAGTTCAATATACTGTTATCATTACATACCTGTTGAATAGTGTGGATTTGTCTGTATTTTGCAAGAAAATAGAATATAAAATACATTCCATCCAATTTCTCATCTTCCTTTACATCTTACTAGTAATCATTTATTAACTTATGGGTTAATGAATAGCAATAAAAACATTGTCCTCTCCTTCCTAATACGCAGATAATATGTGTAAGACGTGTGAATCCCTACATCCCCATGATGCATAATGCAATTACTAGGGACATAGACAAAAAAATATGAAAAATGTCCCACAAATAATGTCTTTTAAGTCCAAAAATCATACAAATTATTAATGTTTCTGGTGGGGTTATCTATCTGTCACTCGCAGGGTTGCCAAGTCTAACGACGATCACGTCCCGTGATGAAGGGTGCGACATTAATCTTTTACATTTGCTGGATTTAAAGTAGGAATACAGACATAGTACTTATGATAGTTGGAGATAGACTCATAACACTTCTTGAAGAATATTTGAAAAATGTGAACACCGTCATGGTCTGTTGTCAAATTGCAAATGAAGTATCTGAAAATTCTTACATGCCGTGGACCTTCGTCATAGTTTACTATCCTGATTATGAACATTTTTAGCAGACGAACAAATATAAGAAAGCTCTTATATACCTACATACAGAGGATTTTTCATGCAAATTTACTAGGTATCATGATTATAAGCATCTTTGGTGGATCGTTCGATCCGGAATGGGAAAGATCTCCTATTTATGAAAATATTTTTGGTATCATCTAACCGTTGCAATCAGTGCACAAAAACTGTGTTATATGATTTATAGCATAACCCGCTGCCCTATCAATACAAATTTAACATGCAGGTCTCCTAGCCGTGGGGATGCAGTGGTCGGGATGAATATCACGGCAGCAACTGATGATTTGGGCATGTCTGGTAACAACGTATGAAGTGATACTCGCTAACTTCACAAATTTGAAGGTTTTGTACAATTTCTTTGAAAATGATGAAAGATATATCTGATTTGGCAGGGTAATGTCGCAGCCAAATGGCAGTCACTCTTTCTGACACAGTCCGGATCGAAAGATGACGATAGTCGTGAAATGTATTGATATTTCTAAATATAGGATCCTATCGAACATCTTTACTGTCAAGATGTATAACCCGAGGTACCGACGGAGCTATTTTGCGGCGTCATAGAAATAAAAAGTTTCATTTGCATTTCCAAGTGTTGTGCAACGATTTTGGGAAAAATCCACGAATAAAGCATAGTAGAGTATATATATAGAGTATATATAAAAGTTGGCGGAGCTTACTCCACTGAGACCAGGAGGGTGAAACGGGATATTAATGCACAATCTGGCAACTCTGTCGCACCCTCACAAAATGGCCGATGATAACCACACAAGTCACCGTGTTGTCATTGACTAGCATGGAATTAAACCTTCTTCAGAGTATATGTTTTGTGACTGGGACCAAGCGTTGACAGATCCCACACATATGTCACTCGATGAGTCTTGAAATGCAATAATCAGCTGTATTCTAATAATGTCTCCTATAAATATAACCTAGAATGTGTACTCGTGAAAAAAGAAAATATGGCAAATTTGTAGTTTTTTGCAGGTTTTAGGTTTGCTGGTAGCTTTAAGGCATATATTTGGGAATTTCTTAATCGCTGTGAATATAGTGTGGATGTTTGTTCAGTTCCTGAACAATGAAACATATTCAACTTTATGGATGTATGGATATCAAAAGACCTGAATGGTTTTGTGGGAATATCAATCTAAGGTGCCATAATGGTTCTGGTGAACGGCAAGTAAATGACAGAATGTTTGGAATCGAGCAATATCTATGAACTTTTTGGTAGAGCCTGTCATCAACTAGGTGCTTAATGGCTATCTGCAAGAGGTTTATAGGAACAAAAAACGGGTGGTGATGTTAAATCAGTAAAATTGCACATCAATTAAAGAAAATAATATAAACATGAATAAAAAATCAACAATAGTAATTAAAACATGAATTTAGTTCAAAAATCAAACATTTCTTTATGACTGAATTATATGTAATTTCTTAATATTCAATAAGCTGGTGATGTTTCAATGACAAGATGTCATCTCATACTTTGACAGTATTTTGTTTTCAACATTTCATAGCTATTGGTTGCTAAAATTTGTTGATTGGAACTTTAAGCTCATTCACTGTATTTAACGGACTGTTACCCTATAGGTGGAGAATAACGGACTGTTGATTTGACAACCTTGGTGAAGCCCACCCTAAAACTAACAAATGAAAAAATATGGTACATAGGGCAATATTTATAAAACGTAAAAAAGTTATTACATTTCACATTAATTTTTATTTCCAGTCAGTTACATTTTATAGAAATCTATTTTACGATGTCAATTAGAAAATACAAATCAGCGCCTAGATGTGAGGCAGTGCGAAAATGTTTTGTATGTTATGTGTCATTCCTGATGATGAGGCTTAATTACACACAACGCGGATGCTATGCTGATTTACCGTAAGGCTTCTCAAAGTTTTTGAACACGTAAAAAACGGGAAAAATCGTAATGTATAACTTTGAACATTACATCTCTTCAGAAATGACAACACAAATAACCTGTCTGGCACAGCTGGTGTACTTCATATGAAGCATATTCAGTAATAATTTTCTAGCATATCAAATATTACACACGCAGACCAATACATACAATCATCCAGATGTAATCTTGCTACTGTGCTACTCAACCACCCATCTTCTTAGAGTATACTCTAGAGACTATCTCGGCATTCTGCAACCAACAAAGCATGCGTCATTGGACGTGTCCTGTATTTGAGTCATTCCTCCATAGGTGGAGGCTTCTGATGATGTTCACAGCACTCATAGCGAGCAAACGCGGAATGTACTATTTGCACACTGGGAAATAGGGAATAAGTGCCGTTTGAGAAATGATCTCTTCTTGAATTTTAAACGAATAACGCTGCCTTTAGGAATGTTCGAGGGATTTAATATCTGAATTTAACAGTAGGCTGTGAGAATTGACATCGCAGGCTGACATTGATGTTAAAAAGGTTTTTCTTTGCTGGCCGTGTCAATCTAAATGACTTTGGACGGTTTTTGGTCTTTTATGCTAAATATTATCAAGCAATGCAAAATAGTAATGATTCTCGATTGTATAGCGTATAGCGATTTTATAGCTGATACTAAGATATAGGCAGTGCCGCAATACCGCCTTCGACAGTTTTAAGACTATCCCACTTCTGAATATCGATCGCAAAAATATCCATCTACAGTATTGTTATATACCTACCAAGAATATTAAAAGCTTTGTTCTGTGCGGAAAATCAAAATGAAAACTAGAATAAATTTCGGATCCATCCTAGTATCGTACTTCATCCATCTATAAGCTAATCTGTGAAAGATTTCGTATTCCAACGGGGTACGCTTCTGCGCGGTTAGTTAAAAAATTTAGTCGCTTATTATTCTAGTTAAGTTGCTGGTGGAATGGAGAAATTTATTAGCACATCAGGAGCAGGCAGATTTACGGCGTCTAATGGGGCAACGGAACCGACAGAAATAGGCGACCATTTGCTTTCGTTTGTTTTCAACCGAACTCGCCGACAAGAAAAATAAATCCTCATTTATCAACACTTGCACTTAGGCCGTCTAGAAGCGCTGATGTAAGCGGCAGATTCTGAGGTATTCTTTCTTGTCACAATACGTAAGAAATTGGCCAATGTAACTTGTTATTATTCAAATTCAAATTCTTTTATTAGGTTCGAACAGCAATGTCAATAAAAGACTTTTTAGTCAGGCTTCCATAACCTCCTTATTTGCCTGAATTGAATCCTTGTGACTTTTTCTCTTCCCGAAATTGAAAAATCGTGATTGTATTTGAGTAATTTTTTTTAGTGTACTTAATTTAGGGAACTCTTATGAACAGGAACATGCTTTATGCATAATATATTTATATTTATATTTTATATTTATATTTATTTATTTATTTATTAGCAGCAGATTCAACATGTATACAGTTTTTTACATCATATTAAATATATAGACTTTACAATTATTGTATAATATTTAAATCCAGCTATCTATTCTTAAAATTACCCACTATTGCTAATAGTTTTAGATGCACAAATGTATTCAAAATACTGTGTGTGCACCCCATTCACATTGTTAAGTGTAACTTTTTCATTGAGGTTCTCAATTCTAGTTTACAAAGAGAAAAAGAAATATAAAAATAGATCAAACAAATTCAAAGCTATTATGTTTTATCTTAAATTTTAGGAACTTAATACCTTTAATGCTACAGGTTTTTATATTACATAATTAATGGCGTATTGACTATCAATAATCCATCTTGTTAATTCCTTTTTAACAGTAGAATATCTCAATCTCTTAATACTATTTGGCACATCATTATAAACTTTTGGACCTATACAGTAAACGTGAGTTTGGCAAGCTGTGTGTCTAGGGTTTTGCAATTTTACTTTTGCATGAGCAGCACTTCTTGTATTTTGGCCATGCTGTAAGTATTCTTTGTAGAAATCATATTTCATCATAAATCTTATAAGTGATTTTAAATAGAGCTGCTCTAGGTTCAGTATTTTACTGACTCTAAAAAAAAGTTCAGATGAATATCGTTTCTGTTTGAAAAGCATAATTTTTATGATCCATTTCTGAGCTACCTGTAACTTGGATAACGTTGCTAAACTTGTATTTCCCCAAACTACGAAACCATAATTAATTACAGATTCTGTTAAAGCAAAATAAACTGTTTTAAGAGTTCTGAAGTCTAATATTTCCCTTGATTCATAAAATTTGTGAATAAGTTTTCTAATCTTTGTTGTAACATAATCAACATGATCTTTCCAAGTAAGAAGTTCATCTATAATTATTCCTAGATATTTCAAGCTCGATTTCTTATTTATATATTTGCTACATGCACACTGAGGTGCAAAGTCACAATATGAGTCATGAATCTTAAGGCAGTTTAGATTAGGCAAAGTACGCGAGGAAAGGGAAAAAGTCATAAAATTGGTTTTGTCAATATTTAGAGAGAGCAAACTAAAATCTAGCCAATTTTTAATTGTGTGCAATGCTCTTTCAGCTTTTAATTTGACGGAATCCCAATCTTCACCACTTACTAAAATACTCGTATCATCTGCAAAGCAATAGATAGTTATGTTTGCATCATTTAATTGTTCCATTATATCATTTATGTATATTATAAACAGCAAAGTTGAGAGAACCGTACCTTGTGGCACCCCGCATTCTACCTTCAAAATAGTACTTTCCTGACCGGAGACATTTGTGATTTGTTCACGTCCAGAAAGATAGGACTTTATGAGTTTATTTGGAATGCCCCTTATTCCCAGATTATCCAAACGACCTAGTAAAATTGGATGTGCCACTGTGTCGAATGCCTTTTTTAGATCTAAAAATATACCCATCACCTTTTTTCCTTGGTCTAGCCCTTTCAGAATACTCTCAGTGACCCTGACAAGTGCAACTTCAGTGTTAGAATTCTCTCTGAAACCAAACTGATTTAAGTTGAGTAATTTATGCTTTTCCAAAAACTGCATTAATTTTCTTTTCAGACATTTCTCAATAATTTTACTTACTGTACTAGTTAATGCAATGGGTCTATAGTTGTTCATGTCTTTTTTATCTCCTTGTTTGTGAAGAGGTATCACTTTGGTTTTTTTTAATATTTGTGGAAAAATACCAGTACCAAAAACTAGGTTTATTATGTGTTCCAATGGAATACTAAGTTTTTCTTTATATTTCTTGATTATATTTGATGAAATATTATCCTCCCCGCCTTTTACCCCATTCTTTAAACAAGTTATCTCCCTAATTACATCATCATTCGTCACAGGACACAAGAAAAGTGATTCATTACCTCTTTTTTCCCGCACTTCATTCCTCCAAGTACCTCTAGTAATTTCACTTGCTAATTTTTTACCAATGTTACAAAAATAATTGTTAAATTCATCTGCAACTTCTTTTTTATCAGTTATTTCTGAATTAGTTTTGGTAGTGATACATTTTATTTCTGGTTTACTCTCTTGGTCATTGGTGGCCTCTCTAAGCATATTCCACAATTTTCTGGGGTTATCCAACTTTTTTTGTGTTAAATATTTGTAATAATTATACTTCACTTTCTTGATAAGTTTACTTAAAAATTTCCTGTATTCCTGATACCTGTTTAAAACTACGAAATTGCTGGGATTTAGTGCACATTCCCTTTTAATGAGGTTTCTGTTTCGAATAGATATTAGGAGCCCACCAGTGATCCAAGGTTTTAATTTCTTTTTTTTACTGGGTATAGGCCTAGTTATAGTGGCTTTCAAAATGATGTCTTTTAGTCTATTAATGAAAGCCTCTGTGCTTGTAGAACATCACCCCACAACTCTCCGTTTAGTTTTTGTGTGATATTAAAATAAATATTAATATAACCTAAAGACGAAATGAAAGAACAACAAACAAACTGGATACAGAAAAGTTAAAACGTGCATGTGAATACCAAGTTAATGGACCTCCTGGCAATTATATTATTTCGGGTCCAGCAAAAATACTAGGAACTCATCTATGCTATAGGTGTTAGATCAGAGCAACTTCTTTGGTGGTTTTTAAAGGGCATAACGTTATCGATTTGTTTAATCGATTGTGGTAAATTATTGTATATTCGTGTACCAGCGTATCCAGGCGACTTTCCGTGAGTTGTTAAGTTATGCTTATCTTAGCAAAATTGGTTCTTAGTCCCGTATAATCATGGAGGTGCGAGCTTTCTTTGAAAAGTATATTTGTTTTTATGGATGATTAAATACCTTTGGTATGAAAACTTTGCGCTACGCTGGCCACCATGACGAAATGCTGCAAGCATCACCGTGGTGGGAGGAGAAGCGACCGATTGAGAGCATAAGGGCAACGCTGTCGAGCTTATATGCCTCAGGCTTTTTTAAGCAAACCGAACATAACCTAACTGATAACAGAATTCCGTTAGAAACACGGAGTCAACGTATTTGTCACGATTTTTTCGAATCACCTTGTATACGCGATAAAACTATCCGCCAACTTTGCTCAATTTGATTGAAAGTGTAGGCAAAGCCAGAACAGTCTCGTCTTTCAGCACATCGTTCGAAATTGGGTATGCAGCTCGCATGTTCAAACTGATGAAACATGTCGGTTGCTAATATGCGACGGTGCAATGCCTCCGGATATCCCATTACATTCTCCTAGCCGGCAAAATAATCGATTAAAATGCATACAGAGAACACAATGCTATATCAATACACTTACTACATGAGGAAGTTTGCGAATATGTTCATTCGAGGAATGTATTATGATTTTGCCGTTATTTACACTGAAAGGCAGAATGACGCAAGTAATTCATGAAAAAGTAGCAAAGAACAAAGTTGATTGTATTCCGCCTCGTTTCGTAATTAAGAATATTGTAGTACCTTCCACTTCCTATCCAACCACACGCATTTTGAAGATATCGATTTTTCGATTCGCTGCACTCCGCTGATCCCCGACCCCGGCGAACTACGTCATTCTCTGTTTATACTTATGTATACTAAGTGACATATAAATCCGAACACCCAGTTTAAATGGTTTTATTTTAATAAAATTTTGTATAAGTACTTAATGAAGCATAATAAGTAAATGATAAAAATTGCAAAATGATTGCACTGCTTTAAAGCCCTGTGTGGATGCACCCTGATGTGCTACGCATTCTCCAACGCGCCTAGGCATGCTTCTGATCAGGTGGTCAATGTCCTCCTGTGGTATCTCATTCCAGGCAACCACCAACTCCTCTCGAAGTGCTTCTAGAGTCTGAGGAGGACGTTGCAAATTGAGCAATCTCCCACCCATCATATCCCACACGTGCTCAATTGGGGATAAGTCGGGAGATCTTGGTGGCCATGGTAACAATGTGACATCATTATGTTGAAAGAAGTCTATTGTGACTCTTGCAACATGTGGTCGGGCATTATCTTGTTGGAAAGTTGGATCTGCCAGGGTGTCAAGATAGGGTAAAAGATAGGGTTCTAGAACTTCGTGGATATAACGCTGCGCGTTCATGTTACCTCTGATGAAGATTAAAGGTGACCTGGAACCATAAGCTATAGCACCCCAAACCATAACTCCAACAGTGTGATGAACATGTCCTTCAACAAAAAACTGTGGATTCCTCCTTTCACCATGTCGCCTTCTAACCCTGGCACGACCATCGTGAATGCCTAAACAAAATCGAGACTCGTCACTAAAGACAATACTGTTCCATTCCTGATCCCAGAGTGACCGTTGTCTGCACCACTCAAGGCGATTACGTCGATGTAAGGGTTAGAAGGCGACGTGGTGAAAGGAGGAATCCACAGTTTTTTGTTGAAAGACATGTTCATCACACTGTTGGAGTTATGGTTTAGGGTGCTATAGCTTATGGTTCCAGGTCACCTTTAATCTTCATCAGAGGTAACATGAACGCGCAGCGTTATATCCACGAAGCTCTAGAACCCCATCTTTTATCCTATCTTGACACCCTGGCAGATCCAACTTTCCAACAAGATAATGCCCGACCACATGTTGCAAGAGTCACAATAGACTTCTTTCAACATAATGATGACACATTGTTACCATGGCCACCAAGATCTCCCGACTTATCCCCAATTGAGCACGTGTGGGATATGATGGGTAGGAGATTGCTCAATTTGCAACGTCCTCCTCAGACCCTAGAAGCACTTCGAGAGGAGTTGGTGGTTGCCTGGAATGAGATACCACAGGAGGACATTGACCACCTGATCAGAAGCATGCCTAGGCGCGTTGGAGAATGCGTAGCACATCAGGGTGCATCCACACATTATTAAAGGTCAAAGGGCTTTAAAGCAGTGCAATCATTATGAAATTTTTATCATTTACTTATTATGCTTCATTAAGTACTTATACAAAATTTTATTAAAATAAAACCATTTAAACTGGGTGTTCGGATTTATATGTTACTTAGTATATTTAGATTTAGGTTATAGAATTAACCTTTTTTCTTGTTTCCTTCAGTTAATGGTTAACAGTTCGTTTTGTTCCAAGTTTGTTAAGTATATTTTCGTTTTTAGGGATAATAAACTTTATGAATATTTATTATTATTGCTAAATTCTTTAAACATCTAAAATATTCTTAATTACGAGACGAGGCGGAATATAATTACAGATCAAACGAACTTACCTGTAGTGAAGTTGGTTGGTTTGCTTTAAAAAGAATGACGTAGTTCGCCGGGGTCGGGGATCAGCGGAGTGCAGGGAATCGAAAAATAATGTCTAATATAAATATAACCTAGAATGTGTACTCGTGAAAATAGAAAAATATGGCAAATTTGTAGTTTTTTGCAGGTTTTAGGTTTACTGGTGGTAGCTTTAAGGCATATAACATATTTGGGAATTTCTTAATCGCTGTGAATATAGTATGGATGTTTGTTCAGTTCCTGAACAACGAAAAATATTCAACTTTATGGATTTATGGATATCAAAAAACCTGAATGGTTTTGTGGGAATATAAATCTAAGGTGCCATAATGGTTCTGATGAACGGCAAGTAAATGAATGAATGTTTGGAAACGAGCAATATCTTTTGGTAGAGCCTGTCATCCAGCAGGTGCTTAATGGCTATCTGCAAGAGCTTTATAGGAAAAAACACCCAGTATCACATATCAATTGAAGAAAATAATATAAACATGAATACAAAATCAACAATAGTAATTAAAACATGAATTTAATTCAAAAATCAAACATTTCTTAAAATTTTGACTGAATTATATGTAATTTCTTAATATTCAATAAGCTGGTGATGTTTCAATAACATGTTGTCATCTCATATTTTGACAGTATTTTGTTTTCAAAATTTCATAGCTATTGGTTGCTAGAATTTGTTGATTGGAACTTGAAGCTCATTCGCTGTATCTGACGGTCTGTTACCCTATAGGTGGAGAATAACGGACTGTTGTTGGTGAAGTTGGCCCTATATATATATATATACTAAGTGACATATAAATCCGAACACCCAGTTTAAATGGTTTTATTTTAATAAAATTTTGTATAAGTACTTAATGAAGCATAATAAGTAAATGATAAAAATTTCAAAATGATTGCACTGCTTTAAAGCCCTTTGACCTTTAATAATGTGTGGATGCACCCTGATGTGCTACGCATTCTCCAACGCGCCTAGGCATGCTTCTGATCAGGTGGTCAATATCCTCCTGTGGTATTTCATTCCAGGCAACCACCAACTCCTCTCGAAGTGCTTCTAGAGTCTGAGAAGGGCGTTGCAAATTGAGCAATCTCCTACCCATCATATCCCACGCGTGCTCAATTGGGGATAAGTCGGGAGATCTTGGTGGCCATGGTAACAATGTGACATCATTATGTTGAAAGAAGTCTATTGTGACTCTTGCAACATGTGGTCGGGCATTATCTTGTTGGAAAGTTGGATCTGCCAGGGTGTCAAGATAGGGTAAAAGATGGGGTTCTAGAACTTCGTGGATATAACGCTGCGCGTTCATGTTACCTCTGATGAAGATTAAAGGTGACCTGGAACCATAAGCTATAGCACCCCAAACCATAACTCCAACAGTGTGATGAACATGTCTTCCAACAAAAAACTGTGGATTCCTCCTTTCACCACGTCGCCTTCTAACCCTGGCACGACCATCGTGCATGCCTAAACAAAATCGAGACTCGTCACTAAAGACAATACTGTTCCATTCCTGATCCCAGAGTGACCGTTGTCTGCACCAATCAAGGCGATTACGTCGGTGTTCTCGAGTTAAAGGGAGGACCCAGTGTGGCCGGTTTGAAAACAAGCCAAAACTTCTCATTCGTCGGTAAACACTTCGCATGCCAATAGGTCTTCCGTGTTCTGCAAACCATTCATTTGCAATGGACCTGGTAGTGGAGAAACGGTCCCTTAAGGCCAATAATCTTAGGCGGCGATCTTCACGGTCTGTTGTTCTACGGCGGCGTCCAGTGCCCCTTGCTCTTTGCGTACGGCCTTCTCGAAGCCATGCCTGACAACACCTAACCATAGTGTCTACACTTCTTTGCACTCTAACTGCAATTGCCCGAAAAGAAAGTCCAGCTTCCCGAAGTCCCACTATACGGCCCCTATCAAACTCACTAAGTTGACGAAATCGTACAGGTCTCCGTACTCTAGGCATCGTAACCGATCGTAAAGGATGTCAAGAGCCAAAATCCGCCAACGTTGATTCTTTACTGCGGCTGAAGTATTCATTTTTAGAGCGTTAGTGAATTAAAAAAAGCAGTATAAAAACCGGAATGTCCAACTGATAAGGCTGACAATTTTTTCACTTGTTATTTACAGTAAGATAAATACATTATTAAAATAAAACCATTTAAACTGGGTGTTCGGATTTATATGTCACTTAGTATAGTATATGGCATCCGAAATCCAATGTTCGCGCCTCCTGAGTAGTTTTAAAGCCCAGGGGTGAATTCTAGACTTCGTACTTTTCTGATCCCGCATTCGGTTTCAGCGTGGAAAAATACTTGAGAATATCATGGTGTGTCTTAAGGATGTCGACCTTTACTTTTTTTTTGTAGGGCTGTTATTCATTCGACTGCCACCACTTTAAACTTTCTCTTTAGCCAGGCACTTGCTCATTAGAGGGCTTGTAAATACCCCCCACCTCCTCTTATCGTTGGATACTTTGCCTCACGAGCGGAAAATTTGTTATTATGAGTTTGTGTAGCGGCGGCGTAGCGTTGAGCAGTTTTATCGCGACTATGCCAACATATTCACGCAGTAAATCCTGGCTATATAGCGGCGCTCTCAAATGAAATCGCCTGGTAATGTATGTATGTTGTATGTGAGGCCGCCAGGCATAAGGTATACGGAGTACGGAAAGTAAGATCACTCGCGGAAGGACCTTTCATCGGGAGCATTCCTGGAACGAAAGAGTGGAAGAAAGATAAAGTAGGTGTAGTTCTCTCACCTAATAGAAAGGTTGCTTCAAGAGTCATTCTAAGGGATTAGAATTATGTCCAAGGCTAGCTTGACCAAAGATCGGTTTCAATTGCACAAGCCCCAGTCATGAGGGTGACCAGTTAGCTATATTGGTCAGACTTGCATCCTCTTGAGCTGACGAGAATTTATAACGGGTGATTTTTTAAGAGGTATAGGATTGTATTTAAAAAGAAAACACAAAAAATTTGAAAAAACGATTAAATCTTTATTTGAGTCGATTGAGCGGTCGATATAATTTAATGCTTAAAGATTATTTCATGTAAATGTTGGCCGCGGCTCCGCTTTAGATGGCCCATGCGCAAGGTCCAATTTTGGCACACTCTCTCCAACATATCGGCCGGTATCTCACGAATAAATGCTTCAATATTGGCTTCCAGTGCGTCAATCGTTGCTGGTTTATCCCTGTAGACATTAGCCTTAACATGGCCCCACAAGAAATAGTCCAACGGCGTTAAATCACACGATCTAGGCGGCCAATTGACGGGCCCCAAACTGGTCACCGAACTCGCCTCTCAATAGGGCCATTGTTTCGTTTGCGGTCTGGCATGTGGCACCGTCTTGTTGAAACCACATGTCAGCCAAGTCCAGCTCTTCCATTTTGGGCAAAAAAAAGTTTGTTATCATCGCACGGTATCGCTCGCCATTCACAGTTACGTTCCGGCCATTGTCGTCTTTGAAGAAGTACGGCCCGATGATGCCGCCGGCCCATAATCCGCACCAAACAGTAATTTTTCCGGGGTGCACTGGTAGCTCTTACAATTCTTCTGGCTGGTCTTCAATTTTGCTTGTTAACGTACCCATTCAACCAGAAATGAGCTTCGTCGCTAAACACAATTTTTCGATAAAAATGTGGATCTTCCTCCAGCTTTGCCAGCGCGCAGCCAGCCAGCGTTGTGGGAGGTCGTGTGGCTGCAATTCTTGCACCAGCTGTATCTTATAAGGTTTTACACCCAAATTCTGTCGCAAAATTTTCCACGTAGTGGAGTAACAGAGACCCAATTGCTGCGAACCGCGGCGAATCGACATTTCAAGGTCATCACTAACACTGGTGGATACAGCCGCAATATTTTCTTCAGTCCTCACCGTCTGCGTGTTGGTAGTTTAATGTCCAATAATGTAAACTGGGTTCGAAATTTGGTCACATGCTTCCGAATAGCTCCCTCAGTAGGCCGACCAAATTGCCCATAAATTGGAAGCAGTGCTCGATGCACCGTCTTAACCGAGCATGAATTTTGATAGTAAAATTCAATAATTTGCAAGCGTTGTTCGTTCGTAAGTCGATTCATGGTTAAATTATAGACCAAACTGAACAAGTTTGACAATGACACAAGACACGATTCACGCGTCATCTGTCAAAAACAGTGTTGCTAAAAAGATACTAGCAAAAAAATCACCCATTAATAGCCTTGAATTTCTTTACGAACTCATACAAAGAGAAATAGATTCTCCAGCGTTATTGACTAAAATTAAATTTGCCTTTGAACTAGCTGACATTCACTTCGTGCTCTCGTATTGTAGGGCGGAATCAGTTACTAGCTACTGCACAAGTTGACGTTTTACCGATTTTTTTGACACTAAATAGGTTTTTCATTGTGGTTTTTAGTTTGAGAGTGATACGCTCCCGACCTGCATCAGGATCACTGGCAAGTAGCTCAGGTAATAACCCTACGAATTTACCAAGCTTAAGCAAACTACTCGTAGTCTTCTGTAATCACTTCCTAGCGAAACCGCAGAGTGACTCTACTACTTCTAGTCTGTATACTCTGCTAGGCGTCTCCAGCCTTCAGCGGGCTACAAAACTGTTCTATACAAAATGCCGCCAACGACACATAAAACTCTTTATATATATAGTATAAACGTCATCTCGAACCATGAGGTAATGTTGCCGAAAAAAAAACCGTATAATGTAAGGTTTAATGCGGGAATATTCTGCTCGTGAATACCCTATAAAAATGGCGTCATGAGAGTTGACTCAGGGCTTCTCATGCCATACTACAAATCCTATTTGGATCTAGCAGCTGTTAGAGGATTTTGGAAAGTGGATACTAAAACCTATCCTTCATAAGGAGATTTCGTATCAAACTTGACTTAGAAGCTCAACTCCCAGAAGTTAGACAAATCTACTTTTACAATGGATTGATGTACCACATTAAAAATAAGATGCATCTAGATCCTAACAATCACAACTATGAAGCAAGGTTTAAACGAAGTTCTGCATTTGTTCTACAAAATCTATAAAAGCCATCGGTCGGTCTCTTTTTTCTAATGATTCTGACTACATGGCCTGATAAATATCACATTCCTTAATAATTATTGATAGATTAGAGTAAATACTGATCGTGTAATATGTCAGCTAATGAGCTTTACTATTCACTAATTTCTAAAACCCGTGCTCCACTATTATCAAAAATGACCGACGTGACAATAGAACGTTAGCACGTGCAGCCCCCTAAGCGGGGGTGACACCACCCCCAAAATCTTAAATGGAAAGGGGGGTCGAGTGATACCTTATTTTAAAGGTCTTTCAATTCCCTTTATAATGATATAAAATTAATGTACTTCAGTTCAGTCGTTTTGAAGACTTATTGATTTAAAGCTTAATTAAAACTAATACATCATCATTAGTGGAGATCAATGCATTTGACAGCAAAGTAATTTAAAAATGAAGAATGAACTGACCCGTTAGGCAAGTAAATGTTGAAAATGGCCACCATGACTCTCCATGCAATAATAAAGATTTTGCTCAAAACGTTGCCGCACATTTTGCAATATTTGAGGAGTCATTTGAAGGCACTCGTTCACAATTCTTTGTCGCAGGTCTCCTAATGATGTAGGCTGAGTAGCATAGATTTTGTTTTTAAATGACCCCACATAAAGAAATCCAAAGGTGATAAATCTGGCGATATTGGGGGCCATTCAATAGCACGGCGCCTCTTCTACCGATCCATGGATCTCGAAACGTCTAAACGATCTAAATATTGTCGAACACGTAATGCGTAATGTGGTGGTGCACCATCCTGTTGGAACCGCCGATCATTCTGATTTTCAATTATGGCTGTTAATGCAGGATCTATGGCGTCTTCCAGTAATTCCAAATACATTTCACCGGTCAAATTTCCAGGTAAGAAAAAAGGACCAACTAAATGATCTCCAAAAATACCAGCCCAAACATTTAATTTTTGTGGCTGCTGTGTATGAACCTCATGATAAATTCTGTGATTAGAATCGGACCAATATCGGCAGTTATGATGATTTACTACGCCATTTAAGAAAAAGGAACATTCGTCGGAAAAGCAAGTGTTGAATAGAAAATGTTCATCGTTTATAATTCGTTTACTCATATCTTCACAAAATTGTAATCGCCGATCAAAATCGTCTTAAGTTCTTGTACCAGGTGAATTTTATACGGATGAAAACTATGGACCTTTAGAATCCGTTGGACAGTACGTCGACTAACACCACACACAGTCTCCAATTTGCAGGTACTTAACGTAGGATCTACATAAACTTGCCCTAAAACCCCCACTTCTATTGCTTCGTTCCTTATGGGATTTTCAATGTTGCGTTTTTTATTGGCGACTGACCCAGTTTCCCGAAATTTAGCTACAAGTTCTAGAACATATTTTCGATGCACGTTACTCTTCTCATATCTCTCATCAAATATTTCTGCTGTTCTATTAGCGCACTGATTATTTCCGAAAAATATTTCGATAGTATCAACTCTTTCTGCTGTGGAATATACCATGGTTAATCTATGAAATAAAGCGTTACAAGTTATTTTAGCAACTAAGTTTCGTTAAATCAATCGCAAACTATGTACTAAATTCCTATTTAAAATAAGTACGAGATATTTCCTTATCTTTCTTCAAGAAATAACTTCTTTGCCACAAAGAAACGCTCCTATAGCTATTTTCAACAACAAAATGATAAACAAACCATGGGCATTTACTTATCAAGTGAATTCTTTTAGTCAAATTTCTTCTGAAAGTAGTACAAACTAATCTGATGTACCTATTAAAGTCTACTTTAAGCTTTAAATCAATAAATCTTCAAAACTAATGAACTGAAGCTCATGTATTTTACATCATTATAAAGAAAATTGGAAGACCTTTAAAATAAGATATCCCTCGACCCCCTTTCCATTTAAGATTGTAGGGTTGGTGTCGCCCCCGCCCAGGGCGCTGCACGTGTTAATGTGATTTTATGCCAAACTTGTGTCCCCCTCGAAAAAAAAATCGACGGGTCTCAGCGTTTTTCCCAAAAAAAACTGAGCTGCCAGTAAATGCGTCTGTTTCGTTTTTGATGCGCCACCCTGTATAGCGAATACTTCTTGAAAGACGTTAAAAATAATCTTTGACATTACGAAGTTTTGGCAATGACAAACTTCACACACTTAACGTAAACCTTACACAACATTCGAATCAATGATTCATGCTGATGATACGTTATCGATTACGTATTCGGCATTTGGAATTGCCAAAGCGTAACAATGTCTATCAATCATCCACAATAAGTCAAGACTTTGTGCTTGCGTCGATCTATTGATCCGAGTATGGCGCAGTCTTATCTTCAATAGGAATCATCAGTACGGTACGTACGGGGGCAGAGTAACTAGTTCATATGTGTAAGCTTACGAAATATCTCAAACACATTTTTGCATGCGAGTCCAACCCTGTAGCACATAAAACCTTTCCAGTAGGTTCACAAGGCTGCTTAGTGTCACTCAGCGCTACGGCCCTTACGCCTGTTTACATTATACATTCCATTCCTTCTCTGGGTACTTGTTACCAGGATAAACTTTGTTAAAGATACGCGCGTGGACGGCGATGCAGTTCGATTAATGCGTGGAGGAGATCGCTTCTCAGACCAAGTAGTGCGCTTTGTGAACTTGATTCAAGTGTTGATGTGCTATTGGGTGTAGTGTTTTGGTTACCTGAAAGGTGAGCAATCACTGAGTGTTTCCTTTATTCTACTGTACTCCATGGATTGATAACCATAATACTTTTATATTCATGATCATGAACGTCTTAAGCCATGTTTATAAATATGCTATACTTTTTACCTTCATAATTTAACTCATGGCTTACGACTTGTTATTGAATATCCGCAGGTGGGACGCCTCCAGGTTCTGGGGGTTGTTATGAGACTTTCGGAGCCCGTTTGCTGGGTTGAGGTAGCTATGTTACTTACTGCTTGGTTTCCTCTACCAGGGGATGTTGACACGGTGGCCTTTTGCCGAAGTCCTTGGTCTTAATGACCGCTTAACTATCTTCTCCTGGCAATCGCTGGAGTCTGAATGTATCTCATGGCAGGATGTGTGAAGGGATTGTTACTTTAATGATTGTCATATTGCTCGGTTACCTCCGATTCAGAGGTAACGACAGAGCTTTCGGGTATTGACACAACGGCCCTTGGCCAGCATATCCAGGTTCCTGGACTGTCTTTTTGTAACAATCGTTAAACTTGGCACGTCTGACCTAGCGACCAAAGAGTTAGAGTTTGTCTTTGTGACAACTCCGAGTTAGTCTGTGTGACGACTCCTAGTCAGCCTGTGTGACGACTTAATGATCAGTCTGTGTGACGGTCAGGATTTGTCTGTGTGACGATCCCGTGATTCAGTCGATGACGAATCCGTAGTAGTAGTTGGGGTACATTAATGTAATGGTAAATAGTAGATTTGTGCATGTGATGTTAGTTGAAAACGGGAGATACTCATAAATCTTTTTCTAAAAATAGGCGATGGCCCCGACAATCCGATCATATCGCCCTTATCGCTTGCCAAAGGAGGATAACTCGTTGTCGTTTCGTCACCAAGTAAGTGACTTTAGTATTACCCTGACATGGTTGCCCATATCGAACTGTTTACGTACTGCCCAAGTAGTAAAAATGAAATAGTACGGGGCGGTACTTCGGAATGTTCTAAGACGAGATGTTTTCACGTTTATCGTCATATTGCTATTATCATATTACGGTTCGTTTGTGTGTGATATCGACTTCCATCCACCGCCATGGTTTGTAAGGCTGCTCGAACTTTCAGCACATTCGAACTTTAAATGCTTTCAACCAAAATTTTGATCCAATTTCACATCAATTAAGCTCCAAGAGCATATTTCAATTTCATTATGCAGATAAATGAGTAATAATTCCTTATTTCATGGAGCAGGTATTCAGCTACGAATTCCTGAACAGATAATTGTGACCTGTTTAAAAACATGCTTCTCAAAGGGAGTATGCTGAAACTTATTAGCCATACAACAGAAATATACTGAGTGACAACAAAAAGGTAAACACATACGTATGTTTATCAGATTTTAATAATGTTTGGCATATATACGTATTTACGTCCAGTGTCCCTTACTAGTAAAATGATTAAATTTTCAGCTTGATTCGTCAACTGACTGCAGAAACCACAGGATCTGTCCGCAAATCCGTGTCCCGTCTATAACCTGGAAAGTACCGATTGGATTTTGGTTAAATTTTAACACAAGGTCACTATTATGCCAAGGACGGAAAAACTTTGTAGTTTTTAAAAATCCGCAATCGGCCAGAAACGAAAAAAAAAAAATATCGATCAAACTTCGTTTTTTGACGTTTCAGAGGATCCTGATCATTTTGTAAAGGTTAGAAATAGGGGGTGTGGCGGATATGACTTTGGCTGCAGCAATATTTATACGCTCTCAACATAGCTTATTCTACGCAGCAATTCCACGTTTTCGCCGTACACTCGCCCTTAAAACTTGGAATGATAGAGAAATATTTTCAACATACAAGTCGCAGCAACGCAACTTTGAAGTTGAGTCATTAATTTTCAGATAATGATTGTAGAAGGAAGATAAACCAAAATATGTGTGTATAAATAAAAAAAAATTAAAACAATTTTTTTACCTTGTTTTATAAAGTATCCTCCCGACAAGTATTTCAGTGCGGACCTGTATTTGATCGTGAGGTCTTGGAGCACCGGCATGCCGTCCCCATGTGAGGTCTTAAGTCACCTGATTCACGAGCCCGTTGTACTACATTAACAAAGGCAGCACGAGGGTTTGGTTGCACTCGATTGGGAAACCGATCCGCATAAACATGTGCCATTTTTTATTTCGTTTGAGCCACGCAACAGACATCACTATTCAAACACGTTAACGACAGACGCTGACTGTATACAACTGACTAAAATAATTGTAAAAACATCGTTTCAGATTCTTTCGCTTTTTTGTTTCCGATGCGATGAACCAAACACGAGCACATAACATTATTATTGAGACAGGGCGGTACTCAAACTTCCAAAGGGCTATAACTTTGTTACTTTAATTTTACCAGAAAAATGGTAAAGGAAAAAAACATTTATTTTGATCAGATCTACTCACTGTTAAAATAAATGACTCAACTTCGAAGTCACCCTGTATATACTAAGTGACATATAAATCCGAACACCCAGTTTGAATGGTTTTATTTCAATAAAATTTTGTATAAGTACTTAATGAAGCATAATAAGTAAATGATAAAAATTTCAAAATGATTGCACTGCTTTAAAGCCCTTTGCCTTTAATAATGTGTGGATGCACCCCGATGTACTACGCATTCTCCAACGCGCCTAGGTATGCTTCTGATCAGGTGGTCAATGTCCTCCTATGGTATCTCATTCCAGGCAACCACCAACTCCTCTCGAAGTGCTTCTAGAGTCTGAGGAGGACGTTGCAAATTGAGCAATCTCCTACCCATCATATGCCACACGTGCTCAATTGGGGATAAGTCGAGAGATCTTGGTGGCCATGGTAACAATGTGACATCATTATGTTGAAAGAAGTCTATTGTGACTCTTGCAACATGTGGTCGGGCATTATCTTGTTGGAAAGTTGGATCTGCCAGGGTGTCAAGATAGGGTAAAAGATGGGGTTCTAGAACTTCGTGGATATAACGCTGCGCGTTCATGTTACCTCTGATGAAGATTAAGGGTGACCTGGAACCATAAGCTATAGCACCCCAAACCATAACTCCAACAGTGTGATGAACATGTCTTTCAACAAAAAACTGTGTATTCCTCCTTTCACCACGTCGCCTTCTAACCCTGGCACGACCATCGTGCATGCCTAAACAAAATCGAGACTCGTCACTAAAGACAATACTGTTCCATTCCTGATCCCAGAGTGACCGTTGTCTGCACCACTCAAGGCGATTACGTCGGTGCTCTCGAGTTAAAGGGAGGACCCAGTGTGGCCGGTATGAAAACAAGCCAAAACTTCTCATTCGTCAGTAAACACTTCGCATGCCAATAGGTCTTCCGTGTTCTGAAACCATTTATTTGCAATGGACCTGGTAGTGGAGAAATGGCCCATAATCTTAGGCGGCGATCTTCACGGTCTGTTGTTCTACGGCGGCGTCCAGTGCCCCTTGCTCTTTGCGTACGGCCTTCTCCAAGCCATGCCTGACAACACCTAACCACAGTGTCTACACTTCTTTGCACTCTAACTGCAATTGCCCGAAAAGAAAGTCCAGCTTCCCGAAGTCCCACTATACGGCCCCTATCAAACTCACTAAGTTGACGAAATCGTACAGGTCTCCGTACTCTAGGCATCGTAACCGATCGTAAAGGATGTCAAGAACCAAAATCCGCCAACGTTAATTCTTTACTGCGGCTGAAATATTTATTTTTAGAGCGTTAGTGAATTAAAAAAAAGCAGTATAAAAACCGGAATGTCCAGCTGATAAGGCTGAAAATTTGTTCACTTGTTATTTACAGTAAGATAAATACATTCACCAACTTTTATTAAAATAAAACCATTTAAACTGGGTGTTCGTATTTACGAGTATATGACACTTAGTATAATTATTCTCCGATGGGTCCACCAATGGCATCGAAGCCTATCAAAACTATTCTTTTATTCATAGCCGGATTCCACCAGGGCGTTATTTTATTCCTGATGTATCTATTTGTAATGCCATCGGCGTCCATCGGTAATTTGTATTGGTAGAGCAATTGACAGATATAAATTGGCGTCGAAAAGGACGCTATGAACTGCCGTCTTCGTTGGTTGTAGATAAACAAAATTATAGATGGATAGTTAATACCATGTACAGAAATAACCGGTGTACTGACTGCGAACGAATAACGTATAATACAGAAATCGTCGGCTTTCGTAAAACGTCCAGAATATGCCAAATCATGCTTACATAACACCACATATGCATAAAACTATTAGATTATAAGTACCCTAAAGTATCCCCTCAGCTAGAACTAGAAATGACTCATATACATTACATTGCGGTAGCGGAAATCGGTTCTGTTCTCGTAATAACCTATAGGGCACCCATATTCTTATCCAGGGACGGACTCACCAATACAACTTCTGTAGATTCTCAGAAGAGTTTAGAATGCAAGGTATTAACAAGATATTTTTCCAACGGAATAAGTCTGGGGTGGGACAATAAGCGCAAACACTATTTCTCTATATTTTGGGCATTAACCAACCTTTAAAACTATCAAGAACGCGTATCCTAGGTTTCGTCAAAAATGTTCAGTTGTACATGAATAAATGATAAAGCGTTTCATGCTTATTGGCAATCATCAGCACTGTCTGGGCAAGGCCCTAGGAGGAACAATGAACGAAAACAGCAAAGTACCCTCTATCGGAGGTATAAGGTGTGTCCAAGTGCCATCTATTACCAGAATTAACCACTGCGAAGGCCAATAGCAGCCATCTCTGTTGGAACTGTGAAGGTGTCTCAGTTCGCACTGAAATCTTGGTGGCGTCGATTCTGGCGACTGATAGAGCAGCTGCAGAATTATTTGTTTTCAGCGAAGATACTAGATACTAGAAATTTTTCTAAAGGACACCGCACAAAACATGTGATAAAGTAATCATAGTCAATTTGTTTAATAATTCAGTACGATATACAGTAATGGACAAATATGAATTTTTACCTAAATACCTTTAGGAAACGAATTCATACTTCATTGCTCCATAAACAAATGCGTTATTAGTAGAAAAACTGAATTCCTTGTTTTTACATTATCTGCAATGAATACAATACAAGTCTGAATATAAGCACTTTTTATGAGGGACAAAATATGTAGACAAATTCTTTTCATCATTAGTTTAGTACAGTTTCGTGTCAGAAGAGGATTAGTTTGTTTCTTCAAGTATTGTGGAATAAGTTGAGTGATTTTAGGACCATGCCGCGTGGTCCAGAAATTTCTTTCGATGTGAAAACTAAGATCATTGAGTTATACAAAGATGGTCAACGTCAAGTCGACATTGCCAAAAATTTGAAGCTGAAGCGTAAAGCAGTTTGGGCAATTTTGAACAAATATAAACAAAAAGGTATCTTGGAAGCCTCTAAGAGAAGTGGTCGGCCAAGAAAACTAAATGCTAGATCAGTTAGATTAATAACAGTAATTTCGTCCAAAGATCCGTTTAAAACCCCAAGACAAATAAAAGCCGAAATCGAGACAAAAGGAATTGTCACTGTTTCTACGAAAACTAGAAGTAGAAGATTAAATGATTTGAAGTTATTTGCCCGTCACCCGAGTAAGAAGTCGCTAATCTTGAGGAAAAACCGTAAGGACCGATTACAATTTGCACGGTTGTATCTTGATTGGAGCATCTGTGACTGGAAAAGGGTATGTTTCAGTGACGAATCCAAGTTCAATATGTTTGGATCAGATGGTGTTCATTACGTTAGAAGTCCTAGTGGACAAAGATTGAACCCAAGTACACTTTGCCCACTGTCAAACATGGAGGCGGGTCTGTTAAGATTTGGGGGTGCTTTTCGGGGTTTGAGATGGCACCTTTACATACAATAGACGGCATTATGGATAAGTTTGTATACACAGGCATACTAAAGCATGTCATGTTACCCTAACGTATATGGAAGACAATATGCCCTCAAGATCAATCTTCCAGCAAGATAATGACCAGAAGCACACTTCAAATCTCGAAAAGAAATTCTTTCTGGATGAAAAAATACCAGTTCTCAAATGGCCTTCACAGTCTCCCAATATAAATCCCATTGAAAGTATATGGGAATACTTAGATAAGCAAATACGAGATAAAAATTGTTCAAACAAGGATGAACTTTTTGCCGCTTTAGAGCAAAATTGGAGACAGATTGATGAATCATATATCAAGAAACTTCTACAGTCTATGCCGAAACGATGCTACAAAATATTAATACAAACATGGTTGGCTTTTTATAATTCAATGAACTTTGCTTCTTTTTCCATAATTGTTTTGCTTTGTCTATATATTTTTGTCCTTCATAGTTCCATTTTTTTTCAATTAATTTTTTATTGAAGGTTGTCTAACGAATTTATTTATGTATAAGTGAGTATTATGCTATAACGAATTATGTATATTGGTTGGTGTAATAATAAACCAAGTTAAAAAAGGAATACAGCACAATATTAAATTGTCTATATACTTTTGGCCATTACTGTATTACTGGCCTTCCTGAACAAAAACTCCGATGAAACCAAAGCGATCTCTTATGATTAATTTCTGAGGAATAGGGGGGGTGGAGCCGATTTGCAAAAAAGGTGAATGTGCACATAAATGTGATTTTTTGATTCCACCAGAGAACCAAATCTAATAGTTTATTATTTGATATTGTCATTAATAGATACCAAGTTTTAGAAACCCAGTAGAGTATCGACTAAGGATATCTTATAGGCAAGATAAAGGGGATTTACCTGATGATTATCAATGACATTAGTGGGCATTATTACAAATGTTTTGTTCGATAATAAATAAATTGAAATACGCCGAGGTTATGTTCACATTATTGCGTATTTGCTTTCTCTTCCGCCTCCAAAATCAAAATTACCTTAAATTGGCCCTGTAGAAGGCATAAGTAAAAACAACCATGACTTTTCTGTGAAGTGTCAAAGTATACAAAATAAGCTTGTCCTAAAATTGACCTTGTAAGGATCATAGCCACGATTGACATGACGCCTCCCAACACCCCTTCCTAAAAAATGAAATATTTTCCTCACTGTAACAACTCTGTATTTTATTACGATAGTGGCCACCGATTTTGTTTAAATTTATTTGATTCTGTGATTATACCTGTGTGTTTTGTTTGTCTACAGCATTTAATTTTACTGAGTACTGTTTTCTTCACGCCAGATAAAAATAAAGGCTTCCAAGTTTTATTATTCTGCATGACAACTACAATCGGCACATTCACCATTTTTGCAAATTTGGCAGGCCTCCAGCCCTATTCCCCAGAAACCAGTGGCGGCTCGTGCCAATTCAGTGAGGTAGTGCCAGAATGGAAGCCATAATTTTGAATCGATTCAAAATTGTAAAGAATAACTTATAACTTACCCCTGATAGTTAGTGGTCAAAGTTCTTGAGGTTCAATAAATCTATATGTCCAAAAAAAAATCAAAAATAAAACTATTTACACACGCGCACCAAATTATAAAACAAGAGTGGAGAAGTACCTATAACTTCAAAGTTTTCTATACATGAAGTCCATTCTTCTTTCTTTTTTGGTAGCAAAGTTTTCGATTACCTTATTATTAAAATTTTCAATGCCACTAACAAAATGTTTTTCTGCAGACAGCATTCCTAAAGCACTAAGCCTTTCTTCCTTCATTGTGTTTCTGAGGAAAGTTTTAATCCGTTTCAGCATTGAAAAAGAGCGTTCTGCTTCAGATGTTGACATCGGTATAGTGATTAAAATACTTAAGAGCTTAAGAGTTTCTTGAAACGTACAATTTAATCCTTCCTCGTTCAATAAAATGGATAGTGGAACAGCTCCAGAAGTAGTACTCAATTCTTCTCTCTGATATAATACTTGTAACTCAGTTTTAAGCCTGTTTTTGTCTAAAAATGAAAATTGTGTGCATGTGTCATTTAAATGTGCTTCAGGAAACTGATGTTTATAAACAGAAAACTTTTCAGACACAAATAAATTAGAAGCAACTAAATGCCCAGAAAAGTTAAATCTTGTTCTTATTTGCGATAATACTGCATCGCATATTTCTAACGCTTCCCGTTTTTTGCTGCCTTCTTCAACTTGCCTTTTTTTTCTTGCCGGTTCATCAGTTTCTCTCTGCACTCGTTCAATCTCGTCAATAATGCTATCCATTTGTTCTCGTATAGTTTGAATTGCTGCTTCAAAATTCTCTAAATCATTTTTGACCTTAACAGAATCGGTGCATACTTTTTGTAATTGGTTAAAGACAATTTCAACATGTGGCATTATTTTATGGAATATACTTAGCCAAAATACAAAATTTGTATCTTGCAGCTTTAATTTGTACCCACTGGCTTGATTAATCGACGAAGAATCGCGTGAAGTACTTTTTATATTGTCCATAACTTCAATCAGGTCTTTCCTATTTTCATAAACTGTATGAACACCTCGTGACTGAAAATTCCAACGTGTTTGGGAAGATCTTGGCAATCTGCGATTAACTATTTCATCCAAAATTTTTGTTCTTTGAGGAGACGTCGAAAAAAAAGAGCACAATCCAGATAAATTATGGAAAAATATTCTAGCCTGCTTATTGACAGAGCATGCGCTTGTCATAATTAGATTTAACTGGTGTGCATAGCAATGAACATAATTTGCAAGTGGATAAGTTTCCTTAATAATCTTTTGAACGCCATTCAATTCACCACTCATAACAGACGCACCATCATAGCTTTGAGCTATTAATTTGTTTGGATTTTGATCTATTAATGGATTTACAACATTTAAAACGCATGCAGCGATTGATTTGGCATCGTGTCCGTCGGGGACGTAAAATCTCCAAAATCTCTCAACTGGTTGTCCTTTACACAAATATCTGAAAATAATAACTAACTGAAATTCACAGGCTACGTCAGTCGTTTCATCGGCAATTACTGCAACAAAAGGAGAATTTGCAATCTCCTTCTTAACTTCTTCATGATAAACATCTAGCATGCACTCAAGAAGCTCGTTTTGAGTTGTTTTTGAGGTACCCTTGAAAAGTTTGGCACTTTGAATATGGACTTTCAATTCGTTGTCTAATTCGGCGCTAAAATTCACCAGCTCCTTAAATATGCCTCTGTTTTCCGAATTTTCCTTTTCATCGTGACCCCTTAAGGCTAACTCAAATGCTCCACAAAACCTTATACAATTAATAATTTTATTCAATACATATCGATTCTTATCCACTTGATTATTATGTTTAATTAGATCATTGCGATAAGCCGAATTGAGTTGAGTCCTTATATTTAATTTACCAAGAATAGAAAAGCTAAAAACATTATTCATATGGACTTTAGATTTTTCGTGGGTCTTCATTTTATCCCATATATGTATAAGATCATCTGTACCTTTTTTTGACCAAGTCTCGTCACCTCCAAATAGAACACATACAAAACAAAATAGTTTATTCGTTTCTTCACAACCACATATCCAGCTGTTTTTATCGTACACATTTTTATTAAATTTGCGACAGCGCGATTTTTGTCCGCTACCACTTTGTTTCTCAATTTTTAAATCGGGTATTGGCCGTCCTAATTCTTTAATTTGCAGTTTTTGATCCAGCGAAAAACCACTAAATGAGTTTTTTAATATCCCGATTTTATTCATTTTCACTAGTTTTAATAAAACAGTAAAAAATATGATCACAAAACAGAGCAGTTCATTAACACTAGACGTACTAAAACAAAAACGTTATTTCTCACTTTTCAGGTAAAAAAAGACCGAAATCAGCACTAGACGTAATCATAACGAAACGACCGACCGAACAAAAACACCGCCGATATCATTTGATAACGAATTACGACTGATGATGTGCCTGGCACAAATTATACTTGTCTTTCGCTATTCACCTCATATAAAAATGTGTATTGTAGCGTTATCTCTGTCGCTCGTATGCGATGCTGGTAAAATTTCTCTCTTTTTATTTGGGCCGGCCCGACATTGGCACAAGTTGATGACGTCAAGGTCAAGGCATGCTTTATATCTCGTCGCGTGGTTCGGGTGCTTGCGGTGTTGTCACGTTGTCAGTGTTGTCACTTCATATAATTTATACCAAAAAAAAATGAAAAAGCAAAAAATAAAGTAAAACATTGAAGATTGAAAAAAATATTCTTTTTGAAGAAGACAAGGTAGTGCCATGGCACCGTGGCACTACCTCACGAGCCGCCACTGCCAGAAACTAATCATAGGATTGCTTTGATCCCATAAGAACTATTGTTCAGAAAAGCAAGAAATATATCATATTCAAATTTCAGACAAATCGACTGGGACCCATTTTTCATATGTTTTATGCGAGGTCCTTTGTTATTTAAGATTTGTTCAAGTATTCTGATATACACTATAGTAATTTGGGTTCGACATTATGTTTATCCCTTTCCGAGCAATGGGCACAGAATCTTGATAGTCCGGCTCTGTGTTTCTCCGGGCCCTCTGCATCAGAAGCGGGATTGCCCTTCGCCGGCGTATTTAGAATAATGACAGTTTTATGCAAATGCAGGCAATGCGCTGATAACCCTCCGTAATCCTAGATATTGTGTAATTGGGGGATTGAAAGTTCCACCGTAGAACCAGCGCCCCGGCCCGGGTAAGTACACATACGATTCCGGCAGAGTTGGGAGTTTTGGAAGTTGCTCTGCCACCGATACGCAAACTTCATTCCGCTTCTTTGCCATCCTGACGTTGGCTTTTATGCAAAGTACGCAGATTGTACGACGTTGATTACGCTGAAGGCGATTGGTTCGTGAGCCCTCTTTTAGCACTTTGCCGCAAAATTACAAGTGGGAAGTAGTCCTGTAGGAGCAAGTAATTTACAACGGATGTCGGTTGTAACTTGGTGACAAAAAATTACCATTTTATTAGGGGTAAGGATAAACATTGCTGCCTGTTTCCGGCGAGAAAAGTTTGAATCAGATTTTGAGGATAACAGCACTTTACATGCGTGCATTAGGATGGATGTGCAAATGAGATAATAATAATAATAATGAAGCAATTATTGCCCAATAGTACAGATAGCATTTGGAAATCAATACAAAGTGCAATGATTATCTACATAGTCTGTGTGAAATAAAAAACAAAAAAGAGAAAGCCGCTTTAAGTACAGAGAAAACTATGAATATGATTACGTACGTGTGGATGTATACTAAGTGACATACAGGGTGTCCCAGAAGTCGACGTCAAGCCGAAACCGGGTGATAGGCAAAGTCATAACAGCTATCAGAAAAATATTTAAAAAAATTTTATGTATGTGTTTTGAAAATTATAGGTCTTTGCAAAAGATATAGAATTTTCACACCCTACGGCAGTCTGTCAACTCCTGTTACTACAAATATTAACTTTTTTCGATTTTATTTTTACAATGTAATGATGAATAATGCATCTTCAAACTGGTGTCTCAACCTTACTGCCAACTTTTCTCGTTCAGGAAAAATTGCCACTTATTTCCCAATCAAGTATTCCAAAGTAAAACTTTGCTCAACTTTAACTGGCTGTACTGGAAAAAAATGTACTACGAGAGTTTGGCAGGTAACCTTAAAAGTTGGCGTATTTAATAACGATTCCAAAATGGTATAACACTTAGAAGATTACTCGTTAACTTATGCACAATTTTTATTTGAAAAAAAAACTGATGAAAATTTTTCAAAATTTCCTAATTAAACAGCGATTATGAAAACGCACAAGGACCCTTAAGGATAACTGTTTGCACAACAGTGGGCGTCAAAATGCTGCTGATGATGATTTACCTTTACAGCAAATGCTCAAACTGTTTTCCTTCAGCCGCAATACACGCTCGACATCTTAAAAAAGATCGGGTTATTAAACGAGCAAATCCACGGTTATAAACAAACTCAGATGCTTCCAATAGTCTTTGCCGTAGCTCAGCTACATTTTGAATCGGCTTGAAATACACTTTTTCTTTTACAGTTCCTCAGTAAAAAAATCTAAAGGATTCAAATCAGGTGATCGGGCTGGCCACGGTATTGTACCAGACCGCCTTATCCATCTGCCTGGAAAGTTTTGATCCAGATACTCTCTCACTCAGAGTGCATAGTGCGCTGGGCAGCCATCATGCTGAAACCACATGTCCCTGTAAATACTCAGTGGCACGTCCACCAATAAATTTTGTACATGATTTTTCAAAAAATCCAAATAAACTTCAGCAGTCAAAGTCTCTGGGAACTCAACCGGACCGATTATTTTACCATTTAAAATTCCTGTCCAATGGTTTATCTTGAAGCGATATTGAGATTTACCTTCTCTCATCAAATGTGGGTTTGCTACGTGCCGCTCGTGTAAGTTATGCAGGTTCATGTACCCATCTTTCTTAAATGTGGTCTCATCCGACCATAAATTTTTTTCAAAGAACTGTGGGTCTTTCCTGTGTCTTTCTAACATTGTGCGACAAAAAGCAACTCGGGGCTCATAATCCCGGGGCAGGAGAGGTTGAACACGCTGTATGTGGTATGGATGTGGTGATAGAAGTCTACTGTGACTCTTGCAATATGTGGTCGGGCATTATCTTGTTGGAAAGTTGGATCTGCCAGGGTGTCAAGATAGGGTAAAAGATGGGGTTCTAGAACTTCGTGGATATAACGCTGCGCGTTCATGTTACCTCTGATGAAGATTAAAGGTGACCTGGAACCACAAGCTATAGCACCCCAAACCATAACTCCAACAGTGTGATGTACATGTCTTTCAACAAAAAACTGTGGATTCCTCCTTTCACCACGTCGCCTTCTAACCCTGGCACGACCATCGTGCATGCCTAAACAAAATCGAGACTCGTCACTAAAGACAATACTGTTCCATTCCTGATCCCAGAGTGACCGTTGTCTGCACCACTCAAGGCGATTACGTCGGTGTTCTCGAGTTGAAGGGAGGACCCAGTGTGGCCGGTATGAAAACAAGCCAAAACTTCTCATTCGTCGGTAAACACTTCGCATGCCAATAAGTCTTCCGTGTTCTGCAAACCATTCATTTGCAATGGAGCTGGTAGTGGAGAAACGGTCCCTTAAGGCCAATAATCTTAGGCGGCGATCTTCACGGTCTGTTGTTCTACGGCGGCGTCCAGTGCCCCTTGCTCTTTGGGTACGGCCTTCTCGAAGCCATGCCTCAACACCTAACCACAGTGTCTACACTTCTTTGCACTCTAACTGCAATTGCCCGATAAGAAAGTCCAGCTTCCCGAAGTCCCACTATACGGCCCCTATCAAACTCACTAAGTTGACGAAATCGTACAGGTCTCCGTACTCTAGGCATCGTAACCGATCGTAAAGGATGTCAAGAACCAAAATCCGCCAACGTTGATTCTTTACTGCGGCTGAAATATTCATTTTTAGAGCGTTAGTGAATTAAAAAAAAAACAGTATAAAAACCGGAATGTCCAACTGATAAGGCTGAAAATTTTTTCACTTGTTATTTACAGTACGATAAATACATTCACCAACTTTTATTAAAATAAAACCATTTAAACTGGGTGTTCGGATTTATAAATGCTTCTATTCGTCAGGAGCGAAATGTATGGTGGGGAGAACTAAATCGAAAATCTTCGGTCTGATGGTGGATAATAGTCTGTATCATGTCATGGGCTGAGCCCGACAATGCTTTTTATACCGGAGAAGCCTAAATACCAAGGCTGATATGAGGAGCTTAAAGAAACTTTGTTAATACAATGCAAGAAATTCCTGACCAAGAATCAAACGTCTTACTCGTATCATCGACAGAGTCAGGAATATCGAAACGTTAATTTGTAAACATGATCTGAGGTTTTGCTACCATGATTGCCCTTTGTTTAAGGTAAATGAAAAATGGTTGTTACAAATTGCAATCCTGACTCCGTGAAACAAGAAGTTTCAGAAATATAGGCTGCATTTTATTTCACACAGTTGAAGAGATGATTATTTATAATAACCAAGGAGAGACAGATAGAAAAAAGTCCTAAAGAATATAGTTGATTGCAATATATACTAAGTGACATATAAATCCGTACACCCAGTTTAAATGGTTTTATTTCAATAAAAGTCGGTGAATGTATTTATCTTACTGTAAATAACAAGTGAAAAAATTTTCAGCCTTATCAGTTGGACATTCCGGTTTTTATACTGCTTTTTTTTAATTCACTAACGCTCTGAAAATGATTATTTCAGCCGCAGTAAAGAATCAACGTTGGCGGATTTTGGTTCTTGACATCCTTTACGATCGGTTACGATGCCTAGACTACGGAGACCTGTACGATTTCGTCAACTTAGTGAGTTTGATAGGGGCCGTATAGTGGGACTTCGGGAAGCTGGACTTTCTTTCCGGGCAATCGCAGTTAGAGTGTAAAGAAGTGTAGACACTGTGGTTAGGTGTTGTCAGGCATGGCTTCGAGAAGGCCGTACGCAAAGAGCAAGGGGCACTGGACGCCGCCGTAGAACAACAGACCGTGAAGATCGCCGCCTAAGATTATTGGCCTTAAGGGACCGTTTCTCCACTACCAGGTCCATTGCAAATAAATGGTTTGCAGAACACGGAAGACCTATTGGCATGCGAAGTGTTTACCGACGAATGAGAAATTTTGGCTTGTTTTCATACCGGCCACACTGGGTCCTCCCTTTAACTCGAGAACGCCGACATAATCGCCTTGAGTGGTGCAGACAACGGTCACTCTGGGTTCAGGAATGGAACACTATTGTCTTTAGTGACGAGTCTCGATTTTGTTTAGGCATGCACGATGGTCGTGCCAGGGTTAGAAGGCGACGTGGTGAAAGGAGGAATCCACAGTTTTTTGTCGAAAGACATGTTCATCACACTGTTGGAGTTATGGTTTGGGGTGCTATAGCTTATGGTTCCAGGTCACCTTTAATCTTCATCAGAGGTAACATGAACGCGCAGCGTTATATCCACGAAGTTCTAGAACCCCATCTTTTACCCTATCTTGACACCCTGGCAGATCCAACTTTCCAGCAAGATAATGCCCGACCACATGTTGCAAGAGTCACAATAGACTTCTTTCAACATAATGATGTCACATTGTTACCATGGCCACCAAGATTTCCCGACTTATCCCCAATTGAGCATGTGTGGGATATGATGGGTAGGAGATTGCTCAATTTGCAACGTCCTCCTCAGAGTCTAGAAGCACTTCGAGAGGAGTTGGTGGTTGCCTGGAATGAGATACCACAGGAGGACATTGACCACGTGATCAGAAGCATGCCTAGGCGCGTTGGAGAATGCGTAGCACATCAGGGTGCATCCACACATTATTAAAGGTCAATGGGCTTTAAAGCAGTGCAATCATTTTGAAATTTTTATCATTTACTTATTATGCTTCATTAAGTACTTATACAAAATTTTATTAAAATAAAACCATTTAAACTGGGTGTTCGGATTTATATGTCACTTAGTATATCATTATGGAAAATCCATTTCAAGGAGTTATTGTCCCTGGAAGTAACATTGATCGCTTTCCATGAGATTCCAACCCCGTCTACATCTATCACCCTTCAAGATCCAGCTTATTTCACACCCCATACGAATTGCATCTACAATCAGCATTACAGCTCAATTTAAATCTCAATAGAAACATTAACTGTTTTACATCTTACAACAGCCGGACTTAATTCCAAATCGATAATAAAAAAATTACCGTAACCACCCCCCTTGATCAGTCGGGGTGGATTTCAGAGCCCAGAGGGCAATTTTTGCATTAGGCTTTCAGCTTTGGCAAGGGTCGCTGTACAGGCTAACATGCCATGTGTTCAAATAGACCTCCCTTTATTTGCGTTCTTGCTATGTTGCCAAGACTGTAGCATAATTATAATGAAATGTAATCGGATGAATAATTAGAAAGGAGGTGGGAAAATTAATTTTGCAATTGTTGGTTTCGGAATTGTCCAACAAAGGCTTGAAAAAATACAAGATGAAATTCACTGTGTAAATTGACCTCACTATTGGAATGTGTATCGCTGCAGCAGATGTCTTTAGGAAGTTGGGAGTTTGCTGTTTAGCAGCAAAATACGTAAGACTTGACTAGTTTTTTTTTACATATCTATTACTGGTTTCCGAGGACTCAAAAAAAAATCGCGATCTATAAGCGTGTTTGGTTTGGCGATTCGGTCATAAATAGCTCGATATCCTGCCAAGGATCCGCACGTTTCGCTCATAGGCGTGTCTGCATATACCAATGCGGTGTTGCGAAACTGACAAAAAATGTTCAAAGAACGCTACATTTATAATGAGCTTTCACGGTTTTTGGTGGTTACGTCAAAAAGTCAAATGACATAAGACATATCGTCTTAAGGCTCAGCTGTCTAGATAACCATGTCAAGTACACCGATTGGTCAAACAAGTAAGGATCAGGACTATAGGGTGAGTTTTCGGTCCTGAGGAATTTAGAGTCCTTACTTCATTCTACGCTGTCTTTTAAGTTTTGCATATAGAAACATAGTAGGCTGCGCGGATCGAACGTCAATACTGAATCTTAACCTCACTCTTTAGTAAACCTAAATTCAAAGTTTCACAACAATACGTGCAGTGTTCTCACTACAGTGAATTTTTAAGTTTCACCAACGAAAATTGGTTCGAGTGCATGCAGATGTGTATTAATCTTCGTGGAGAATACTTCGAAAAACAATAAAGTCATTTAAAACTACCTACCGTGTTGTTTTATTTCCATATGTAAAATTTAAAAGACATCCCTCGTAAATATACTGTAAGCATAACAGAACGAAACAAAAAATGAAGATTATTTTCTGATAAATCTTGTATGGAAATTCCGGTTTTTTGCAATTACTAAGGTTTGGCAATGTCAATGTATGACGTATTATACATTTATGGAATCAGAATTGAAAACTCTATTCATCTGTGCAGAAATCCAATATGGTGTCCATAAGAAAAAATAAAGTTGATGCTGGATAACACGAGACGAGACGTCATATCGAAATTCTGATTGTCCTCTTGTAGAGGAGAAAAAGAAGCAATGTTAATGTGTGTTTTATTATATATTTGAAGAAGAAAGTGTTGCGGCCATGCGCTCATATAAGAATACAGAGGTAAATAAAAAAAAAATTGGTGAATTTTGGACAAAAATTGTGACTTTTGGGCTTTTATTCAGCAACCACGCGCTGACAAAAATAAAAATGCCGACGAAAGCTTAAAATACATATGTTCTAAAATATTTAAACGCAATATTTTCAAAGATGAGGAAATGTGAAATTTGAGTCTTTTTCAGTGCCGAAAACCCCGCTTATAGGCCTGATCTTTTGAGAAAAAAATTTAATTTCAAGCAGATATTCATGTTATAAAGCTAAATCGTATAATATTCTACGTAAGGTCCTTAAACTTGAAATGCTATGTGATAACTTACAGGATTTTTGTTCACATGATGCGAATAGCACTCGCGGAGAGTGTGATTCATATTTACGAAAATGAGTTTAATCAAGAAGAATTATCTATCTGGCAGCACGGTATTTATCTCATGTTTAGACGATATCTGCTTTTTTGTGGACGATTCCGATTTGCGGAACTTTTTGGATCCTGAAGGAACTTTTTCGGAACCTAAATTTTAGAGGATCTTTTCGGAAAGAAGGGTTTACTATCGGAATGTTCAAATTTATACATGTAATATTTATTAGAAGAATCTACATTGCATTTGTATATGATAAAGCAACTATCTAAAAGTATTTTATAGAAAAAATGAACAAAGTATAACCTTATTTGTAGATGCAGCGAAAGACCACAGATAAAAAGGTTAGTTTTTTTAAGATTTAAGAAAAAAATCAATATCTCAAAAACGGTGACACTTTTATATAGGCAAGTTTTTGTTATTTGGGAGGTACGTCCAAAGCCTACTTGTCGTGGTACTTATTGGACACCCTGTATGTCGTGACTTCTTTATTGCGCTGAGTTGTACTTTTGAGTATATCTTTCATATTTTTTTGTTCTTAATGTTTACTGATTGGAAACGACAGCAATTTTGTATTTGCCTTCGGTTATACACTTTTGCTTTAGTTATACAGGGTGGCCAAACACGTGACGTCATAAAAAAAAAATTAGATTCCCCACATCGAGAGGAACCCAAATCACCCCCATATATATGGTCCGATTTTGTTTAGTTTAGGAGTTATGATTTTTTTTCGGATTTTTCGAGAATTTTTGAGTTCTGTGTTTATTTTTACCATAACTTCGTTAATAATTGTGATAAATGCCTGCTTTTTTCACGATTATGTAGCTAAGACCTAAGGCTTAACTATCATATAATCATTCAAGTCATGTAACTAATAATACTTTTTAATTTTTTTCAAAATCTTCGAACATAACAAAAAAGTAAAAAAGTGCAACAACTTTGAACGTTTATAAAAAATTGAAAAAACATGTTCTTACTATTCGTAAGTATCTTAAAAACTTCCTTACGGTATCAGCTATTTACCGTAAAAATTTCATCAACCTAGCTTTACTACATGCTACCGTAATTGTGGCTCAAATAGAACCGAACCCAAAATTGGATAACCCTCTGCTCAATAGAAATTGTTAGTTTCGGAAAAAAAATTTGCAAAAACCACAAAAACACGTTTGATTTTTACTGAACAGCAGATTATTATTCATTTATGTTATTTACAAGAGGTTTTCAAAATGTCTGCCTCTAACAGAAATGCACAGTGTACACCTACGTATGAAATTTTGTTTTAAATCTCTAAATGCTTGTGTGTTGTTTTTCAACACATGTGTCGCTTCTTGAATTTTGTTCCTCAATGAATTTTCATTTGCACATTCTTGGGCGAATGTTATGTCTTTAAAATATCCCCAAACAAAAAAATCAATGGGGTTGAGGTCAGGGGAGCGTGGAGGCCATCGTATCGGTCCGTTTCGTCCGATCCATCTGTCTGGGAACCTTTCGTTTAAGTAGTTTCGCACGATCGTTGCGTTGTGGCATGGTGCACCATCATTCTGGAACACCATGTTCCGTCTGGCTTCCAGGCTTGAATCTTCCAGCAATAATGGTAGGCTATTTTCAAGGAAGCTTTTGTAGGCTACCGAATCCAACCTTGACGGCAGTTCAAATGGACCGATAAATTCCATATTGAATATTCCTGACCACATGTTCACACTAAAACGGTGTTGAAATGTCGACGGCCTTGACTGGTGGGGGTTTTCAACAGCCCAAGTATGTAAATTATGGATATTGAATATCCCTGTTCTTTCAAAACGTGACTCGTCAGTCCATAAAATTTTATCAAAAAAATCGGGATCCTCTCGTTGTCTTCGAAGCATTGTCTTGCAGAAATCCACTCTTAACTGGTAATCTGAAGGCATCAACGCTTGAACTCTTTGAACATGATAGGCATGATAACCTTCTTCATGAAGAATATTTTGCTAAGAAGTTTGTGATGCATTATACGTTGCGTGAATATGCAGAAATGCATTATTATTATGGCGTTGCTCAAGGCAACGGCGCTTTAGCAGCTCAGCTGTACCGGGAACAACTTATACGCCGAGGCGGACCACAACCTGAGCATTACCCAGACCACCGTGTTTTTATTAACACACATAACACTTTCATGGCAGGCCGCATTCCAGGACGAGGAAGCAATGAAGGATATCCTACAGCTGATCCGGATCGCAGAGAAGTAGTACTTGAAGAAATTAGCCGGAATCCCTCAACGAGTACGAGATCTATGGCACAAAACCTTAGAATACCACGAACATCGATACAAAATATTCTTCATGAAGAAGGTTATCATGCCTATCATGTTCAAAGAGTTCAAGCGTTCATGCCTTCAGATTACCAGTTAAGAGTGGATTTCTGCGAGACAATGCTGCGAAGACAACGAGAGGATCCCGATTTATTTGATAAAATTTTATGGACTGACGAGTCACGTTTTGAAAGAACAGGGATATTCAATATCCATAATTTACATACCTGGGCTGTTGAAAACCCCCACCAGTCAAGGCCGTCGACATTTCAATACCGTTTTAGTGTGAACATGTGGTCAGGAATATTCAATATGGAATTTATCGGTCCATTTGAACTGCCGTCAAGGTTGGATTCGGTAGCCTACAAAAGCTTCCTTGAAAATAGCCTACCATTATTGCTGGAAGATTCAAGCCTGGAAGCCAGACGGAACATGGTGTTCCAGAATGATGGTGCACCATGCCACAACGCAACGATCGTGCGAAATTACTTAAACAAAAGGTTCCCAGACAGATGGATCGGACGAAACGGACCGATACGATGGCCTCCACGCTCCCCTGACCTCAACCCCATTGATTTTTTTGTTTGGGGATATTTTAAACACATAACATTCGCCCAAGAATGTGCAAATGAAAATTCATTGAGGAACAAAATTCAAGAAGCGACACATGTGTTGAAAAACAACACACAAGCATTTAGAGATTTAAAACAAAATTTCATACACGTACACTGTGCATTTCTGTTAGAGGCAGACATTTTGAAAACCTCTTGTAAATAACATAAATGAATAATAATCTGCTGTTCAGTAAAAATCAAACGTGTTTTTGTGGTTTTTGCAAATTTTTTTTCCGAAACTAACAATTTCTATTGAGCAGAGGGTTATCCAATTTTGGGTTCGGTTCTATTTGAGCCACAATTACGGTAGCATGTAGTAAAGCTAGGTTGATGAAATTTTTACGGTAAATAGCTGATACCGTAAGGAAGTTTTTAAGATACTTACGAATAGTAAGAACATGTTTTTTCAATTTTTTATAAACGTTCAAAGTTGTTGCACTTTTTTACTTTTTTGTTATGTTCGAAGATTTTGAAAAAAATTAAAAAGTATTATTAGTTACATGACTTGAATGATTATATGATAGTTAAGCCTTAGGTCTTAGCTACATAATCGTGAAAAAAGCAGGCATTTATCACAATTATTAACGAAGTTATGGTAAAAATAAACACAGAACTCAAAAATTCTCGAAAAATCCGAAAAAAAATCATAACTCCTAAACTAAACAAAATCGGACCATATATATGGGGGTGATTTGGGTTCCTCTCGATGTGGGGAATCTAATTTTTTTTTTATGACGTCACGTATTTGGCCACCCTGTATAAGTATATTTGTTATATTTTTTCTTCATTATTTAAATTGTTCTGTAATTGTACCCTCTTCTGTTCGGCTATACATAAATTGTTTGTTTGATATTTTTTTCATTGCGTTGAATCATCAATGGTCCGTAAAAGTGCGGTGGCCTAAAACACTCCGCTCTTGTCCGGGTCAAAGTTGAGCAGCGGCTACTCCACCCCCGCCATATTTCATATAAAAAGTGACAGTTAATAAAGGCCCTCCCAGCAGCAAAATGCGTCGCATTCATTTCGCAGAAAGCCTACGCGCTGAGCGTCAGCGACGAGCGGCAACGCGACGTGCATGGTAATCACTCAGCCGAGACAGCGCTGTACAGACCGACAGACCATCGGACGTCAACATGGAAACCGATCAACACGAAATTAAATACCCCACCCCTAATTTATCGACAGATTATATTTCATTATGTGCAGGGGTGTTGCTAAATCGAAGGGACCGGTACTTGAACATATGACGTTTGTGGCGATGCAGTGCAGTATGCAAAATTTGCCTGAGATTATAATAATAGCATTAACTGCCCAACAGAATATTACCAATTCCATTTACAGGACGAAAAGAAAACGATAATTGGCAAAACAAGGAAAAAGTGTACGAGGTCTGTAAATCAAGTGATGAGACTGGCAACGTAGCGTTCGACCTGGCAACACTGGAGGCGTCGAGCTTGGGGGGAGACAGGGAACATGTGATCCACCTTCAGTACAAGCTTGAACTCGCTCGAGTCATTTGGATATCCAAAACAGTCTTTTTCTAATGTGTTCTAAAAACGAGTGACATCAATTTCGAGAACCGGTGCGTTTTGCTGAAGTTGAAAGCTATTCCAGCATCGGACTTCCAGTACTGCTACGAGGACTGGAAGAGCCGTCTCCAGCGCTGTGTGGTTTCAGAAGGAAGTTTTTTTGAAGGTGATAATATAACATTGTAACTTGGATAAAAAAATGCATATCATTACTCAATTCACAGACCTCGTATGTTGTATACAGTTATTTAAGGTGTTGCCTACCGTAGGGCCCCCTTTAGTTCAGGTAGAGAGCACAAAAAAGTTTTGCAATAATTGCATATACTATTGTAGTTTATACACATGACTCTTATCGGAGAGCCAAGTTGGAGTTTTCACGGATGCAAAAAAATAATGCATTGAATCTAGAACATGTCCTAGGAGATAGACATTGGAGCTGGTACAGTAAGTCTGAAGATACTATTTTACCATGTATGAGTTCATAAATGAAAATCGCTTGTGTTGTTTTCTTCTTTGCTCAAAGTCACACCGAGATAGTTACCGATTAAGGCAGTTTAATAGCTACCACATACGCGACTATATGGTCAAGGTCATTTAAAGAGATTTTTAGACGTGTTACATAATGCACAAGAAGCTTCTACTAACCAAAAAGGCGCAAAGAAGGTTTGTGGACAAATCACAGCTTGAAACCCTAAAAATCTCCCGGTCATCCAATATTTTTCTCCTTTGCCTCTCTTGTTGCAGTTGCCTGCAAAGATGATGGCTCTAAGGTATTTTCTCCTCTGGTTGATGATTCTTCACTTATTTATCATTAGCCTCGATGCAAATCAAGGTCGTTAAGAGTCAAGGTGATGTTTGTGAAGGTAAGATCGTTTAGGAGTCAAGCTCGTGTTACAGAATGTACAAATAACTCCTACTAACAAAAAGAAAGCATGGAATGTTTGAGGGCAAAACTTGGCTTCAAATTCCCGATTCAAGTCAAGGTCGTCTAGGATGATCACCTTCGTCGTGTTACGGATTGTATAAATAACTCCTACTAACCAAAGGGACGCATGGAATGTTGGAGGGGAAAACTATGCTTCAAATTCTCGATTCAAGTCAAGGTCGTTTAGGATGAAAGTGATGTTTGTGGTGCCAAGGTCGTTTAGGAGTCAAAGTCGTGTTACAGATTGTACAAATAACACCTACTAACCAAACCGACGCAAGGAATGTTTGAGGACAAAACTATGCTTCAAATTCTCGATTCAAGTCAAGGTCGTTTAGGATGAAGGTGATGTTTGTGGAGCCAAGGTTGTTTAGGATTCAAAGTCATGTTACAGAATGTACAAATAACTCCTACTAACCAAAAGAACGCAAGGAATGTTTGATGGCAAAGCATTGTTTCAAAGTCCCGATTCAAGTCAAGGTCGTTTAGGACGAAGGTGATGTTTGTGCAGTTAAGGTCGTTTAGGAGTCAAATTCGAGTTACAGATTGTACAAATAACTCCTACTAACCAAAGCGATGCAAGGAATGTTTGAAGACAGAACTATGCATCAAATTATCGATTCAAGTCAAGATCGTTTAGGACGAAGGTGATGTTTGTGGAGTCAAGGTCGATAAGGAGTCAAGGTCGTATTACATATTGTAAAAATAGCTTCTACTAACAAAAGGAACCCAAGGAATGTTTGAGGACAAAACTACGCCAAGGTTGTTGAGTCAAGGTCGTGTTACAGATTGCACAAATAACTTCTACTAACCAAAGGGACGCATGGAATGTTTGATGACAAAACTATGATTCAGATTCTCGATTCAAGTCAAGGTCACTTAGGATGAAGGTGATGTTTATGGATCCAAGTTCGTTTAGTGGGCAAGGTCGTATTACAGATTGCACAAATAACTTATACTAATCAAAGGGACGCAAGGAATGTTCGAAGACAATACTATGCTTCAAATTCTCGATTCAAGTCAAGGTCGTTTAGGATGAAGGTGATATTTGTGGAGTCAAAGTCGATAAGGAGACAAGGTCGTATTACATATTGTAAAAATAGCTTCTACTAACCAAAGGGACCCAAGGAATATTTGAGGCCAAAACTATGCCTCAAATTCTCGATTCAAGTCAAGGTCATTTAAGATTAAGGTGATGTTTGTGGAGTCCAGGTCGTTTAGGAGTCAAGGTCGTGTTACAGATTGCACAAATAACTTCTACTGACCAAAGGGACGCATGGAATGTTTGATGACAAAACTATGATTCAATTTCTCGTTTCAAGTCAAGGTCATTTAGGATGAAGGTGATTTTTATGGAGCCAAGTTCGTTTAGTAGTCAAGGTCGTGTTACAGATTGTACAACCAACTCCTACTAACCAAAGGGACGCATGGAATGTTGGAGGATAAAACAATGTTTCAAATTCTCGATTCAAGTCAAGATCGTTTAGGGTGAAAGTGATGTTTGTGGAGGCAAGGTCGTTTAGGAGTCAAAGTCGTGTTACATATTGTACAAATAACTCCGACTAACCAAAGAGATGCAAGGAATGTTTGAGGGCAAAACTATGCGTCAAATTCTCGATTCAAGTTGACGTCGCTGATGTTTGTGGAGCCAAGGTGGTTTAGGAGTCAATGTTGTGTTACAGATTGTACAAATAACTCCTACTGAGCAAAGGGACGCAAGGAGTGTTTGAGGGAAAACTGTACTGGAAGTTCTCGATTCAAGTATGAGTCAAGGTGGGTTTGTGAAGCCAACGTCGTTTAGAAGTCAATGTGAGACATGTATGTAGACTCAAGGTTATTTAGAATTCAAGCTCATGTTACATAATGCACAAACAACCACTACTAATCAAAGAGTCGTAAAGATGCACTGTAGACCAACTCAATCTGCAAACTGTAAGATTTTCCCGGTTATATAATATTCTTCTTCTTTGCCTCTTTTGTTTCCTGACGACTTCCGCTGTCACGCTGCTCCGTATATAATACGTCATCCAATTTGTTTGTCGCGCCATGGTGTGCTGGTGCGTGTGTATGTGTTGGTATATATCTGTCTTCTCGAAATCTGATTTACGAGTCGAGTTGCGGCTTGCCATGAATCATCCGTTTAGGCGTCGCGGCGCCTGCGACGCTGCTCGCCTCTTCGTCTTTCCCCGTACGGGTGACACCGGACGCATTCGCCATATTTTCAAATACAGATTTATCGCGCGTGACTGTACTTGTCGGATGATTCTTGGTTGCTATTGGATCAGTTTGAAGTACATTTGGTCTACTAATCAGCCGCCGTGCGGTGCGCAGGTTGAAATCCAGTCCCAAGAGAATGTTTCTCTTGGCTATGGATGTTGTGATTGTCCGTAGGTGGTAGACGGTCGAATGTGGAGGTACCACCCGGCGGATCTCTAAGGCGCGGCCAGAATGCATGCATGTCCCTCGCTAGAGTCCGTGTGGCGCTTCCCCTTTCTCCTGTATCCCCCTATAGCCGCACGGTGCCCATGAGTGTGTTTAGGCTTAAGCCTTCCTGGTGGCTCACGTACAAAAAAATGTGGCGTCGTTCAAATGCGTTTTTAGATGAAAGCAACTGTTTGCCTTGAGTTTGGACTGCTTACAGTAAGGTAAAACTGTAAAATAAAAGAACTTACCACTATAGCTTAAGAGTAGGTGGTGCTTACCTGAAAAGTAAAGAAAATATCTGTTAATAGTATTACGACATTGTGGCTCTTATTTTTAAGGGCCGATCGTCGTCAAAAACTAAACTAAACAGGTGGACCGTTGTTTTGCCACATGGAAAATTTTACCCAATTTTGAATCTGGATGTTTCCGCAACGGAAAGATATATCGAGTTGCAGTATCGGGAGATTCTTGACCAACCCTTTGAGAACACGTACAATGTTTGACTGGTATATTTATCTTATTTATCCGCTTATACAGGGTGAGCAAAGAAAGTTAGCTTTTTTAGCAAAGTTTGGGAATATGTCAGCTTCTTAATTTTTGATCTTGGAAAGTTTCTATGCACCTTTTTGATCTTTGGACTATCCTAAAAAAAAGTAATATCCCAAATTTTTCGAAAGTTGGGTATAACTCAAATTATCGAATTTTTAACTTCCCGTAGTAAATGTCTTTAGGCTTGACATCGTATTTTTATTACCCTCTCCTTGCAGGTAGGACCTTTCTCCGGATTCATCCTAACTACGCCTCAAACATGCAATTGCTAAGTAACAATAATATTGACTGTAGACTTGACAGTATAATTTTATTTTGTCAAAAATGCCTCGTCTTTTTCAAATTATTGATGTACCCTTTGCACAAGATTTTGAGGAGGAGTTTGTCTTCTTCGATATAACTTTTTGGCAGAAATTGCCACTGTCATCAAAGTCTTGTCACGTGCCAAAATTACGTAACTTTTTTTTTACTATACTAAGTGACATATAAATCCGAACACCCAGTTTAAATGGTTTTATTTTAATAAAATTTTGTATAAGTACTTAATGAAGCATAATAAGTAAATGATAAAAATTTCAAAATGATTGCACTGCTTTAAAGCCCTTTGACCTTTAATAATGTGTGGATGCTCCCTGATGTGCTAGGCATTCTCCAACGCGCCTAGGCATGCTTCTGATCAGGTGGTCAATGTCCTCCTGTGGTATCTCATTCCAGGCAACCACCAACTCCTCTCGAAGTGCTTCTAGAGTCTGAGGAGGACGTTGCAAATTGAGCAATCTCCTACCCATCATATCCCACACATGGTCAATTGGGGATAAGTCGGGAGATCTTGGTGGCCATGGTAACAATGTGACATCATTATGTTGAAAGAAGTCTATTGTGACTCTTGCAACATGTGGTCGGGCATTATCTTGTTGGAAAGTTGGATCTGCCAGGGTGACAAGATAGGGTAAAAGATGGGGTTGTAGATCTTCGTGGATATAACGCTGCGCATTCATGTTACCTCTGATGAAGATTAAAGGTGACCTGGAACCATAAGCTATAGCACCCCAAACCATAACTCCAACAGTGTGATGAACATGTCTTTCAAGAAAAAACTGTGGATTCCTCCTTTCACCACGTCGCCTTCTAACCCTGGCACGACCATCGTGCATGCCTAAACAAAATCGAGACTCGTCACTAAAGACAATACTGTTCCATTCCTGATCCCAGAGTGACCGTTGTCTGCACCACTCAAGGCGATTACGTCGGTGTTCTCGAGTTAAAGGGAGGACACAGTGTGGCCGGAATGAAAACAAGCCAAAACTTCTCATTCGTCGGTTAACACTTCGCATGCCAATAGGTCTTCCGTGTTCTGCAAACCATTCATTTGCAATGGACCTGGTAGTGGAGAAACGGTCCATTAAGGCCAATAATCTTAGGCGGCAATCTTCACGGTCTGTTGTTCTACGGCGGCGTCCAGTGCCCCTTGCTCTTTGCGTACGGCCTTCTCGAAGCCATGCCTGACAACACCTAACCACAGTGTCTACACTTCTTTGCACTCTAACTGCAACTGCCCGAAAAGAACGTCCAGCCCAAACCCACTAAGTTGACGAAATCGTACAGGTCTCCATACTCTAGGCATCGTAACCTATCGTAAAGGATGTCAAGAACCAAAATCCGCCAACATTGATTCTTTACTGCGGCTGAAATATCCATTTTTAGAGCGTTAGTGAATTAAAAAATTAAAAAAAAGCAGTATAAAAACCGGAATGTCCAACTGATAAGGCTGAAAATTTTTTCACTTTTTATTTACAGTAAGATAAATACATTCACCAAATTTTATTAAAATAAAACCATTTAAACTTTGTGTTCGGATTTATATGTCACTTAGTATATTTTGATCACTAACCAGTAATTTGAATTTCTCTTTATCGATTAAAGAGTGCCCGTTCCTAGGCGAAACACTTTTCAATGACTTTCCTTTGACAAATTTCATAGTTTATTGATTGCATAACTTCAAACGTATTTTATCTTTCTTTCTCAGCGACTCAGTATTGTGTTGAAATCTTTTGGAAACCAATAGTATTTTTAACGATTATCTTAGAAATTTCCTCATAAAATATCGTTGGTCCCTCGTATAGTTCGAAACCAGCGCGCCACCTTGTGATTCATACACGATACCTTCTGTTAAAATTTGATTTACTATCAAGATACCTTCCTTTGAAATGCGGTTTACTATCAAGATACCTTCTTTTAATTGCGTACAGACGCGTCCAGCGCCATTTTCTTTTTCTTTCTGTTGTGGTTTTGGCTGTGTGTGGCCGTTTCTTCGCTAACTTCCAGATTTTGGGATATTAAAGCCCCAAACACCAGTTTATGGAGTACTACCCTTTTATTTTGTACCTTACGTTTAGTTGTGTTGGTTTGGGTACTACCCGTCCATTTTGTAATGGGATTTTAACCTCCATCGGTAAGTTCTTTTGTGCGGAGAACCACCATTCACACTCCTCCAGCTTTGTCCTGTAGCTGCCTTGTAGCTGTTTCGCAGCCGATTTAAAATATCATTTCAATTGGGTATTTTATAGAATAGAATAGAATAATGCTTTATTTGTGTAAGCCTGTAATTAGGATACAAAACGTCAAAATAAAAGAGATGTGGATAACTAATATATGACATGAAAGAATTGGGATACAGAAACACATATAAAAATAACGTGTTACTCGCACAAAAATTCATTTGTATTATAAAATGCCTTATTTAGTAAGAGGTTCCGAAGTTTACTTTTGAACAAAAAAAGCTGGTAATCTGCTTAATATCTAAAGGCAATTTATTATACATGGCACTACATAAATACATCGGATTCTTTTTATAAGTACTAAGGTTAAAATTTTTCGTAAAAAGGTACGTACTATTTGCCGTCTGTCCCCGATCATACCACTGGGCCCTCCCCAGTGCATATTGCCTACCGAGACCTTTTCCTTAAATCCGCCACTGGTCCGTCAAAAAGTATTTTTTATTAAATTTGCTCAAACCTCAAGCGCGCGCGAAGAAGTTTTTCCTACATCAAGCTGACCGCATTGGCAACCAATCTTGGGTTATCATCAAAGTTGACGGAAGCAGTGCTGCCAGTGTTTAGTAGAAAATAGCAGTACGGCATCCATTTAATATGTATGAGATTTTGTACTTTAAAAATTGGTGGTCGAACTAAATTCGCCTGAGGGGGGGTCATGACCCCCCCATGGCCCCTCCTGGACCCGCGCCTGTCTTCTTAAAGAGTTGGTCAAAAACCTCCCAAATACCGCAACTGGATACCTCTTTCCGTTCCGAAAATATCGAGATTTGAATTTGGATAAAATTTTCCATGTTGCAAAGCACCAGTTTATATTCGGCATCGACTTACGAGTAATCCCAACTAGCAAAGTAGTGTTATAAGCTCTTGGTAAAAGAACCGTTCAGCCATAAAAGCTCTCTATTGTTGTTGCCTGAACACCAAAATGCTGGCTTAATGTTGTGTGGAATGCAAATTTGCTTCCTGCAACATATTTTCTCTAAAGTAAGGTGTTCAAAATATTCTTATAGCATAGTTATACGACACCTTATAGGGCAATTTTTAACTGTTGCATAAACGTTCATACAACTATTTTATACGGCATATTTGCACGTTAGTCAAAATGGTTGTGTTGTGGCATCCATGGTAACGTTTATAATTCTGGGTAAATCATTCGACTCTGTCGGTATTTCACTTCAGACATTTGTCAAATTGTTGTATAACACCTGCAGGCAGCACCAAACTATTCTAATAAACTAAAGACAACATGACGCTGCCATGATTATACACAACCACCCGCCATATTGGGTAAACATATATTCCTCTATTTAATATTAAATAATTATGTTTCAGTTCGAAATTACAGATATAAAGTGATAAACATTAGTGTAATTGTGTCTAAATATAGGATTTGTGGAAGATTTAACGCAGATAAGTTCAGTTTTCCATCTTAAAAATCTAGCCATACTTTTGATCATTATCAAAATATGAATCAAATACGAAGCCCGTAGAAATTGCGTAACTACTTTGAACGATAATCACAATAAAATTTGCTGCGCAGGTAATTCAATAGCCCTATATCGCAGTGTAGAAGTTTATCATATACCTGTGTATGAAATTCACAATGGCTGATATGTAAGTAAACAAGATGACTGTAATGTGTTACTTATATATTCTAACACTTCGTCTATAGAATACATAAGAACTAGTTTGGTTGCAATAAAGTAGAATCACGTAACAGAATAGTTGCATAGTTGACAAAAACTGAATCTTGCACTGACGCAAATATCCTATAGCGGCTGCAAGAGGCTTACACTTTTGTTGTATAACTGTTACCTGCAGCCCTTATACAATCTCTTAAATGACTGAAGTGTCCTATTAGGTGTGCCCATTCCGCTTGTATAGCTGTTCTGAGAGGGTTTTGCCAATGTCCTTACAGTATACAATGCTGTGTAAGGAATACTGTATAATCATTCTTGCAACTCTAATAGGAGTGATAATTGTTAATTGGGATGCTTACTCTCAAGTGATAGGATGAATATGGAGTCCAAACAATTAAGCCTCAATGAACAGCTCTCCACTCAGTCCTAAATTATATCGCCTCAATGAATATCAAGATGTTGAATATCTTTGACCTTTGGCAATAGAGATGTTAAGACCTATGTCAGGAATAAACCCTTATATTTCGATATAAATGAACTAATCCAAATAACGTGAAACAAAAAACGCCTCGCGAAATGTCATCCATTTCCACTTTGTTGGCATAGCGCAATCAGATAAAGGTCACACAACTTACTGGCGGCGTATTTATTGTTCGAGCACTAGCTTTGTATACGCGGCTGGAGGGCTATCTGTCTCTGTCACAAGCCCTAGCCACGAAGGGAGGGTGACATTTTTATCAAAGTCGAATTAATTATTCTAAATTTAGGCATAATAATAACGATGAATGCTAAACGAGACAGGTTGTAGAGGCTTTCGGAAGGGGGAAGGAATATTGGGAAGTGCCACGTTGTACAAGTAGTCATCGGAGACAAGGGCCATTCAAATGTAGTTGGTTTGAAAACAGGGCGAAAGATCTAGTGTTGGTGTGACTCAAGTCTAAAACTACGAGGGCTGTTTTGTGAGTAAGAACCGTTTTATAACCCCTCAAAGGTCTGTTTTTTATTTAGCCACAATAGACCAAAAAGTCGCAGTGGAGGATCGTTATTGACGCACTCACAAGAAACCTAGGTCCTTTACTGAATCTGATTCGATTTACATCCATGAAATGAACATTGTGCTATACAAACTTTCTTTTTGTTTTGATTTGTCTTATCTGGATGAAGTGTCATATAAATTACGGTATGTGTCCTAAGCACTTGTATAATAGGACATGTCTCAACATGCAGCGACCAGGGATGTTCCGACATGCACAATTGTGCATATTATGCACAATTTTACGAATATATGCACAATATGCACCCCCACACAAAATATGCACAATCGCCAATAAATAAAGTGCATTTTTTTATACAAAACTGGCAACGAATTTTCTTAGCAGCTGCATGAACGAGTGAAAATGAATGAAAATGAAACCATGGGCATAATTTTACTGTAGCCGCTAGAGGGCACTCTCTACTGTACCTGTAGTGTATTGAAATGACCGAACATTTTTTCTTAGTGCAATTTTTTGCTTTTTGAATAAAAAAACTGATTCTTCGCACTTTTCAACATAAAAAAGCTCTCTTGTGAATTTTCGTTATAGTTAGCCGTTTTTGAGATATTTCGATTTTTAAGGTTCGATGCATTTTTAATTATTTACGATAAAATAACGTTGAAAAGTCAGTATCTCGATAATTTTTAGAAGTAGGCTGTGCCTGCAAATATTTTTGAAATTGAAAGCAGAATAAGGTTAAACGTCAATTTATTGACAGTTAGTTTTGTTGTCTATTGAAACCTGAAACGTTTTTTTGCAATTGTGAATGCACGAAATTTAGTTTCTTTTACCTGTTTTTTTTTTGTAAGTTTTATAAAAATGCCATTTTGTGTATGGCTTTGTAAATGGAAACGCAGCAGAAGCAGCCAGAGAATACGCACGAAGATTTCCAAACAGTCGACATCCAACTCGCTCAATATTTGTAAGAGTGCATCGCCAAATAATTGAAAATGGTTTTGGAAATCTCCAAAGGGATCAAAACATAAATGTTCGTCAGCGCAGATTTACCCGTATGATTCTGCGTGAGTTTGATATAGATCCGACCACAAGTGTTAGGAGAGTTTCTGGTACCTTGGGAATTTCAGCAAGCCATGTTCACCGTGTTCTTAGAAATGACCATAGACGTCCTTACCATTTGCAACCTGAGCAAGGACTACAGCCAGGGGACGGAGAACGAAGAATCACATTTTGTCAGTGGATTCTTGATAGAACTGATAATAATAGGGAGTTTTTAAGTAACGTTTTATGGACCGATGAGTCATGCTTCACTAGATGTGGAGTGGTAAATTTTCATAATCAACATATTTGGTCGCATCAAAATCCGCATGCAGTTCGGGAAAGAAATTTTCAGCATGAATTTAGTGTGAACGTGTGGATTGGTATCTACCGTAATCGACTATTTGGACCCTACCTTTTGCCTGCAAGGTTAAATGCTGCGAGATTCTTGGAATTTTTAAAGGCTGAACATGCAAATATGTGGGATGATGTTATGTTAGATTTAAGAAGTTTGGCCTGGTTCCAGCTTGATGGTTGTCCAGCTCATTATTCGAGAATAGTTAGAAACTGGCTGGACGATAATTATCCAGAAAGATGGATCGGCCGTGGAGGACCAGTCGCCTGGCGTCCACGATCCCCTGACCTAAATCCATTAGATTTCTTTGTGTGGGGATTTCTAAAAGAAAAAGTGTACCAGACTCCCGTAACCACAAGAGATATGCTAATAGACAGAATCAGGAATGGATGTGATGAAATAAGGCCTTATTTGAATAATGCTATACCACGTTCGATCATTCGTAGATGTGAATTGTGTATTGTACAATTGGGTTTACATTTCGAGCAACTACTTTAGATTTTGTATGTTTGTCCTAACTATCCAATAGCATTTTAGTTGTAAATAATTAATTTAATTTGTTAAAAATAATATTGGAAAATTAAACAAATTAATATTCTGTTTTTTTGTGTTTATTTGGAATTAGGAATTATTGCTGTGTTTAAAAACACAATCTAAACGATCATCTTAATTACTTGTAATGCCCAAATCGAAAATGTAAAAAAAAATATTATTTTCCTATAAATAACTAAAAATGCATCGAACCTTAAAAATCGAAATATCTCAAAAACGGCTAACTATAACGAAAAATGGCACGAGAGCTTTTTTATGTTGAAAAGTGCGAAGAATCAGTTTTTTTATTCAAAAAGCAAAAAATTACACTAAGAAAATTTTTTCGGTCATGTTAATACACTACAGGTACAGTAGAGAGCGCCCTCTAGCGGCTACAGTAAGACTAGGCCCATGGTTCGTTTTGCCGAACCAAAAAACCCTTGTATACCAATTTTCACTGTTATACATCAAATATTGTTCGAAATATTTAAAAAAAAAACTATTTTAAAAAGTAAATTTAAACACCCTGTATTTCGGAAGCCACGCATTTTTCGACCCATGTTTATATAGACTTTATGCATTAATTTTAAAAGTTCTATCGAATCTTAAAGTTATGCAACAATAAACTGAAACACCCTGTATATTGGCTACCCTGTAGAAAGGAATTTGGGTGTCTATCTTTTTGTCCCGGACCTTATCTTTCCTATAGCCCTGAACACGTTTCAAGCCATATTTCCTGCTTTGTAGCTAGTCACTAGTTTGGCAAGCGGTATCCCCGCCACTGCGCTAAAACCACTGCTGCATGACAGATTAGTACGTATCATCCATCATCGGCTGAGCTCGGTGTCAGTATTGCAGCTTGCAACTACATCGGCACCAATGTAACAACACCCCCCTCCCGCTTTGCCCTTCGCATCCCCTCCCCGTCATGGTAATCTAATTGAAATATTTAACCAGAGCCGTCCGCGGACGGAAAATCCATTTTAGTACAAGTGAAGAGCAAAGAGGGGGGTCACTTTATTGAATTTAATAATAAGTAACGACTGCTTGATTTATGATTGCATGTTGCAAATGTGCGAAGTTTAACCAAAGAGCAGTTATACAAATAAAACAACTTAATCTGCAAGAGAATATTTTTAGTGCCTTAGATAAGAAAATGGCACTAGCCTTAATCTCTATAGACTATTCGAAAGCCTTCGACAGCATCAATCATAAATTATTACTTGCTAAATTAAATTACATAGGTCTTGACAGTGTATCCCTTCCATTTTTCGACAGTTACCTTCATCAAAGAACTCAGTGTGTTTTTCTCAATCAAGGAATGTCTCAAGTGACAATAATTCCCTCAGGCGTACCTCAGGGCTCTGTATTGGGGCCGCTTCTGTTCCTCATATATACGTTCGACTTGAGCAAAAGTATTGATAATTCTCATGTCCAGTCATTTGCAGACGATACGCAATTGCTTCATTATTTTAACCCAGATAATGTCAATAATACTACACAAATTTTACAAAACGATGTTAATAAATTAATTAAATACTCTTTAGATCAGAATCTACTTATTAATCCACAGAAAAACATACAATGTAACACAGCTCTTGAACATTCAGATAAATTAGCAAATCTTGAAATTTTCTGATTCTGGCAAATATTCTTGATGTTGTTTTTGATACAAAATTAAGGTTTATTGAACATGTTAAAAGTCTATCTCATAAAACCTACCTACGGCTGCGCACTCGTATAGCAAACAGGTATTTACTAAATTTTAAGATGCGTAAAAAACTATGTGAAGCATTGGTCATATCTATACTAAATTATTGTAATATCGTATACTATACTTGTTTAGACAATTTCACTAAAAACGTTATTCAAGTTATTCAAAACAATTGTATACGATTCATTTTTGGCTTACGTAAATTTGATCATGTATCGGCGAAATATCCCGTTCTAAACTGGTTAAAAATTAATGACATGGTCAAGTATCACTTTTCAGTTTTTGTTCACAAATTGCTGCTCACGTCTAAACCTTATTACTTGAAGGAAAAAATTTCATTTAATAATGATGTTCACTGTAGAACTCTCAGAGAAAATAATATTAGAATACCCCTGCATACGTCTACACTTTTTAAACGCAGTTTTTCTTACAATGTTGCTATTATTTATAATGACCTTCCTAAAGTATATAAAGAATTTTCATTACCTGTCTTTCGACGAAAAGTTAAAACATTATTACTCAACCCTCCACACATATAATTTACGTAATCATTCATTTCTTTTTTATTCCATCTTTAATTCAGATTAATAATTTTTTGGTGCATTTGGGTTTGGAAAGTATGCCTTTTTCTCTTTTTTTTTAAATTTTACTTTCGATGTAATGAACCAAATCTGTTTGTGGATAGTGTATTCTTTTGAACATCTGCTAGAGACTATATGGTTAAGTGTAAGAGTAAGCAGCATGCTAAACTTCCCCATATAAGTCTGACATTTGGCTATACTACAATGTAATTGTGGATAAATAAAGACGTCTATTATTATTATTATTAAATCAACTGGAGAGAGATAAGGGATGTAACCCAAAACATGATGAATAAACGCGTACCGGTCTTATTTGGTCAGAAACAAATGCTGTGTTGCCAGTGAGATAATCGATTATCGTTCACTTGTGGTGCAAGCATTTTTCGTTCAATTTTTTTTGTTTCGAGATTAATTTATGAGGGGGATTTTAGCCGATTTTAGGTTATGAGCAGTTTCAATTTCAAACTGGCAATTCTTTGACCTTTGCTAGGTCTCAGTTGCCCTATATGACATACATTTTGCCATATATTCTAATTTGTGGGATGATACTTCCGTTTTTGTCCAAAGCTTGCAGGGCGCTTCTAGCGCATGCCACATGTTCGCTGGTTCTATCGATTCTTAACTAAATTTCACAATTTTCAGATTATGCAAAGCATAGCGGTCTAAAACTCAAGGCTGGAAATACTAAAATTCACCTGTTCAGTCCAAAAACAAAAAAAAAGTTACTAAAGAATAACATGCACCTTTGATTGAAAAAATCAAGTTAAACTGATTGTGTTAAAAAACTCATGGCGTCGAAACAGGTCAGAGATAAATACTGTGTTGCCAATCCTTTTTAAATGAATTCATAATCCATCAAGTTTAATTCCACATTAGACAACTTACTTAGTAATACTTAGTAATAAAAAAGAAAGTTAGCATGAAATTAAAATTTTCACTAACCTCAAATCGCTTATGTAACCAATTGTCGACATATTCAACATAATAGTCAGTTAGATACACAGTGTGACCTTAAGACGACATGTTGTATGACTTTTTTTTGACGTAATCACAGTTTGGCATCACCGCCTCGGTACATACGAGGGATGTCTTTTAAGTTTTGCATATGGAAATAAAACAACACGGTAAGTAGTTTTAAGTGACTTTATTGTTTTTCGAAGTATTCTCCACGAAGATTAATACACATCTGCATGCGCTAGAACCAATTTTCGAAGCACTCATTCCACTCGTTTGCTGGCAGATCCAAACCGGCATTTTTGAATGCGTCAACTGCTTCTTCTGGTGACTGGAACCTTTGACCACGCAGTCTGTTTTTAATTTTCGGGATGATGAGATTACTGGGAAAACAAAATTTAAAGAGTGTGTCACTGAGTTAAATACCACATCGGGAACAGTATTAAAAAATACTCAACAGATATGCGATGAATTTGTACAATTCTTTACTGACATAGGCGAATATTTAGCAAGTAATATACAAGCAAATGTACAAAATACTCAGCCTCCAAAAAGAACTTTGAACTCATTTACTTTGGATAAAGTCGAACAATGTGAAGTTTACACCACTGTTATGTCCTTAAAAAATCGAAAAAGTCCTGGCTTCGATGGTATTAAAAGCGAGCATTTGAAAATTATAGCCGAGGACATAACAGAACCACTCACTTACCTAATCAACAAATGCTTTGAATCTGGCATATATCCCTCAATTTTAAAAAAAGGTAATATAATACCGATACATAAATCAGGAACAAAAACAGATGTTAACAACTATAGACCAATATCAATAATATCCAGTGTAGCAAAGGTTTTTGAAAAAGTTTTATCTACTAGAATGATTCGATACCTCACAAAATTCAAAATTTTAAGTGAAAATCAATATGGATTTACAGAAGGGAAGGCTATATCGGACGCAATAACTAAAATTGTAAATCAAATACATCAAAATATTGATAACAGAATCCCTTCAATCTGCATTTTTGTTGATTTAAAGAAAGCTTTCGACACAGTTAATCACAAATTATTATTAGAAGCATTGGAGAGAATTGGTTTCAGAGGAAACGCGTACTCACTGATCGAAAATTATTTGTCAAATCGCCCACAATCTGTGCAGATATCAGGATGATTTAGTAAAGAAATGTATATTAAGTGTGGTGTCCCACAAGGAACTGTCTTAGGTCCGCTGTTATTCAATATATATTTAAATGATATTTTCCAAATTAATTGTGTTGGCAAAATAACTAGTTTTGCAGATGATACTGCAATATTGTATGAAGGCACTGAATGGTCTGATCTGAAAAATGTAATTGAAAATGATTTTATCAAAATTATTCGGTGGTTTAACAGTAGAAAATTAAGCATTAACTATTCTAAAACACATTTTTTACCATTTGGATCTTATGCTAAACATCTGCCAAATTACACAAATTTCTCCTTCAACATTAATGATCAAAAAACGCAAATTAATAGAGTGCCCAACATAAAATACCTTGGAGTGGTCTTGGATCCTCACTTACGATGGGACATCCATGTCAATTATATTTTAAAGAAAGTTAGATTTTTACCCTACAAAATTAAATACCTTGGGAATATATTGACAGAAAAATATCTTCGAACATTATACCATGCACTGATTGAGCCTCATCTCACATATGGTATATTAGCATGGGGAGCTGCATGTTCTTCACATATCTATAATTTAGATGCTTTTCAAAAAAGTATTCTAAAAATGATATTTAAAAAACCGAAACTTTATTCCACTGAAAAATTATACGCAGATGTTCGAATGTATGATATAAGACAGCTTTATTTCTTACACAGTATCACTCACTACCATAAATGTGTAAACACCGACCAAAAAATTAAACATAATCATTATACAAGGTACAAAATTCGTGGCACAGTAGTTCCTCAACCGCATAAATCTATAATGCAGCGATCATATCTCTATTTAGCGCCTAAATTTTATGAAATTATACCTAAAGACTTAAAAGATTTACGTTTCGGAAATTGTTTCAAAATAAATTTAAAAAAAATGGCTACATTCTATATCTAGGACTGAAATTCATAAACTCATAAATACGAACATCCACGTTTGAATTCTCCATACCAACGGAAAATTGTCGACTGATGTGGCGCTTCGTTGCCGAAAACAGACAGTAACTCAGCAAGTCAATCTTGTTGTGATAATTATCTCTGAAAGTTGTAATAAATTATGGCGCGAAAATGTTCTCGGTTGAGTTCCATTTTTCTAATGACTTGTTGACACTTAAAAATTCACTGCAATGAGAACACTGCACGTATTGTTGTGAAACTTTGAATTTAAGTTTACTAAAGAGTGAGGTTAAGATTAAGTACTGACGTTCGATCCGCACGGCCTACTATGTTTCTATATGCAAAACTTAAAAGGGTCACCTACGAGGTCCGTTCATAGATTGCTGTTTTTTTTTAAATCAGTGGTAGTCCAAGAGCCGGCCATAAAGTTTTGGTTACATCGCGTACTGATATGACATATTAAAAACTAGTAAAACCTCGAACCTCACGGCTTAATTAGCGGCAGGCAGTACTGTTTTCCTCCTCCTAGCTTGCTCCTCGAATAACTTCAATCTCTCATCCTAACCGTGTCGAACTTCGTACATCCAGAACCTGCCAGTACGACCGCTCCTTTGCCCCTAGGGTATCGAGATTGTGCAACAATCGACAAGAGGAGGCTTTTCCCAATTCCCAGGCAGTTCAAAAATCGGATTAACAAAGTTTTTAGGCTTCTGCCTGGGCGGCTGCTTCGGTATATAAACAACGTATTTTGATGATAAACAACACGGCGATATAACATAAACTAGTTTAAAAAATATATGAATTTTTTACGATGAAGTATTGAAACAAGCTACTTGACTCCATTTTGTCTACGTACCTCGTATCGTATAACCTTTTGAAGCGACCGTGCTCGTTATCTCCACTGTCCACTCTAATCCTGCTTTATACGGTTAGATAGCGCTTGCTCTGATGACGGGGGCTCCTCTGCAGGAATTTATGACAGAGAGAGGAGAAGGGAGGAGTTGTACACAACAGAGGAAGCGAAAGGGCTACAGCATATACCGTAATGTACATCAACGATGCTCCCGACATCCAAGTAACTGGTAGATCAGTGTCAGCGACCTTGACCACCGATTTTACTATATTTCACAATATTGGAGATGGACATGTTTGCGACGAAGTATCGGAATTCAATACTCAGAAGTGGGATACGCGTAAGAGAGAACCAGTAACCTGCTCCGAAGCCAAACGTACTAAAACTGTCGAAGGCGATATTGCAACACTATCATCTACTCTCTCTCTCTTAAGAGCCCCTTCCCACTTCAGTTGGCCCAACTATTGAATACTTAGTTTTTTTTCTTATCAAACACGAATAATAAAAATTTAGCAGGGTGTTATAGGTTTAAAATATTAACAATGAATATTTTGATAATCTATAGTAGATAACACCAACTTTATCAGTCCCTAATCAAATTTGCAGCATAAAAATAACACATGTTGCAATTACATCATATCAACCTATTTTCATTTCAATGCAAAATAAGTCTATAACGCATAGGTGGCTGTGAAAAATAAAAGCCATGACAATTGTTTTTATTAATCACAGCTGTCAGAATACGTCTAAAATAGTTTTGGGTAGTTAAGGTTTTCAAAATGGGTAGAGGAAAGGTAATTAGTGAGAAAATTCGATTAGTGATAATTAAATTTTTAATTCTGGGAAATCAAACTCAGAAATTGCAACTTTGTTAGACTTATCGCGGTACAGTGTGAGAAATATTGTTAGAAGATATAACGTAACTGGTTCAGTTAATATTAAGCCACGATATGTGAAAAAAAGTAATATCACAAATGCCGACCGAAGAGCATTAAGAAGAATAATCCTGAAAAACAGGCGTGCCAATTATTTACAATTACGTGCTCTGTGGAGTGACGCTGTTGGAAGGAGAATTTCGAGGTCCACAACTCATAGAGAGGCCCACAAACTGGGATTTAGCACTAGTAGCCACTATTAACTCCACTGCAAAAGAAAAATCGGCTTAGATGGGCTAAAGAACATAGACAATGGATACCTCAACAATGGTGTGCAATACAATGGAATGATGAGGCCTGATTCGAAGTTTGTGTTGGTGACACTCGCAGTAGAGTTATTCGCAAAAAAATGAAGCCTTCCATGTTGACTGTCTGAAGAGAAAAGTGAAATTTCCAGCACCCATTATGGTCTGGGGCAGTATGTCATCAAAAGGAGTAGGAAAACTTCATTTTATTGATGGAAATGTGGATACAAACAAATATTTGGCAATTTTAGAAGAATCGCTTTTACCAGTGATGGAAGAATGTTTGACATCCGGCCAAGATTTTGTGTTTCAGAAAGATGGTGCAGCGTGCTATACCTCAAAAAAGGCTATAAAATGGATGGAAGAAAATAATGTACCAGTTTTGAAATGGGTTTTTAGCAGTCCAGATCTGCCACCTATCGAAACTTTGCGGCATGAGATGAAAAAGGTTCTACGACAACATCCTGCTCGTATAATCACCGAACTGAGACAAAAGCTTCAAGAAATATGGGATTGTTTTACACCAAATTTTTGCCAAAACTTGGTTAACACTATGCCCCAAAGAATTACAGCCGTAATAAAAAATAAAGGTGATGTTACCCAATGGTAAACTTTCAATTGTTGCTTTGTTAACTTCGCGCATTTATTCGCACATTGTTTATTTGTTCATATGTTCTATTAGTTATAGGTCTAAGTGATTTCAAATATGTATTTTTTAAAAAAATAAATTGTTTTAGAAGTAAATAGTTTCGTCATGTTTAGTTTATAAAGGCATATTTTGGTGCAAATCTTGAAGTGGGCCAACTGAAGTGGGAAGGGGCTCGTATCTCTACTATCACACTTCTTGTGTCTAAATGCAGTTATAATGGATTTGCTAGAGAACCTCTTTCGTTTATTCGATCCTACCTTTAACATCGGTTTCAAAAAGTTCGTCTAAATCAACGGTACTCTCCCGCACAAACGATTTGTTCTGGTGTACCACAGGGATCTGTGTTAGGGCCCCTGTTATTTTCATTATATATCTCAGATTCAGAAACAGATGTAAATACAATACAATTTTTCGACGACGATTTTCAGATTTTGTATTAATTTATGAGTAATGACTTGAAAACAGCTAATAATAAAATGAATCAAAATCTTGCTCAGATTGAAAAGTTTCGTAACAGTCATAATCTTCGTTTGAACCCTTTAAAGACAAATATACCAAAATTTAAAAGGCAATAAAATAGCACCTGTGGATCCTTCGAAGAAGGTATTACAATGGATGATGAATTAAAATTTGTTGTACAAGTAAACTATCTAATTTCTCAGTGCTACGTTCTTCTCGGAGTTTTATTTGCATTTGAAAAAACAATTGTGTGAATCTTTCTTGTTATCAAAAATATCATATGGCTTAGTGCTTTACTATTAACTCAGCCGAAATGCCTCAAAATTATTTCTAGGGGGTAGAGTTGCTGAGCATTATTATATATTCTGTCGGAGGGCTACGCAGGGAAACATGGGAAACTCCCAAGGGTAGCAGGAGTCGCTAGTGACCCTATCTGCATGCATTATACATATATAGCGTCATCCAGGCGACATATAGACACTAGCCAGATTAATAATGCATGATTTTTCTAATGGATACGCCGCGCAAAGTATCGCAGAATGAAAAAGGTTTCGAGTTACGTATAAATTAGGCATAAGAGGACTTCTATGGGTATCTCGGTCCTAAAGTTGTCGCATAGCTGATATGAAGCGTTATCAGACAGGAAATGATTATACCTGTATTTCAAAACTTTAGAGTATATGTAAAGGCCGTCGGTTGACACACCATCGTTTATCAGATCAAGAACAGCTTGGTGTTGCGTCACGACAAGGCTCCTTGCCACACACCAATATCAATAAACGAGTGTTTGGTCAGTAAAAATATTCCTGTGGCTCCTCAGCCTCCTTCTCCGCCTGACTTGAGTCCTTGTGACTTTTTCTATCCCCTAAATTGAAAACTCACCTGACTCACCGACCAGCTGAAGGCTATTCCAGTATCGGACTTTCAGCACTGCTGTGAGGAGTGAAAGAACCGTGTTTCAGCTTTTCAATTGGAAAAATACTTCAAAACTATAATCACACAGGGTGACAGGTAAATAGGTGTAAAACATTTTAGGAGGTGATAGTACAGCTCCTTTGCTATCAAAATTAGTATATAATACCCCCTATATTCAAAGGTTAAAAAGTTATGGAAGATTTAATTTTTTTTAAAAAACAACCCAGATTACAGAGTAAAATAGTCGAGTTAAAAAAAATGGTGATTAAACATTCTTTTTTTGGTGGTTTCAGGTTATTATACTAAGTGACATATAAATCCGAACACCCAGTTTAAATGGTTTTATTTTAATAAAATTTTGTATAAGTACTTAATGAAGCATAATAAGTAAATGATAAAAATTTCAAAATGGTTGCACTGCTTTAAAGCCCTTTGACCTTTAATAATGTGTGGATGCACCTGATGTGCTACGCATTCTCCAACGCGCCTAGGCATGCTTCTGATCAGGTGGTCAATGTCCTCCTGTCGTATCTCATTCCAGGCAACCACCAACTCCTCTCGAAGTGCTTCTAGAGTCTGAGAAGGACGTTGCAAATTGAGCTATTTCCTACCCATCATAGCCCACACGTGCTCAATTGGGGATAAGTCGGGAGATCTTGGTGGCCATGGTAACAATGTTGAAAGAAGTCTATTGTGACTCTTGCAACATGTGGTCGGGCATTATCTTGTTGGAAAGTTGGATCTGCCAGGGTGTCAAGATAGGGTAAAAGATGGGGTTCTAGAACTTCGTGGATATAACGCTGCGCGTTCATGTTACCTCTGATGAAGATTAAAGGTGACCTGGAACCATAAGCTATAGCACCCCAAACCATAACTCCAACAGTGTGATGAACATGTCTTTCAACAAAAAACTGTGGATTCCTCCTTTCACCACGTCGCCTTCTAACCCTGGCACGACCATCGTGCATGCCTAAACAAAATCTAGACTCGTCACTAAAGACAATACTGTTCCATGCCTGATCCCAGAGTGACCGTTGTCTGCACCACGCAAGGCGATTACGTCGGTGTTCTCGAGTTAAAGGGAGGACCCAGTGTGGCCGGTATGAAAACAAGCCAAAACTTCTCATTCGTCGGTAAACACTTCGCCTGCCAATAGGTCTTCCGTGTTCTGCAAACCATTCATTTGCAATGGACCTGGTAGTGGAGAAACGGTCTCTTAAGGCCAATAATCTTAGGCGGCGATCTTCACGGTCTGTTGTTCTACGGCGGCGTCCGTGCCCCTTGCTCTTTGCGTACGGCCTTCTCGAAGCCATGCCTGACAACACCTAACCACAGTGTCTACACTTCTTTGCACTCTAACTGCAATTGCCCGAAAAGAAAGTCCAGCTTCTCGAAGTCCCACTATACGGCCCCTATCAAACTCACTAAGTTGACGAAATCGTACAGGTTTCCGTACTCTAGGCATCGTAACCGATCGTAAAGGATGTCAAGAACCAAAATCCGCCAACGTTGATTCTTTACTGCGGCTGAAATATTCATTTTTAGAGCGTTAGTGAATTAAAAAAAAAGCAGTATAAAAACCGGAATGTCCAACTGATGAGGCTGAAAATTTTTTCACTTGTTATTTACAGTAAGATAAATACATTCACCAACTTTTATTAAAATAAAACCATTTAAACTGGGTGTTCGGATTTATATGTCACTTAGTATATTTAAATAAATAATTCTCATAAATTAAAAAACATATGAAAACACTACTGAAAACGTATTTATTTTCATTTAAATGTTGAATGAAAATTTTTATTTTCAACTTTCACATTCAGAAGTCTTTTTTTTCAAAAAAATCATAATAAAGAAAATGTACAAATAACTGCAAAAACTTCCTCGTTTCATTAGGTTTCTAAAATGGTATAATACATATCAGTAAGTAAACCATTTAACAAAACAATATTACTTTGCTAGAAAGGACCGCTAAGCGCATTTCATTGTACTGAGCAGGTAAATGAGCCTTTCATAGTTCGACCCTTTTTGTTATTTTTTGTGCCCTGTGCCGTTATTCGGGTTTAAGTATTCGGAATCTGTCGTCGCTCCTCGGAAGCAAGCTCTGCCTGTGTTATGAATTGACACAGCTGACGGATCAAGGAAAGGGAACTAACGCTTAGGTTAGTTAGTAGAATATCAACCTTTAACGCGGTAGGATGTAATTTTACTTTTTTGATCAGTTTTAATAATGGCGAGTTACCGTAACGAAGAATACGCTGATGTTCTGTTTTGCTATGGTTTAAGTGATGGAAATTCCGTTGAAGCCAGGCGAGAATACGAAAATCGTTTTCCGAATCGGCGAATACCGAGTCATCGAGTATTTGCTTCTGTGTACCAACGCGTCAAGGAAAGTGGACAGGTTCATGAGAGACGTCACGATGCTGGTAGACCTCGGTTGTTTGACGACGAAGATCGAGAGGCAATACTGGAATACTACGGCAGAGACCCGACGACGTCTACACGAGTTATAGCAAAGCGGCTTGGTTTAACTCAGTGGAAAGTTTGGTTCGTTTTGCATTCGGCGAGACTTTACCGTTTCCATTACACACCGGTTCAAGTATTAGAAGAAGGAGATCCCGCAAGAAGAATTGATTTTTGTCGATACATGCTTCATCGAGATCAAGAAAAAAACGACTATTTAACTAAAATATTGTGGACCGACGAGTCTAAGTTTGACAGAGAGAAATTATGACAACTTACATTATTGGTCCCCACGAGAGGCAAAGCCAAGAGCCCATCAAAGAAGATTTTCGGCAAACGTGTGGATGGGAATCATTCATACGTATCTAATTGGGCCAGTTTTTTTGCCTGACAACCTGAATGGCGAATCCTATGAAAACTTTTTGAGATCCGAACTCTGGGAGTATCTCGAAGACCTGCCTCTGAATATCAGGATGCAGATGATCTACTAACACGATGGCTATCCCGCGAATTTCCGTCTGGGTGTTAGGCAGTTCCTGGACGAGAAATATCCTTGTCGCTGGATTGGCCGAGGTGGACCGACACCGTGGCCAGCGAGGAGCCCAGATTTAACACCGTGTGACTATTATTTATGGAGGCACATGAAGTCACTCTTGCACAGTTGAAAGAATCATTGCTGCTGCTGACACTATCAGAGGACAACTAACTGGCCGCATCACGCGTACCAACATGAGAAAAAGACTACGGGCTTGCATAAGAAACGGCGGGCGTCAGTTCGAACAACAATTGCAATGAATTTTACCTTCATTTCATTATTGTATTTTACTTACCAATTGTAGTAACTTTTAGTCAGTTTTTATCATTCTGTAGTACAATTAAAACTGTGTAAATAATCTAATCGTGTAACTTAACCGTAGTTTAAAATAATAACTATCTCATAGCTTACAGTTACATTATTTTCACAAAAACACTTTCTTATCAATCAGAGAGTTGTGAAAATAGGAGACAAGACATTGGGAAATTTACTCCCTATTGTTGTATTACAATACATTATGTTTAGTTTCACACAGTTTTTGTGCACTTATCATACCAATTTAGATTTCTTATGAAACAAGGATATTATTTAAATTGTTTGTACGTTTTTTGTATACTGTAAAACACCTTACTTATTGTAAAACGTTATTTGTTTTTCTTAGTTAAACATTTTTGAATGAAAATAAATACGTTGTTTGGTATTGTTTTCGAATCTTTTTTAATTTATAATAGTTAATTAAAACCACAAAAATCGCCAACTTTTTTCTCTCTCGACTTTTTTACTCTGAAATATGGACTGTTTTTAAAAAAATCTTCAATAACTTTTCAACCTTCGAAGGGTATGGTATTATATACTAATTTCGATAGCAAAGGGGCTATACTATCACCTCCTAAAATGTTTTACACCTATTTACCTGTCACCCTGTATATCAATGAACTATCATTTTACTACACCTAAATGAAAGCTTGCTTTTAAAAATGTATTTTTTATTAATTTGTCAATATCTGAAAGCGGGTGTTTGAGCAATGAGAATATTCTGAGCATTCTAGTCGTTGACCGCTCTGTAACCGCCAAGCTCCCAATCCGCGTTCCACGATTGCTGCGACTGGCGAGGTCAGTGCCGACGAGCAGTAGCCGGTATTGTCCAGCCATAAATTGCAGCCACGAGTGCACCGGTGTCCGGCCGCCGCGTCCGCCATGACAGATTACTACATCATCCATCATCAGACTATACGCCAGATAAATACTGCTGCGTCACTGCATATGTGCCACCGTCCCATAGGATCCCTTGTAGATACGTACAACCGGATACAACCTATACACGTATTGCTATTTGCATTTTACTAGCTGAACAACATTAACATTGTCGTTAATCAATCGTCAGTTAATTTGAGCATCTACGAGTACTGTGCGGAGATAGGCGAAAAATATCACGATCTCCGCCTACCCAATGGTTTGGATTTAAGTTATTTATATCACTTACGAGGGTGGATCAAATATAAGCCGGAATTTTACAAATAAATTTCTTAGCCAATCACAGTGTAGGTCCTTGCAATGTACAGTATATTCAGATAAGAGATAGACCGGATGTAAACAAAAGGTTCGGGTGATTTTCACGCTAACGCCGCCGTCTCGACGTAAAACAGGAGCCCTCATTGGTCAATTCGCAATTAAATGCCTATGCCGAGCGGCAGAGCAGTCGTATCAAGGCAGAGTCACATTCAGGTTCAGACGTGTTACGTATGTCGTGTGCATCATTGCAATTTGATATTTCTTTGGACGTTTTCGTTTGTTATCTTATTAAGTTGTTGAGTTTGTCGTTGTTATTGTTATACCTTGTTATTGATTGTTATTGTTATCAACTGCTTGCGCAAAATGCCCAGTAGTACAGATACTGCCGATGAAGTTGTAAACTCCTGTAGTCCACCTAGGAAACGCTCTAAAAAAAGACACCTGAGTACAGAAATGAAAGAGGTCATTTTGAATATATATAAGATCGAGCGCGAGGAGAACGAGGCATCAACCATCAAAGAAATTGTTGTGAAGGTTTCTCACAAAGTTGGGGTGTGTCGCGCATCAGTGTTTAATGTGTTAAGACAATACAAAAAAAATCACACCTTTTCTGAGCCAATGACCAGTAAACATCGCAAAAGTATTGTTAAATCATTGGATGAAGCTGATAAGCATGCGATTAGGAGGAAAGTGCATGAATTCTTCTTTAGGAATGAAATACCTACTATAGATAAAGTACTGCAGGAGGTAAATGGAGATACAACGTTGCCAAATTTCAAACGATCAACTTTCCATGCGTTACTGAAGCATTTAAATTTCAAATGGAAAAAACGGGGTCGTAATAGCTTACTATTGGATAGAAAAGAAATTGTACTATGGAGGAGGGATTATTTAACAAAAATTGGAAAATATAGAAATCAAAACAGGAAGATTTATTACCTTGATGAAACGTGGATAAACGCAGGACACACTACAAGTAAAGTATGGGTTGATGATTCTGTAACTTCATCCAGGAGGGCCTTTCTAGATGGACTGTCCACCGGATTAAAAAATCCAGCAGGTAAATACGAGTAATCGACAACAATCGGATGCTTTTCAAACCTTGGGAACAAGGTTCTAAACATTAATTCCAGGGGCCAGATAAAACATATTACAAGTAACAAAACTTTTATAACTTTCGATAAAATGCGTGGATGTTTTATTGTCATTTTCATTTGTTAGAACTTTTTTAAGCCATGTTTTTATGTGTTTTCGATATTTCAATAATTTTTTAATATAATCTTAAAATATGTCGAATATTATAAACTTAAAAAAAGTTACTAAGTTTTATATTGTGTACCGTTCATAATATTTCTAATCATTTTAATTCATACTTTAAGCTTTATAAAGTTATAATTTGTTAATATTAATATTTGCACGTATTTCAGGTTCCTGATCATTCATTTTTTAAAGGTTTATAACTTTAAATTAAATTGTGAAGCGCTGAGTAATCATACGACGTTCAATATTCTTTCTTTCAATATGACTAGATAATCCCAATTATAGCAATCTGATACTCATGTCTCAATGTTTTTTCGCTGAATGTGATGAAAACATTTGAAAAAGGTTCGCTTATTGAAATAAATCTACACCAGTTAGTACTTCGATTTCCAGGTAAAGGGAAAAGGCTCATTATCTGCCATATTGGCAGTGAGGATGGATTTGTTGTTGACGGTCTGTGGTGCTTTGAGTCTAAGAAAACTGGAGATTACCACGAGGAAATGAATGGCGAATCGTTTGAACAGTGGTTTTCAAAAATTTTACCGAACTTAGAGGAAAACGCAGTAATTGTGTTGGATAATGCGCCTTATCATTCTCGAAGAATGGAGAAGGTCCCAACAACGGCTTCAAGGAAAGTTGATGTTCAAAATTGGCTCCGCTCGAAAAATATCAACTTTGAAGAAGCAATGCTGAAAGTACAATTATTAAGAATTGTCAAGGATCACAAGGCGGAATATCAAAAATACGCCATTGACGAAATGGCAGCAAGTCAAAATAAAACTGTGCTCCGTTTACATCCATACCATTGCGAGCTCAATCCCATTGAGCTCATATGGGCAGAGGTTAAAAATTATATAGCTAAGCACAATACAACTTTTAAATTTTGTGACCTCAAAGGACTTTTCAAAGAAGCACTAGAATTAATAACAGCGCAAAAATGGGAAAACTGTATTAAGCACGTGAAAGACAAAGTTGAAAAGAGAATGTGGGAACTGGACAATATTTTAGAGGAACAAGTCGAGCCATTCATTATTGACGTTGGTGCTTCAGGCAGTAGCGATGATGAAAGCTCATCAAGCTCATCTTTCCAATAAAAGATATCGTTCATCAAATTCGGTAAGTTATAAGTAATTATAAAGCTACTGTATTTGTTAATTAATTATTGACATTTTTGAACCCATTTTGGCAAAACCTATTCAAGAATCTACTTTCTGACAATGTTCAACCATGCTCATTTTTTTACGTTTTGAACGTTTTAATTTGGTTACATATTTACCTAGAAATCAAAAAATATACTAATCAATATTCTAAAAGCAATTTTAAGAGATATACGATTATTTTTAATTTAGGGTAATTTAAACGCCATTTTGAGATTATATTAGACTGTATTTCACCAAACATCAGGCGGCATCCGAAGCTGGAAATCGAAGCGAAAATTTTGAAACCCTTATGTATATTTACATCATTATATATTTCTTACCCCACCCCCACATGATCCTGTATCCATCACCAATCGTATACACATCGAATTGTGCTAATTTACTACAAAGTTACGCAAAGCAGCATCTACTATCTAAAATATGTACTGCGTGACTCTTAATACGTCCCTGCCGAATGTTACAGCGTTCGATGATCACGTGGTCTTGTTTATGTCCGGTCTATCTCTTATCTGAATATACTATAGAGTATTAGGAGTGGAGATAACGCGTGGTGAGCTATTCCACTCAGTCAGTGCGCCAGTATAGCCATGGTTCCACCGTACATTGTGCAAAAGGTTATAAAGGGTCAGTATGGGTATGAAAAAAAAAGTTTAAGAATGGACGAGATCGTGTAAAAAAAAACGTGAGTCATAATCGACGTCCAAGATCAAGTGTCTATGGTGACAACATTGGTGCTGTTCGTGACCTTATTGAAAGTGAAAGGCGGCTCACTATTCATGAAGTCGCTGAGAAGTGGGCATTCGCTTTGAAAGTGCTCAAACAATCATCAAAATGGTTTCAACGAAATCTGTGCTCAATGGGTGCCGAAGATCAAAAAAAAACATCCGACTGCAAATCAGTAAGACTTCTGAATCGATTTCGGCGGGAAGGAGAGACTTTTTTAAATCATATCGTGATGTGTGATGAAGTATGGGTGAATCATTACACTCTCGAGTCCAAGATGGCGAGTAAAGAATGACGAGGGAAAGACCTCGTGGAAGCCAAATCCCATCTTTCAGTCACTAAGGTCCTAGAGACCGTCTTTTGCGACTGATTTTCTATACGACGGACGTATGCAACCAGTACTGCCAGCTGTTGTAGGCAGTGAAAGCCGCATATAGTCGCAAACGACGCGATGTCCCCATTAGAAATGTCATCATCCTTGGCGACAATGCCAGGCTACATACAGCCGCTGGAACAAAGCAAAAACTAGAAGATATGCCTCCTCCATACAGCCCAGATTTGCCACCATGTGACTATCATTTGTTTGCGCCCATTAAGGCACTTGAAAGATTGCGATTTGACAACGATCGAGATGTGGAGCACTTCGTGCACAATTGGTTGGTCACTCAACCTCCAAACATCTACAAGCAACGAATTTGTAAGCTTCCAAATCGCTAGGAAAAATGTGCAGAGTGTGGAGGAGATTACATAGAAAAATAATCGACAGCATTTTGTATTGTTTTATGAATAAATAAATATTAAAAAAGAGTTCCAGTTTATATTTGATCCACCCTCGTATTTTATTTACTTTATTCATTTTATTCTATTTATTCTACCTTTTTATCCATTTTATCCGTTTTATCTGTTATCCATTTTATTTATTTATTTTATTGATTTTATTTATTTCATTTATTTCATTTATTTCGTTTATTTCGTTCATTTCGTTCATTCCGTTCATTTCGGTCATTTCGTTCATTTCGTTCATTTCGTTCATTTCGTTCATTTTATCCATTTCATTCATTTCAGTCATTTTATCCATTTAACTCATTTTATTCATTTTATTCATTTTATTCATTTTATTCATTTTATTCATTTTATTCATTTTATTCATTTATTCATTTTATTCATTTTATTCATTTTAGTCATTTTATTCATTTTATTCATTTTATTCATTTTATTCATTTTATTATTTTATCATTTTATTTAGTTTATTTAGTTTATTTATTTATTTTATTTATGGTATTTATTTTATTTGTTTTATTTATTTTATCATTACATTCATTTTATTCATTTTATTCATTTAACTCATTTTATTCATTTTATTCGTTTTATTCATTTTATTTATTTTATTCGTTTGATTCATTTTATTCATTTAATTTAGTTATTTTATTTATGTATTTATTTTATTTATTTGATTTATTTTATTTATTTTATTCCTTTTTTCGTTTTATTCGTTTTATTCGGTTTATTCGTTTTATTCGTTTTATTCGTTTTTATTTATTTTATTTATTTTATTTATTTCATTTATTTTATTTATTTATTTAGTTTATTTATTTCATTTATTTTGTTCATTTCGTTCATTCCGTTCATTTATTAATTTTATCCCATTCAGTCATTTCATTCATTTCATTCATTTCATTATTCATTTCATTCATGCAATTTCATTCATTCATTGCAGTCTTCATTCATTCATTCATTTCATTCATTCATTTCATTCATTTCATTCATCATTCATTTCATTCTTTAATCATTTCATCATTTCATTCATTTTATTCATTTATTCATTTTATCATTTTACTTCATTTTATCATTTTATTGGTTTGATTCGTTTGATTCATTTTATTCATTTTATTTATTTAGTTTATTATTTTATTTATTTTATTCATTTTATTATGTATTTATTTTATTTATTTTATTTATTTTATTTATTTATTTATTTATTTATTGTATTTATTTTATTTATTTTATTTATTTTATTTATTTTATTTATTTTATTTATTTTATTTATTTTATTTATTTTATTTATTTTATTTATTTTTATTTATTTTATTTATTTTATTTATTTTATTTATTTTATTTATTTTATTATTTTATTTATTTTATTTATTTTATTTATTTTATTTATTTTATTTATTTTATTTATTTTATTTATTTTATCTATTTTATTTTTTATTTATTTCATTTCTGTATTGATTTTATTTATTTTATTTATTTCATTTATTTTATTCATCTGAACAGATTACAGGCAAGAAAAAACAGATTTACATAAAAAAACTAGTCGGGCCGCGATAGGAAACAGACATACGCATGGGGCCAATGTCAAATTAAGGTGATTCAAGGTCAAAGTTGCCGGACAGAACAAACGCTTGATTTGAATTTGACGGCCCAAAAAGAACTATAATATAAATTTTTTTCGATTCCAAAACCCAGAGGTATCCCTACGAGATTCCGTTAAAAAGATTTTGCAGGTCGTCTAAACAATTATAACATAAAGCTGCATCAAAAATGAAACTAGGAAACACCATATCAGAAGAATTCCCAGTGAGAAAACGTCTACGACAAAGTTGCTGTATTCTATTTAAAATCTATTTAAACGAAGTACTGAAAAACTGGCGAATAGCGTCTTCACGGATGTGTGAGTTCAGCCTGATAGAACACAACTTTGTATACCCATCACTTTGCGGATGATCGGGCGGTGGTGGCACCAGACAGGGACAATTTGGAGTTTATGAGAATATGGAGATTGCAAACGTATAAAGAATCGGGTCTATCCTTATGCATCGAAAAAGAGCTGGATGGTCGACAGTCAACGAACAGACAATAATCAAAGGAGAAAAATGGCATCAAGTCGGTTTATTCTGCACTTAGCACGCAATGACGTCGTCAGTTCATAATGAATTAATTTAATGATAATTAAACGGATCAAATTAGTCAAACAAGTCCCTAGACATCATTTCCCTGACCTACCGGAAATACTGCCCATCTGGCAACTTTATGTCAGGGCACATGCCAAGATAGGCTCACCCGCCGGTGAATACAGAGAGCAGAAGCAGGGACGCGTTTCGAATGCATTTTTCAATCATTAAACTTCATATTAGGCACTATAACTTTTGTACTAAACTTTTCTCTCTGGAGGGTGGTATAAAAAAGTGAAACATCCAAAGAACAATATCTCATCTTTAAAATTTTTCGCAATTACAGTACCTCCTAGAGAACAGGTGTGAGAAGTAAAAAAGTAATTGGATGTCTAACCACGATTTTCTAGATCACCCAGTATGGATAAAGAAAAATAAAATGTGAATGATAAAGTCGGAGATGTCAACGGTTTCTGCTTAACTTAAGGCAAATATTTCGCTTAGATATTAAAGGAATATACGGTGAAGATTGCTGCAAGGAGTATTATGGACAGTCTGGCTGTGACCTTGGAAGCAGGAAAATCCTGAAATATGACACAATAGAAAAGGTCCCGCCACTGTCTATTCTCGCATATCTCCGTCCCGGTCCCGATCCCGGCTGGAAGTGAATTGGCATGACGGGCCAGCTAATGGAAACATCGATCATAATTAATATCGAAGGGTCTCCCCGTGGCTCCCGCCGATCTACGGGGATGGCGGATGGCGGAAGGCACGGGCCAAAAGTCGCCCCAGAATTCAATTCCCGACGATGCCGTGCATTTCAATTAGTGAACGGCGGAGGCAGAATGCTGCCGCGGTGCCTCCTCCCATCTTAGTCCGGTGCTCAAGAGATTCTGACCGTGAAAAAATTATAGGGAAGATAGAAGGTCTTATTACGGGTTTAAGGGTACAAGGCCGTACTTAAGTACTTAGTCTCACCGCCCGATGGCGCCACTATCGCAGGAGAAATTTATCATCGAGCGCACTAAAAATTTTAGCCGAGACCACACATGCTCAATTGAGTAAAATTTATGAATTCGGTTTAAATTACATAATGTCAAAGAAGCAAATTTTTACTGCGCGCAATAACGTTCAATGATTGCTTCAATCGTTTCTCGGTATGAGAAAAAATACCCGTTTTCAAGAGAAACCCTAAAAAATCCCTTTTTTTGGGATGAGCGTAAAATTTGAGAAATTGCTTTTTTTAAGATAATCCAAAGATCGAAAAGATGCTTATAAAAATTTCTAAGATAAAAAATTGAGATCTGACATAGCCCCAAAACTTTGCTAAAAAAACTGACCTTCCTTTGTTCACCATGTATAAATCGATAAATAAAAGAAATATAGGTTAAAGGATTTACAAAGATTTGTATTTTTTTTCCACTATCAAGGTCCTGAAATCAAGTCTCAAACGTCTGTAATAAGCATCTAATTTTAGATTCGCACTTAAAACAATTGACAGTAGAAATATTGACCTTTTTCAAATGACTTGGCGTGGGAAAAGCATCAACATTTTCTGTGGCCAATTTAAATGAACATGCTTATCAATTGAACACGTTAACAATTTTTGCCTTCTACGGGAAACTGACGACGTCCAAAGTACATGGCGTGCCAAATTTTATCCACTTGGCGGGAATTTTATAACTTGATTGGGTCGTTTAAAACTCGGGCTTGGACCGAGCAGCTTTACGCTAAATAATTGTTATGATACCGATCTGTTATTTGAGTACTGGCTAATCGCGACGTGTATTCATGCACGCCACCTATGAAGGAATGGTATAACTACCTATAATATATAACTTAAATCTCAGATTATGATCTAACGGGTGATTCATTTAGAGGTACTTTTTGGGTGTGGCTGTAATTGCTTATGGCGCATGCGTCATGACAACTAATTTGACATTTTCTGTTTCAGTATTGTTCGACATTTCATCATGGAAAGACTTAGTCCAGCACAGCGTCTACAAACAATTCAGCTGTACTACGAAAATCAACGTTCTGCGAGAAGTGTGTTTCGTGCACTTAGAGCAAGTTATGGTGTACATAATCGGCCCATCGAACGCACAATTCGATGTACGGTCGAAAAATTTTAAACCCAATTTTCATTATTGGATACTACCCGACCAAATAGACCATATCCAGCACGCAGTAAAGAAAATATAGCTGCGGTAGGTGAGAGTATACGTGAGACCGTGAAGAATCGATTCGGCGCCGTTCTCAACAGCTTGGCTTGTCGTATTCAACAACTTGGCGTATTTTACGTAAGAATCTTAATTTGAAACCATACAAAATTCAACTCGTTCGAGAATTGAAGCCGGCCGACCTTCCAAAGCGTCATCGTTTCAGTATTTGGGCTCTTCCACGGCTTGAAGAAGATCCGATGTTTTCGAGCAAAACTTTGTTTAGCAATGAGACCCATTTTTAGCTTAACGGCTACGTTAATAAACAAAACTGTCGTATTTGGGGTGAAGAACAACCCGAAGTGGTTCAAGAGCTGCCACTACATCCAGCGAAAACAACGATTTGGTGTGGTTTATTGGTCGGTGGAATCAAAGGTCCCTATTTTTTAAAAAATGAGGCCGGTCAGAACGTAACTGTGAATGGTGCTCGTTACCGCGCCATGATAACGGATTAATTGCTGCCTGAAACTGAAGCCCGTAATCTCGATGACATTTGGTTCCAACAAGACTTGCAACACAGCCCGTGCAACCATGGCTTTATTGCGAGAACATTGCGATGAACACTTAATTTCACGATTTGGACCACTGAATTGGCCACCTAGATCATATGATATCACACCTCTAGACTTTTTCATTTGGGGCTACGTTAAGTCCAAAGTGTACATTGATTAGCCCAATACGATTGAGGAATTAGAAGCCAACATTACGCAGGTCATTCGCCAAATTCCAGTCGAAATGCTCCAACGTGTCATCGAAAATTGGAACTTTAGAATGGACCATCTGAACCGCAGTCAGGGCCAGAAAAAGAATTTTGTTATTTTATTTTGTTGCTGAAAAAAGTACCTATAAATGAATCACCCATTATGAATAACCTCATCTAGCGGCAACACACAAAGCTCTTACAAGTGAACATGAAGTGACAGCTAGTTCCAAAATAAAAATTTTGGCAATATGATCGCCCCTGTCGTTTTGCAGTTACGTAATAAGGGTGTGATTTGGAAAATGTTTCGTGGTTCTACATACTTTTAACCCGAAGATTACTTTCCACTTTCCATGAATTTTAGTCTATGTGTACCGGGCTATCCTGCCTGTTGGTTGCCCCGACCTGCTGACTTCGGACTCGATCACCTCGTCCTTTTTCCGCACGCATCAGCGGGATATTTTAGGTAATACTCAATAAGCGCTCCGGTGCCTTTGAATACCAATGAGCAAATGGGATTTCTTCATTACGGAGTTTTTATTCAACTTCAGCCTTCAGTCAGCGCATCATGCTGCATTAGATAATCTGCAATTTTGCGATGGATTTTTTTGTTGAAAGGTCAAGGCGATAGTTCAATATGCATTCTTCATTCGAAATGTTTTTTGGTTTAGTTTAGCTGTTTTTACGTTCCACACTACTGGCGAGGAAGTACTGTAATTTCGACAATCGAAATACGTGTCCAAATCATAGAAGGTTTCATACCTTTCCAATACAGAATCATTTATTTTGTACGGGTAAGTTAAAAATTTGGCTGTACGGTTGAAGGTTAAAATGCTGCATTTAGAGTTGTTCAAATACAAATTGTTATCGATACACCTTATTTGTAAAAAAAAATATTTGTTGTTGGAGGTTTTTAGAATCCTGCCAGCTAGAAGCAGACAATTTACCAGACACTGCTTCCCAAGAATTAATCAATTTTTACAAAAACAATGTAAACATTAACGATTCTCTTAGCTTCCAACTGTTAGACAGGGCCAGTCTAATCAAAACTGTAACTAATATCTCATCAAATGCCATTGGAGAGGATGGTTTCTCTATGAGAGACCTAAAGTTATGTATCCCATTTTGTACGAATGCCTTGCTGAATATAATCAACACATGTATTTTGGGGGGATTATTTCCAGAAATATGGAACAAAGCTATTGTTAAACCCTTACCAAAAATAGCAGAACCTAAAGAATTTACAGACTTGAGGCCTATTAGCATATTACCCGCTACATCCAAAATTTTAGAAAGGCATATTTATAATGAAATTAGATTTTTTTGTGACACAAACGATATCATACCCGATAGTCAATCCGGTTTTAGGAAAAACTTTAGCACAAGTACATCATTAGTTAATATCTTGGATGATATCAGACATCATAAGGAACAAAAAAATAGTACGTGCATGGTTCTTCTCGATTTTAGTAAAGCGTTCGACACTCTGAATCATGAAATGTTACTAGCTAAGTTACATTACCAGGGGTTTTCGCAGAACTCCGTAAATCTAATAAAAACATACTTAAGCAACCGTTCAAACTGTGTTATGTTAGTAAAAGATTCTGCTATTTACAAAACCGATTTTAAACCTATAAAAAGAGGAGTGCCTCAAGGTTCAATTTTATCTCCTTTACTATTTTCAATCTACATATCTGATATGGTCAAATCGGTAAAATTCGCAAGGATAAAACAATATGCAGATGACTCACAAATATATCTCCCTGTCAATAAAACCACAATCCATATTGCACAACAACAACTAAATTCAGATCTCCAAAGAATTAACAGATTTGCAAAGCATCACAATCTTAAACTGAACCCCTCAAAATCGCAAGAAATGGTTATGAATAAAAACAGTACTGAAAGAGAACATTTTGAACAAAATTTAGTAATTTCTATTAAAAATGACAGAATCCCCATAGTTCAGGAGACAAAAAATCTAGGCAGTCATATAAAAAACAGAACAAATTTAGCTTACATGCGACTAAAAAAATATAAACAAATTAAAAAGACATTTATCAGCCAAACAAAAATATTATTTGTGTAATACCTTAATTTTATCACTTTTTTACTATGGAGATGACGTCTATGGTGATTCGCAAAGTTCAAAATAGTTGCATGAGATTTGCGTTTGGAATTCCATATCGAAACCATATCACTCCTTATCTGAATAACTACAACATATTAAACATGACGAATCGCAGAAAATATCACATGTATTCTTTGATCTATAGGGTTATAAAAACAGGTCACCCGCTCTATTTAAGAGAAAGATTTGTGCCTTTGCCTAGTCCCCAGAGAAGCAGAAATAATCTCAATTTTATCGTACCTAGGCATAGAACGTGTTCCTTCCGACGATCGTTTGCCTATGTGGCGGTTCACTTATGGAATAATTTACGAACTTCAGTTAAAAGCTCATCGTCAAAAAGATTCTCAAAACTGACAAAAACGTTGTTACAGAATCACCAGCGACCTTAGCAGCGTTTTTACAGCAGCGTTTTTCCTACTCGCTGACAGGTTGTATAGATTTGTTCTTCGCGTCCGTTGCCAGCTCCCGGGGTTTCTTTCTTCGTTTTTGCCTTTTTGTGTTTCACCGCCTCTTCATTTGCCTCTTTATTGTTTTTTTTATTTTGTTTAACGACTTTTAGGGTGTTCAGGGCTTTCTCGCATGGACTCTTTGTATTAAAGGGTCCAATGTATCGGTTTTATAATCGAGAGACTGTCCCTTTTCGTCATTGCTCTATATGTAGAATTTCTTTTGTTTATGATGTTTATTCATGACGAAATAAATATTTTGAATTTGTAAATAATGATAGTACATTATTACTTGACGGTCTTTTTTCACTAAACATACACTTACTCAGTTTTCATAAGCGAAACTATCCAACTAGTAGCTTGTATATAGCCATGTTTAATTAATAGTGTACGGTGAACAGCATAGCGGAGAGAGAAAGGACAAAGGGCCTCGCCGATAACCGTCGCGAATGGCACGCTGAAAGCCGCCTTGTCGACCGGCAAAGGGAAAGGGAAAAGGGTTATTGTCTTGCGGCCCATGATACAAATTGGAGTATTTGTCCATCCCTGATGTCCACACAATTATTGCTACGGTTTCGGAACAGCCACGGACCGTTCGCATGGACAATTACACCCTAGGTATTCGGACTCATTACCACCACTTCTGATATCTATTCAGGATGGCGCGTTGGGCTGGCTTCCCTAACTTTTAACTGGTATTCTAGTTACTAATATGCACGGGTTAACTTTATTGCTGTATGATAGGGTCAAAGGTATGAAAATGACTTCTTAAGAATTCTGTATAAAAATGTATCTAGATAGGTGCTGCAGCATTTCCGGTGAATTATATTATACAGTATGATCTTACCAATCCTCCCCCCCGATATCCAAAAGAATTTTCTTTCTAATAATAATAATATAATAAGTTTATTGCAAAAGAAACAGTATAGCAGTAGTAGATGAAAGACAATATTATACAATAAACGAATGGACCCAAAAAAAGTTTCGCAGAAACTTGTGCTTGGGCATGAGCTCATGTATAAATAACTTAAGACTAAAAAAAAACAAAACAATATATATATATATATATATATAGAGGGTGACTTTGAAGTTGAGTCATTAATTTTCAGATAATGATTGTAGAAGGAAGATAAACCAAAATATGTGTGTAAAAATAAAAAAAAATTAAAAAAAAATGTTACCTTGTTTTATAAAGTATCCTCCCGACAAGTATTTCAGTGCGGACCTGTATTTGATCGTGCGGTCTTGAAGCACCGGCATGCCGTCCCCTGTGAGGTCTTAAGTCACCTGATGCACGAGCCCTTTGTACTACATTAACAAAGGCACGAGGGGTTGGTTGCACTCGATTGGGAAACCGATCCGCCTAAATCCGTGATACCGCGTAAATAAGGATCAGGTCCACAAGTTCAGCATTTTCGTAAACATGTGCCATTTTTGATTTCGTTTGAGCCACGCAACAGACACCACTATTCACTCACGCGTTACCGACTGACACTGACTGTATACAACTGAATAAAATAATTGTAAAAACATCGTTCCAAATTCTTTCGCTTTTTTGTTTCCGATGCCATGAACCGATAAGGCGGATTATATCCGTTGTTGCCAAACACGAGCACATAATATTATTATTGAGACAGGGCGGTACTCAAACTTCCAAAGGGCTATAACTTTGTTACTTTAATTTTACCAGAAAAATGGTAAAGGAAAAAAACATTTCTTTTGATCAGATCTACTCACTGTTAAAATAAATGACTCAACTTCGAAGTCACCACAGGGTGACATACACAGGGTGACTTTGAAGTTGAGTCATTAATTTTCAGATAATGATTGTAGAAGGAAGATAAACCAAAATATGTGTAAAAATAAAAAAAAAATTAAAAAATTTACCTTGTTTTATAAAGTATCCTACCGACAAGTACTTCAGTGCGGACCTGTATTTGATCGTGAGGTCTTGGAGCACCGGCATGCCGTCCATATGTGAGGTCTTAAGTCAAATGATTCGCGAACCCGTTGTACTACATTAACAAAGGCACGAGGGGTTGGTTGCACTCGATTGGGAAACTGATCCGCATAAACATGTGCCATTTTTTATTTCGTTTGAGCCACGCAACAGACACCACTATCCACTACCGACTGACACTGACTGTATACAACTGAATGAAATAATTGTAAAAACATCGTTCCAAATTCTTTCGCTTTTTTGTTTCCGATGCGATAAACCGATAAGGCGAATTATATCCGTTGTCGCCAAACACGAGCACATAATATTATTATTGAGACAGGGCGGTACTCAAACTTCCAAAGGGCTATAACTTTGTTACTTTAATTTTACCAGAAAAATGGTAAAGGAAAAAAACATTCGTTTTGATCAGATCTACTCACTGTTAAAATAAATGACTCAACTTCGAAGAATATAAAATGCATTAGACAAGTCCTGGTAAAATTTTTAAAAAGACACAATCGGGACGGAGACGCAAAAATCGGGACGTAGACGCAATCGGGATAGAGACAATATTGAAACAAAAGACAATATTAGGTGATTAGACAAGAACAAAAATTGATAAAAATAAGTCATAAAATGCAATAATTCAGGTGAGAATTCAAATCAGTTTGATTTGTACATTTTTTTTTTTCATTTTGAAATTTCAATAATCTTGAGAGAGATTTCCGCTTTCAGTAGTAGTAGATATTTTTGATATCAATCGCTTGATGAATCTTGAGCCTATGCTGGTCCAAAATCCACAGTCTTAGATGCTTTTTCATAACCTTTGTATTTTTAATACGGGGGATTAAGTTATATATTTTTGGTCCTAGGAAAGTGAAACTCCTCTGACCTATGGTCTTTTTAGGCTTTGGTATGCTTACTGAATGATCTTTGGATCTGGTGTGATGGTCATGTGGGAGGAAATTTAATAAATGCTTATGTTTTGTAATATATGTGAGCACACTCTCAAAATAGAGTTGCCTACAATCATATATCTTGGATACCTTATATATCCTATCGGTTGGATAGGTGTTAGTTTTGTGGAACATGATTTTAAGAATCCATTTCTGAGTTATTTCTAGTTTCCTGTAGTATTTATTCAACACCGGTCCCCATGCCAAAATTCCATAAGTTAACAACGGTTGTACTAACGTTTTGTATATGGTGCATAAGTCTTTATCAGAAAGAATTTCCCTAAAAAATTTTGGTATAAGACATCTTAATCTCTTCGTTAAGCTTTCTATTTGTTTGTCCCATTTTAGGTGGCTGTCAATTATGATTCCTAGGTATTTTATATGATCTGCTGGCTTTAGGACTCCTACTTCATCTTTGGGTGGTAATTTGATGTGTATGTTATTGAATGTGGGACTGTTCCTATCATCACATGAAAAAGTCAGATATAAAGTTTTTTCATAATTGATTGTTAATATTTTATTATTCAAGAAGCTTATAATGACTCTGAAATCCTCTTCAATAAGAGTCTTTAAGATATCCCAAGATTTTTCGCTATAAAAAACAGCCGTATCATCTGCGAACCCGATAATTTTACCGTGTGTGTGTGTAGGTTAAAAGGATCATTGACATATAGGTTGAACAAGATAGGTCCTAAGACTGTACCTTGTGGGATAGCGCATGTTACATGGTGCAAGTCGCTGATGGAATTATTAATTTTCACACATTGATTCCTAATGAAATGAAAATTCTTCTATCCTGGCAGGATCGCCATGTAATAGATTTATCTATTTCGGGATTTTGCGGACCTAATAACACAACTTGATTTAAGGATGTTTAATTTTATTCTGTCTAAAAAATGTATATTGATAGGTTGCTGCAAGGTACCTCTGCCTAGCGCAGCATTTCCGGTGAATTATATGTATTACTTGCAATACTCAACAAGTTTCTAATAACAATATACAGGGTGGCGCATCGAAAACGGAACAGACGCATTTACTGGCAGCTCAGTTTTTCTTTGGAAAAACGCTCAGAACCGCCGATTTTGTTTTAGAGGGGGACACAAGTTTGGCAAAAAATCACGCTAAGACGTGCAGCCCCATGGGCGGGGGTGACACCAACCATAAACTCTTAAATGTTAAGGGGGGTCGAGTGATACCTTATTTTAAAGGTCTTTCAATTACCTTTATAATAATGTAAAATATACTAAGTGACATATAAATCCAAACACCCAGTTTAAATGGTTTTATTTTAATAAAATTTTGTATAAGTACTTAATGAAGCATAATAAGTAAATGTTAAAAATTTCAAAATGATTGCACTGCTTTAAAGCCCTTTGACCTTTAATAATGTGTGGATGCACCCTGATGTGCTACGCATTCTCCAACGCGCCTAGGCATGGTTCTGATCAGGTGGTCAATGTCCTGTGGTATCTCATTCCAGGCAACCACCAACTCCTCTCGAAGTGCTTCTAGAGTCTGAGGAGGACGTTACCATTTGAGCAATCTCCTACCCATCATATCCCACACGTGCTCAATTGGGGATAAGTCGGAAGATCTTGGTGGCCATGGTAACAATGTGACATCATTATGTTGAAAGAAGTCTATTGTGACTCTTGCAACATGTGGTTGGGCATTAGCTTGTTGGAAAGTTGGATCTGCCAGGGTGTCAAGATAGGATAAAATATGGGGTTCTAGAACTTCGTGGATATAACGCTGCGCGTTCATGTTACCTCTGATGAAGATTAAAGGTAACCTGGAACCATAAGCTATAGCACCCCAAACCATAACTCCAACAGTGTGATGAACATGTCTTTCAACAAAAAACTGTGGATTCCTCCTTTCACCACGTCGCCTTCTAACCCTGGCACGACCATCGTGCATGCCTAAACAAAATCGAGACTCGTCACTAAAGACAATACTGTTCCATTCCTGATCCCGGAGTGACCGTTGTCTGCACCACTCAAGGCGATTACGTCGGTGTTCTCGAGTTAAAGGGAGGACCCAGTGTGGCCGGTATGAAAACAAGCAAAACTTCTCATTCGTCGGTAAACACTTCGCATGCCAATAGGTCTTCCGTGTTCTGCAAACCATTCATTTGCAATGGACCTGGTAGTGGAGAAACGGTCCCTTAAGGCCAATAATCTTAGGCGGCGATCTTCACGGTCTGTTGTTCTACGGCGGCGTCCAGTGCCCCTTGCTCTTTGCGTACGGCCTTCTCGAAGCCATGTCTGACAACACCTAACCACAGTTTCTACACTTCTTTGCACTCTAACTGCAATTGCCCGAAAAGAAAATCCAGCTTCCCGAAGTCCCACTATACGGTCCCTATCAAACTCACTAAGTTGACGAAATCGTACAGGTCTCCGTACTCTAGGCATCGTAACCGATCGTAAAGGGTGTCAAGAACCAAAATCCGCCAACGTTAATTCTTTACTGCGGCTGAAATATTCATTTTTAGAGCGTTAGTGAAATAAAAAAAAGCAGTATAAAAGCCGGAATGTCCAACTGATAAGGATGAAAATTTTTTCACTTGTTATTTACAGTAAGATAAATACATTCACCAACTTTTATTAAAATAAAACCATTTAAACTGGGTGTTCGGATTTATATGTCACTTAGTATATTATAGTGATTGCCGAATGAGAAGAATTCTTTGTATCAAATAAAAAAGGGACCTGTTTCGATTGACCTCCAGGCACTTATTTTTAAATTGTGACATAAATCTTGCAAGGCTTCTATTTTCGGTATCAAATAGACTTTCTTAACCTATTTGTTTCAAAATTTCGGCTTGCAGTTTATGAAACTTTTTATCTAGACCACGTTCGCATGGACAATATACCCTAGTTATTCGTAGTGTTGGTCCCTTGAGTTCACCCTTCATTCGGACATTCCAAGAGTTATGTGAGTTTACGTCCAGAATTCTTAGTACTCGAGGGATCAACCGCATCGTTTTTTGTTGACAAGAGGAAGGGGAAAAAGAACTTAAATAAATAATGTTATTATTACTAAATAGAATAGAATATTATTATTGATCTATAGAGTGTTTCTTAATGATATGCGAATATTTAAGGGTAGAAAATTAATGTAATAATTGAAGAATACAATTTAGCAATAAATATCTAGTTGCTCTGGAATATGTCACTGGCTTTTGACATCTGACAAGTCTCTGTTATTCAAATCTGTTCGCGGTTAGTTTTTACAATCTTGTTAATAATGATGAATTATTCAAATGCAGAAATGGCGGAAATGCATCATGTATATGGCCTTGCTGACGGTAATGGTGAGCAAGCCAGACTGATTTATCACCAGAGATATCCCGATCGTGCTTTGTCAGATAGCCGAACATTTTCTAATATTAATCGTCGCCTTGTTGAAACTGGTTCTGTCCGAAAAGGAAGATCTGAAGGTATACCTATAAGTGTGAGAACACCTGAAATTGATGAAGCAGTGCTGCACGAAGTCGAAGAACGTCCTGAAACGAGTATGAGAAAGATCGCTAGATACTTAAATATTTGCCATCAAATTGTTTGGAGAATTTTAGTGGATTTTTTTGTGATATCCTTACCATATTTTAAGAGTACCGGCATTACTTCCCATTGATCTTCCAAGGCGTGTGACCTTTTGTCAGTGGTATCTTCAAAAAATTACACAAAATTCGCAATTTATAATTCTTGACCCTAACTTGATTGACATTGATGGTTCATCGAATTGGTAGAGGTGGCGGCGTTGCAGTATATACAAAAAAATGTTTCCAGAGTAAAATTATCCATATTAATATAACTCCTGCCTTGGAACAGATCTGGATCTCACTAAAACTTAATCGGAAAACATTCACATTTAGTGTTGTCTATAGCCCCCCTTCTGCTAATGTTGTGGACATGCTTCGCGAATTGGAGTCAGCTGTGGATCTTTTTCTACCAGATAGTGATTTGTTCGCTATAACTGGTGATCTAAATATAAATATTTTAAATCTAGATCGTAAAACCAAGCTGTTGTATGATTTCCTTGAGGCATATAATTTGTCACAGCTTATTGAATCTCCTACTAGAATAACCAAATCGACGAGTACATTGACAGATTTGCTCATAGTAGGTGATCCGGATGACTTCATTTCTGTCGATACACTTGATGTTGGTATGTCGGACCATTGTGTTTTGACTTTTAAAATTAATTTCTCTAAGGCGAGTAGATATGAGAAGTTTTTAAGATACCGCGATTATTCAAAGTTTGATGCAGATTTATTTTATAACGATCTACATTCTGTTAATTGGAGCTTCATCTACACACTACCAGATGTAGACTCTATGGTGGATCATCTTGAAGTAAATCTTAAAACTCTCTTTAATCGCCATGCACCTTATCGTCAAGTGAGGGTTAGTAAGCCGCCTGCTCCTTGGCGTACATATAATTTAAAAATAATGATGTCAGAGATAAAGCTTTTAAAAAATATAAATGTATAAGTACAGCGGCTTACAACTATTATAAGGAGTTAAGGAATTATGTTACTGGTGCGATCAGAAGAGAGAAAGCTGCGTATTTGAGTTATACCCTCACCAAAAGAAATAAAAAATCAACATGGAACTCACTTAGATCTTTGGAGATTCTGCGCGAAAAAAAGTTATCTGAACTACCACCCAAGTTAAAGAATAGCAACACTGTGAACGCATATTTTAATAGCGCCCCAAATCTGGCTAAAAGTCAACTTCAAATTGATATGCCTAGAAAATACGATACCCACGTAATGCAAGCTCATGAAGATTCTTTTAGATTCACAACAGTTAGCTCCCACGTTGTGTTCAAATTTCTTAATAAAATTACAAGCAATGCTGTAGGCTCGGATAATATTTCGTTACTTATGTTACTATTAGTTTCCTCTGATTTGATAGAGTATATCACGTTTATTTTAAATTTCTCAATAACATCTGGAACATTTCCTCTTGCATGGAAGCATGCTTTGGTGAGGCCAATACCTAAATGTAACTCACCTGATGAGCTCTCTGACCTAAGACCGATTAGTATTCTGCCTACCCTATCAAAACTCCCAGAACTCATCATGAAAGATCAAATGCTTACCTATGCTATTCAAAATAATATTATTACTAGCTTCCAGTCAGGTTTTCGTCCTCATCATAGCACCTCCACGGCTTTAATGAAGATTACGGATGATCTTATTAGAGCAACTGATCAAGGTAATTGCACTTGTCTTGTGTTACTCGACTTCAGCAAAGCTTTCGACATCTTAGGCCACGACACGCTTCTCACAAAATTGATATACTTCGGTTTTTCTTATAACTCGGTTCTACTTCTTGAGAGCTACTGAAAAAATCGCCCTCAGAGTATAGTTATAGATGATAATTATTCTTCCTCGTTGAATAAGGTTTTTGGTGTTCCACAAGGTTCGCAATTGGGTCCACTCCTTTTCAGCTTATACACAAGTGACTTTCATGATTTTGTTAATTTTTCTCAGTTACATCATTATCCCGACGATACCCAGATATACAGGGTGACTTCGAAGTTGAGTCATTTATTTTAACAGTGAGTAGATCTGATCAAAAGAAATGTTTTTTTCCTTTACCATTTTCCTGGTAAAATTAAAGTAACAAAGTTATAGCCCTTTGGAAGTTAGAGTACCGCCCTGTCTCAATAACAATATTATGTGGTCGTGTTTGGCGACAATGGATATAATCCGCCGTATCGGTTCATCGCATCGGAAACAAAAAAGCGAAAGAATTTGGAACGATGTTTTTACAGGTATCTCATTCATTTGTATACAGTTAGTGTCAGTGAATGTGTTGCGTGGCTCAAACGAAATAAAAAATGGCACATGTTTATGCGGATCGGTTTCCCAATCGAGTGCAACCAACCCCTCGTGCCTTTGTTAATGTAGTACAACGGGCTTGTGAATCAGGTGACTTAAGACCTCACAGGGGACCTCACGATCAAATACAGGTCCGCACTGAAATACTTTTGGTTTATCTTCCTTCTACAATCATTATCTGAAAATTAATGACTCAACTTCAAAGTCACCCTGTATATATATATATATATATATATATATATATATATATCGTTCTCCGCATCCAAAGCTGTTACTGCACAGATTGAACTGAATAAAATTTTAAAATATCTATATAACATATCTATAGCACATAATTTACAGCTAAATCCGAAGAAATCACAAGTCATGATTTTTGGCAATAAAAATAAAAGACCTAATCTGCACGGCACATTTTCAGTTACTATAAATGATGTATCTTTGCCAATAATCAGTGAAAACAAAAATCTTGCCATATGGCTGGACTCTGATCTAAGATATACAAAACATGTTAGTTACTTGTGCCAAGTCTCCTATAACGTGTTAAGACAACTTTATCCCAGCAGGAGTATATTATCAAAATTCATGAAGGTCAAACTATGTGAAGCTTTGATTTTGTCTAAACTGGCTTACTGTGACTGCATATATGGACCTGCCCTTTTGCAAACAGATATTCTACGCATTCGGCGAATTTAAAATTCTTGCATCAGGTTTGCATATGGTATCCGAAAGTATGACCACATCAGTAAGAGCCTTATGGATTCTGGTTGGCTTACCATGATTAACATAAGAAAACTTCATTTTCTCACATCAGTACACAAGATCGTTACTAGTGGAACACCTACTTATCTATACAATAAACTTACCAGACTGCCTGATAATAAAGTAACCCGCAATAAACATCTTTTGGTTATTCCTAAACATTCAACAGCTCTGTTTAAGCGCAGCTTGGCAGTAGATCTCAAGAATCTGAGCCTCCGCAATTTTAAAAAAAGATTGAAAGCTGATCTCCTGCACGACCAAGGGCCTAAAGTATAAGCAAACCACGCTACGTTTTAAAAGATAATGTCCCAGTATGTTTCTTTTTAAGTCGCCTTGTTCTTTTTTGCATGAATTGTGCTCTCATAAAAACTGCATTGGTCATAAAAACTGCATTGGCCATGCTCTCGTATGTTCTGTTTTGTATTGCATATTATCTTTTTTATATATATATATATATATACATATATATTTTGTATGAGTGTTATTTTTTTGTGGGCTTAGTTGAAAAGCAGCTTAGGCTGAACTACGCCTTTCATCATTTTATCTTTATTTTTTTTTATCCTCAAGTTATTTATAATGATGAATAAAGACCATTTATTATTATTATTATTATTATTACTTAAATTCATGCGCCCTCCTTCCTGGTTTTTGAGTTTTCGTGGATTTCTAAGCTCGATGGCATAAATAGGATGCCATGTTGGACTACTTGAAATAATTAGATGTTATGAAATATAAAAAGAAAAAATTGATTTTGTTCACTCATCATCACGTTCATATCCTATGGTGTACATGACATGTCAATGCCATGTCTGCCGGTCACGTGGTCACCACACCTCATACACCGTCGTAGAATTGATTAACTGACTAATTGCCGCGTCCGGATGCACCCGATGCGACCGCAGGAGTGACAGTCAATCTGTCATAATTAGAGACAATACGCCTAGTGATTAAATTTATTATGCATGAGTGACATGTATTGGTCGTCGTATTGGCGAGGCGCTATGTATGTGCATGTCGATCTTAGATGTGCGATTCTCCTGTCTGTTCGGTGGTTGGTTGCGTCTATTATGCTGTTGCGAATAATTATATTAGGGACGGCAATTGCGCAAAGTGAATGTCTACTGGACACGCCAAATACAAATCGTTATGAACTGATAAAACTTCAGACGAAAACGTAGACCTGGTTCGAGGGGTGGCAGTCCGAATAATTTTGTACAATTTAGTTTGGGTCTGACCGAAGCTGCAGCTTCGGTTACCTCAATGTTTGCTTAACGTTTCAAGAAGTCACTACTCACGAGAAGTTTTGCAGGAAGAGTGATGCACATAATCATGCCTTCAAATTCAAATTATCCTTTAGGCAATGGAATACATGCAAAGGATTCGTCAACCTACGTGACTAAAAATAATAATAAAGGATATTCAAAATAAACAACATAAAAATTAAAAACAAACAAATTCTGAGACGGCATAATAACATTTCAATAAAGAAATTCTTTCAAATTATTTTTTGGCTGAATAATATTCCTTAATATCATTTGTTATAAATATTCTAGGTACCAGTATATCGGGCGATTTTATTGAAAACATCGTTTTTGGTAAAAGCCACATTTAGGCCACTGTGCGGTTATTTCAAATTTATCAAATAAAAACATACCTCTATTACACTGGACAACAAATTTTAGTTTTTTAATTGTATCTTGTGGGAAAAGTGCACTTCTTTGTTAATTTTGGGGCGCTGAATCCAAAAATGACAATGAAATAAAAAAATTAGTTGCGGTTTAGAAAAAAAACTTTTTATTTTTAAGGATATATTAAAAAAAGTAACAAGATTCATGTACTTATAAGAATCACTATATGCGCTGTCTTTTTGCTGTTCTTTTATGGATCGTTTCTGGAGCATCTCTACCAAGAGTCCAACAATAGTCTGCAAGCATGGAAGGATTCCACTTTCCCTGGTACCTTTTTTCCATTGTTGAAATATTCTGATGAAAACGTTCGCCGTGCTCATCACTTACGGCTCCGCAATTGTCAGGAAAAAAGTCCAGGTGTGAGTGTAGGAAATGTATCTTAAGAGACGTATTACAGCCCATCTTTTGATACGATGACAGCATATTTTTGACATGGGTTTTATAGTTGTCAGCTTTTCTATTTCCCAAGAAATTAGTGACCACCAGACGGAAATCATTCCAAGCAGTTTTTTCAATACCTGTTAAAGTGTTTTCAAACTGTGTATCTTTCAAAGTATTTCGAATCTGTGGCCCAACAAAAATACCTTCTTTAACCTTTGCCTCACTTAGTCTTGGAAATTTCTGACGCAGGTACTGAAAAGCTGACCCATCTCTATCTAATGCCTTGACAAAGTTTTTCATTAGGCCCAACTTGATATGCAGTGGTGGTAATAAATTTTTTTTCGAATCTACTAATGGCATATGCTGTACATTTTTTTGACCTGGCTCTAGGAAGTGACGAACAGGCCAGTTTTGTCTGGTGTAATGAAGTGCCTTTGCCCGACTGTTCCATTCACACAAAAAACAGCAAAACTTTGTGTAGCCTAGCTGCAGCCCAAGTAAAAGTGCAACAACTTTCAAATTGCCACAAATATGCCATTGGTGCTCATCGTATTTTATGCATGTCATATGATCCTTTCATGTGAACTGCACACCCTACAGGAAGAGATGGTAAAATATTTCCAATATGCAATAACACTGCCTTTAAACTCAATGTTGAACTGTCTATAAACAATCTCCATTCTTCTGGGCTATAGTTTCTTTTTAAAGCCGCAGTAAGCCGTTAATGTTACTGCAGAAAACCAAGTTATTCTCCATATTGAAAAATGGTTCTGTCTTTGTGGCGTTTACGAAAAACATATACCGAAACATCGTCTTCTAACAAGTTCCACTGCTGCAGTCTTGATCCAAGTAACTCTGCCTTACATTTTGGAAGTTCTAAATCTCTTACAAGATCATTTAATTCTGACTGTGTTATTTTGTGCGGTTGGTGGCATGGCGTGCTCGGTATAAAATCAGGATCTCTTGACGTTGATGGCATATCTTCTTCCTGACGAATCACTTGATCGCCATGATCTGATTCGTTTTCTGATTCGCAAGTGTAGGATTCTGGGGGTTTTAGGATAGGATTTTCGTTCTTGTGAGGCACAGGTCTCATCGCAGATGGTATGTTTGGGTAGTTAATAACCGATTTTTTTTTCTTGGACATATCTGTGGCTTGTCCAACACAAGGTACCATGCAAAAGTAACAATCATTAATATGATTTGTAGGCTCTCTCCAAACCATTGGGACAGCAAAGCGCATAGACCGTTTTTTGCCATTTAACCAGCTCCTCAGACTTGAAGCACATGTATTACAGCAGATGTGGGGTGCCCACTGTTTGTCTTGATCACCTAGTTTACAACCGAAATAAAGCTGATATGCCTTTGTTATTAGTGGAGTAATAGACCGTCTCTGAGACGCAAAAGTCACATCACCACACACGTAACAAAACTGATCTGGACTGCTAACACACTTTCGAGACATCTTGCATGAACGCTGTCAGCCAACTGAGGAAAAAATGGCTAATATAAAACAATATAATGTACACGTATGTATAACGTAACACAATCATGCCGATTACATCATCTTTCCTTGCCGAATATAAAAATGTAGCACGTGCATTCTTGTGAATTACAGTATATTAACACTGTCACAGCAGGAACACATATAATTACCGTATCTCTAAAACCTGAACTAATATTGAAAAAATAAGTTTCATTCCGGTTTTAGCACATTAAAAATAGTAATATTTTGTTGATTTTATTTAGGATATTTTTTGGCTGTTATTGTTATTAAAAACATAGACAGATAGTTCTTGTAAAAACAATGAGAGTAGTGTTAAAATTTTGTCGTCTAAAAATATTCTTACACGATACATTTTATTGCTCCTTTTTTGGCTCAAAAATACCTGCTGAGCGTTAGTGGACAAGCCCCAGAAACATAAACCGAATCTTAATCTCGATTCGACTTGAGCATAATAAATAGCAACTAACTGACTCTCCGTGAGAACTGTTGTTAGATTTCTGGTGACACATATTTGGGAATTAATTTTTGAGTCTAGATTCTCGAAATGTTTTTTTAAATTCAGGCTTGCATCAAGATATAATCCCAAAAACTTTACTTGTGTTCCAAGTGGTATTTTTGAGTTATCTACATTGGTGTTAAATGTTAGTTTTTTTTCTGAACGTTATCGAGCCTCACAAGCCAAGGTTTTTCTTAATTCAAATTCAGTTGATTACTGTCAAACCACCTATGAATAAGTTCAAGCAAATGCTCATAGTTCCTCCTCTATAATAATAATAATAAGACAAACATATGCCCCCGTAAATACCCACATATTTAAAATCCAACGGCATTGGTACTGAGCTTCAGGCAACAAATGCGGATTTTATGCAGAACAAAAATGCATGCTGTGAATAAAAAAGAATTTCAGAAAGATTAGTCTAAAACAATTTAAGCGATTTTTGTATACAATTTTTTTTGGTTAGGAACCAGATATCGAGAGAGATTTTTCGAAAAATACTTTATCATTAAAAAAATCATACCAATGGCATTAATTTTTTTGATAAAATTAACCATTTCTGTCAGAATGTCGAAAATGCCCTCTAGTGGCCAGATGCGAAACCTAACAAAGTTTCAGATAATGGGTTGTCCAATAGGGATGCAGGAAAGTAAACGTCAATTTGACATAGACGCCATCTTTGTTTTCTGTCACCGACATGTCATTTTGTTAGTTGAATGTTTACCATTGATCGCTATGGAGTCGTATTCGATTGAAGACCGCATTAAACTTATTCAAGAGCACTACAAAAATGGTGCAAAAATAAAAAACACGTTTCGCGCGCTTCGTGAACATTTCGGTCGCAACAACCGCCCAAACGAAACAACCATCGGTCGTCTGGTGCGTAAATTCGAGGAAACAGGTTCTGTGGCAAATAATAATAATAATAATAAATGTCTTTATTAATCAGAATACATCAGTGAGGCGAAGTTTAGCCAAATGGCTACTCTTACACTTAACCTCACTGTGTACGAAAGAGTAACACTCGATACACATACAAACAATAAATGCAAATGCACACTATTAATATCCCATCAGCTGTTTCTTAACGAGTCTCCTGAAAGGCACTATTGTTTTACTGCGACATATTTTATCTGTAGAGTTGTATAACTTGACAGCATGAAATGTGAAGCTTTTCTGGAAAAGGGCCGTATAGTGGACTGGCATCGCAAAATTTAGGTTGTGTCTGAGATTTCTCTGATTAATGTTACCTCTTGGTACTAGCTTTTCTAAAATGTACGGTGGTTTTTTGGTGCAAACTACTTTATGGACAAACACCTTCATAGCATAAACAAACTGTGATTCCATCTTTAACCAATTTAAATCTTTAATCTTCGAAGAGACATGACTATATTTACGAAGTCCAAACACAAACCTGCAGCAGCCGTTTTGAATTTTTTGTAGCCTATACCGATCAGACGAATCCAAATAAGAATAGAATAAAATCAGAGAATGTTGCAAATCTGCCAGGCTCTGGCCGGCCAAGGAGCGTTCGCACACCCGAAAATATTGCTGTTGTGAAGGAGAGTGTGACAGACGATCCGAAATAATCAACAACGCGTCGATCCCAAGAATTGGGAATTTCGAGAACCAGTTTGCTCCGCATTCTCCACAAGGATTTGAATGTACACGCCTACAAGATCCAATTGACGCAAGAGCACCGTCAAATTGATGCCAATTTTTCATGAAAAATCATGTTCAGCGACGAAGCGCATTTCACTTTGAATGGGACTGTAAACAAGCAAAACTGCCGCATCTGGGCGAACGAAAATCCCCGTCAGTATCAAGAGCAGCCGATGCATCCTCAAAAAGTGACTGTGTGGTGTGCATTGTGGTCAAAAGGCATCATCGGACCTTACTTTTTCGAAAATGCGGCCGGGGACGCCGTTACCGCCAATTCTGAGCGATATCTCTTGATGATAGAGGACTATTTTTTGCCGCAACTTGAAGGAATGGATATGGACGATGTTTATTTCCAACAAGACGGCGCAACATGCCACACAGCTAACGTCAATATCCATCGATTGCAGTCCTTCTTCGGTGATCGCGTGATTTCGCGCAGAGGATATGTGCCATGGCCACCAAGATCGTGCGATTTGACTCCCTTGGACTTCTTTTTATGGGGATATTTGAAAAGCAAAGTCTACGTCAACAAACCAGCCACCCTCCAAGAACTCAAAAACAACATCATTGCCGAGATAAATGCCATAGAACCGACCATGTTGCAAAATGTCATTGAAAATTTCGACCAACGCGTGGACGTCTGTAAATCCAGTCGTGGTGAACATTTGAGCGATATTATTTTTCATACATAAATGGTATAAATGAACCTTCAAAATAACCTTCAAACCTTCAAAATAAAGTACCCAACTTAACCCCATATTATAACATTTGAAGCCCACGAATATCTCTTTTCAACTATAGTTCGGTTCCAAATTGGAAGGCAGTAGAGAACTGTAAGCGATGTTGTCACGCGCTCATCGAAGAAATCCACTGAAAGTCTACATACCGAATTTTTGCATGAACATTCAAATGTTGAAAAATTTTCTCCTGATCTCCTATTTGAAATAAGGTAGAAGCATGTCTAGGCGCGTTGGAGAATGCGTAGCACATCAGGGTGCATCCACACATTTTTAAAGGTCAAAGGGCTTTAAAGCAGTGCAATCATTTTAAAATTTTTATCATTTACTTATTATGCTTCATTAAGTACTTATACAAAATTTTATTAAAATAAAACCATTTAAACTGGGTGTTCGGATTTATATGTCACTTAGTATATTTGTTTGTATCCACATTTCCATCAATAAAATGAATTTTTCCTACTCCTTTTGATGGCACACTGCCCCAGACCATAATGGTTGCTTGAAATTTCATTTTTCTCTTCAGACAGTCAACATGGAATGCTTCATTTTTTTGCGAATAACTCTACTGCGACTGTCACCAACACAAACTTCGAATCGGGCCTCATCACTCCATTGTATTGCACACCATTGTTGAGGTGTTCATTGTCTATGTTCTTTAGCCCATCTAAGCCGAGATTTTTCTTTTGCAGTGGAGTTAATAGTGGCTTTTCGTTGGCCTATAAACAAGTTGTGTAACTTTAGGGTTTTTACTGCAGCAAAACTTGTCAAACAAAACAGTTCACACTATCCTCGACTTTGAAGATCATGTATTTTTTTTTAGAATAATATAGCGGACTTCACAGAAACATCACTTTTTTTAGATTCAAGATTGCAGCTGCGCTCCCTAGCGGCCATTTCCGAAAATATTTCTCGGGTTTTGCTCTAGGCTGCTTTAGTAAAAAACTTTTTTTCCGCAAGCCTCTACGATAGATAGGTTGCCAAAAACAGTATATCGCATTCTTAGTTGACCACCCTGTACGAGCAGGCCCAATATGAACGAACTTTAAAATCTGACTTTTTTTCGGCGTTCGCTTCACGTGGAATGCCCCAATTTCCGAACGCAGCCTTGCAATATGATGCAATATGGTATATACCTAACGTCAGTATTATATTCATAAGCCAAGAATAATAATGGGCCAGGAGGCGACTTACGATCGAGACACCGATATCTCGCAGCGCCGGTGCACATCGACACCTGAGAAGCAATTATCGTGAAAAATAAGAGACTCGGCGAAGGAAAGAGGTGGGGGAAAACGGAGAAGGGAGAGGGATTAGAGGAGGCAATTAGTACGGCGAAGTTTCGAATAACTCTCTCGGCGGGCCAGATCGATGCTTGCGCACTCTACCGCCGTGTCAGTAATTAAATTTAATTGCTTGCTTCAGGCACGTGCATCTACGCGATCAACTTGACAATTTCTTATGCGCGATTCCCACTTATATGCATTGTTTAAGGGGTATTTGGCTCGACGTGGATCGGCAGGGTTATTACGTAATAGACCTATGTAATGTCAAGAAAGGCGAAATAATGTCAACTTGCTAACTACGAGGGTGGTCCCAGAAGTACCCGGCATGACCTAGAAAATGACGATTGTTGTTTCAAAATTATCATGGCATTAGAAAGTATGCAATCTATAAAGCAAATGTGTCAAGTTTGAAGACGCCACGTTGTTTAGTATTTGTTTGGCAGCCATCAATACTGAACGTTTTTAGTGAATTTGTGAAAATGGAGAAAATTGTTGATCGTTACGTGGAACAATACTTTTATTTCAAACGCCTCAGCCCAACCAATATAAAAGCTAAACTGGATTCTACTCTAGGTGAGTCTGCTCCTTCGTTTACAACAGTAAAATATTGGGTAGCAGAGTTCAAACGAGGCCGGATGAGCTGCCAAAACGAGCAACGCAGTGGTCGACCAAATGAGGTGACGACTCCAGAAATGATGAAGAAAATTCACAAAGCGGTAACTGAATGACCGTCGACTGAAAGTGCGCGAGCTAGCAGACATAGTAGGCATTTCAAAAAGTACGGTTCATCGCATATTTGAAAATTTGGACATGAGAAAGCTGTGTGCAAGATGGGTGCCGCGATTGCTCACAATCGAGCAAAAACAGTGTCGAGAAGGTGTTTCACAGCAACAAAGCAGAATTTTTGCGTCGTTTCATAACCATGATGAAACATGGGTCCACCACTTCACACCTGAGACAAAAGAACGATCAAAACAATGGACTTAAAAGGGACAACCGGCTCCAAAGAAGGCGAAGACCGTTTCATCTGCAGGCAAGGCTATGGCGTCGGTTTTTTGGGATGCTCCTGGGACAATTTTCAATGACTATCCTGAAAAAGGTAAATCTTTCAACTGCGAGTATTATGTGAACTTATTGCAACGTTTGAGCGATGAAATGAAGCAAAAATGGCCGCGTTTGGTTAAGAAAAAAGTGTTGTTTCATCAAGACAATGCACCAGCTCACAAATCCGTTATCGCAATGGCCAAAATTAGCGAATTAAAGTTTGAATTGCTACCTTATGCACCCTATTCACCAGATTTAGCCCCCTCGGATTATTTTCTGTTTCCAAACTTGAAAAAATGGCTCAGTGGTCAAAGATTTTCCAACGATGAAGAAGTGATGTCGGCAGTTAATGGCTATTTTGAGGAGCAAGACAGTTCTTATTATAAAAATGGTATCGAACTTATTGAATATCGCTGGGAAAAGAGTATAGAGCTCAAAGGAGATTATGTTGAAAAATAAATACATTTCTTTTTAAATTGTGTTTTCTTCGTTGGGTCGGGTACTTCTGGGAACACCCTCGTAGATAGCTCGTCACCGACAGCGTCACCTATGGACGAATGACGCAATGACAATGCTGCAAGTCACCTCGCCGGCATGCCTTGTTGGTTGCAGATAGCCGAGATAGTCTATAGATCTCTGAGATGTGTGGTTGAGTAGCAGAGTAGCATCTGGATGAGTATGCGTATAAAATCAGTGACATTTGCTATGAGAGAACATTATTACGTAATACGTTGAAAATGAAGTACATGTATTAGCTGTGCCCGATGGGTTATTTATATAATAAGGTGAAAAATTAAAGCTTCCGCCTTTTGTTGGGTACTTCGACAAAATTTAAGCAAAGAGGACTCTTTATACTTTTTTATTCTCTCTAGCTTTCAATGGACTTTGCCATCATCATCAGGAGCTGCAATTACATTGATAACAGTAGCAACAATAGTGTAAAATGAATTTAAATTGACTTAACTTACAGTGGTATGTGAGGATGTTGCTAATTGTTGTTAACGTTCAGGATGAGGGAAACACCCAGTAACATGGTGAAAGCTGGATAGATGGTACAATGGTCAAAATTATATAAAAAACACACAAATGTGTGACAAGAACAAGTTAAAAACAGATTAAAAATCTTTAGAACATGAAAGCATTACATCGTGAAGCCACTTGATGATTGCACAAAATGGTGGTCATGGAATAATGAGTGAGATGAACCCTTTGACAGAAGGCCGAAGGTTGTCAATGTCTGTGTAGAAAGATGGAACGAATTGTGGGCGTGTGCCACGTTGCCGAATCACTTCAGATGATGTGATTTTCAGAATGTTATGTAAGAAATTTGTTGTTGTTTAAATATAAACTATAACCCAGAAGAATGGAGATTGTTTATAGACAGTTCAACATTGAGTTTAAAGGCAGTGTTACTGCATATTGGAAATATTTTACCATCTCTTCCTGTAGGGTATGCAATTCACATGAAAGAATCATATGACAATATGAAGTACCTATTGACTTGCATAAAATACGATGAGCACCAATGCCATATTTGTGGCGATTTGAAAGTTGTTGCACTTTTACTTGGGCTGCAGCTAGGCTACACAAAGTGCTGCTGTTTTTTGTGTGAATGGGACAGTCGGGCAAAGGCACTTCATTACACCAGACAAAACTGGCCTGTTCGTCAATTCCTAGAGCCAGGTCAAAAAAATGTACAGCATATGCCATTAGTAGATTCGAAAAAAAATTTATTACCACCACTGCATATCAAGTTGGGCCTAATGAAAAACTTTGTCAAGGCATTAGATAGAGATGGGTCAGCTTTTCAATACCTGCGTCAGAAATTTCCAAGACTAAGTGAGGCAAAGGTTAAAGAAGGTATTTTTGTTGGGCCACAGATTCGAAATATTTTGAAAGATACACAGTTTGAAAACACTTTAACAGGTATTGAAAAAACTGCTTGGAATTATTTCCGTCTGGTGGTCACTAACTTCTTGGGAAATAGAAAAGCTGACAACTATAAAACCCTTGTCAAAAATATGCTGTCATCGTATCAAAAGATGGGCTGCAATATGTCTCTTAAGATACATTTCCTACACTCACACCTGGACTTTTTTCCTGACAATTGCGGAGCCGTAAGTGATGAGCACGGCGAACGTTTTCATCAGGATATTTCAACAATGGAAAAAAGGTACCAGGGAAAGTGGAATCCTTCCATGCTTGCAGACTACTGTTGGACTCTTGGTAGAGATGTTCCAGAAACGATCCATAAAAGAACAGCAAAAAGACAGCGCATATAGTGTTTCTTATAAGTATATGAATCTTGTTACTTTTTTTAATATATCCTTAAAAATAAAAAGTGTTTTTTCTAAACCGCAACTAATTTTTTTATTTCATTGTCATTTTTGGATTCAGCGCCCCAAAATAAACAAAGAAGTGCACTTTTCCCACAAGATACAATTAAAAAACTAAACTTTGTTGTCCAGTGTAATCTTAGGCGGCGATCTTCACGGTCTGTTGTTCTACGGCGGCGTCCAGTGCCCCTTGCTCTTTGCGTACGGCCTTCTCGAAGCCATGCCTGACAACACCTAACCACAGTGTCTACACTTCTTTGCACTCTAACTGCAATTGCCCGAAAAGAAAGTCCAGCTTCCTGAAGTCCCACTATACGGCCCCTATCAAACTCACTAAGTTGACGAAATCGTACAGGTCTCCGTACTCTAGGCATCGTAACCGATCGTAAAGGATGTCAAGAACCAAAATCCGCCAACGTTGATTCTTTACTGCGGCTGAAATATTCAATTTTAGAGCGTTAGTGAATTAAAAAAAAAGCAGTATAAAAACCGGAATGTCCAACTGATAAGGCTGAACATTTTTTCACTTGTTATTTACAGTAAGATAAATACATTCACCAACTTTTATTAAAATAAAACCATTTAAACTGGGTGTTCGGATTTATATGTCACTTAGTATATGTACATGCTAACAGTAATTACACAGAACGCGGCCGCGGTGATGATTTCCCGTAATTCTTCTCAGTTTTTCTTAATTTATAACTTTGAACATAACCTCTATACAGAAAGCACAACATATAAATAACCCGTCATATTCAGCATATTCAGTGATAATTTTCTCACACAGCAAATATCACTGATTTTATACACATGCAGACCAATACACATAATCATCCAGATGCTATCTTGATATTCAACCAACTTTCTTCTCAGAGATAAAAACTACAGATACGGATCACTCAGCCTCACAAAACTATGCAACCAATAAAGCGTGTAGTTTAGTTGGGTGATTCCTCCATAGATGGACGTTCACAACGATCCTAGTGAGCAAACGTGGAATGACTGTTTGCGCCCTAAAAACTACCTAGTCTGCAAGTTATTTTTTGACGTTTTATAGGTTTTTTACATGATACCCGTGCCGGTGTAAGCAACTTGAAACAAATAAGTATCAATACATTCTCGCTCTTGAAGGGATCGATAACAAAATTCATTTTTGATTTCTGTTATCGTCTCAAAGATAACGCTAGTATCATTCAGATCCCTGTTCGGTGCCGGCCACCCACATGGAAATTCTTTCTGGGAGGCCAGGAAACGGAAAACTTCGCATTGTATTTTAAATCCCAGTTTCTTGAACCCGATATGAAGTATAAACAATAAAAGCATATCTATGGTATTTTCGTCTCCATCTAAAACTGAGACACAAAACCGATACAACCGACGGTATGCGGTAAAAAGTACAAAACGATTTCTCTATCTTCCGTCGTAATTTTATTTATGCCTCTATTATCGAACTCAATTTTCGTTTACATTCTACCACAATTTGAAGTACAAACAAGAAGATAAAAGCGGCGAACAAGACACATACATACACTTGCCGTCTCTTTCTCGCCTTGGTGATTCCGCCATCTAGTGTCAGTGGCGTACCATAATAAAGACGGTTTTTGGTTACGTAACGACATGTACAAAATTCGATTCAATGTTGGGGATAAGATTTAGATGAATGCATGAAAAATTGTTTTGTACTGAAAAGTATTGTACATTATACAGTATAAATTGAATCTGTTTGCTGTCCGCCTGTGTAACCATTTTGGAACAAACAAGGGACAAAAAACAAGAGGGTATGACGTACTGAAAAAAAAAACACCCGATAGATGAATGGAAAAAATCGTTAGACACAAGAACTGAATTGCAGAAGTGATCTATGATAAAGGGGTTGATAGTTGATATATCTAATTCTTCATTCTTCAATACTGATATTAAGAACTAAAGAGCAGTGGCAATACTATCAAATTTCAATTCGTTATTGAATTTGTCGATCGGCAAGGTCAACTAGACGTTGTATATACTGAATTTGCTAAAGCGTTCGACAGGGTAGACCGTGTCATACTTAGAAATAAGCTTTCTTAGTGGATTCAATTCATCAGCTTTAGCACTCAGTCAAAGTTATCTCTATGAAAGGAGGCAATATGTCACTTTCAATGGCTTTAAATCGTACCAGCATGGAACTAAATTAGGAGTCCCTCAGGGTACAGACCTTGGTCCTTTACTCTTTACCTTAGTTATCGGTGATATTGCGTACTATTTAAGTTGAGAGTGATTTAAAATTATTCAGGATTATTGCACTTCAGCGGGATATTGATATCTTGGTAGGTTTTTGGCAGGAGAATAGTTTATTTCTTGACGCATCTACGTGTAATGTAGTCAGCTTTAGCAGGAAAACGGCTGTTTGTAAATTTATTTATAAGATTGGGGATGTATACATAAATCGTTGTGACTCAAGGACTTATGTCTCTTAAAGTTAATTTTTCACTCCATATAGTTCAAAAGGTGAGTGAAGCTTCACGAGCGTACGGTTTTATTGCGAGAAACAGCAGCAGCTTCGGCTGCCCAGGGCCACTGATGGTTTTGTATTCTGCATAAATTAGATTGAAATTCGAATATGCGTCGTTAATTTGGAACCCAATTTACAACTGCTACAATGGTTCTTTTGAGCATGTCCAAAGAAAGTTTCTCAAATTTTTATCTTTCAAGGTTTACGGTGCATATCCTGAGCAGGATATATCTGAAAGTTTGTTATTGACTCGGTTTCAATTGCAGTCTTTAGACCTGAGAAAGAAGTGTGCGTCAATTATTTTCTTGCACAATCAAATTGATGCTAGCGAGATTGTGACTCAACTAAATTTTAGTGTCCCTTCTATTCGAACTCGTGCCATTAAAACCCATATATGTAATATATACAGGGTGTCCGCAAAGTTGGGGTTTTCCTTTACACGACGTGTAGATCTTGAAAACATAAGCTATTTTTCTTAGTACCATATAGACCAATGTCTTAAGGGAACCGAAATAAAGGGCTGTGCGACATCAAAAATATCTGAATACCGTCCTGTAGCCGCGACATCCCCGAGTGGTACTAGGACACTAGCTCAACCCGACGACAGAACTGGGTCGGGGTCAGTGTTTCAGGTCAATATGCAATCTTCAACCGACGGTTACGGTCACGCGTGTAGGGGTAATCGCGTAGACGAGAATCCCTCAACATGCACTAGAGACGTGGCTAGAGAAGTGCAAGTATCAAATACTAAAGTGTGGCAAACGCTGCGTGAAGAGGGGCTGTATCCGTTTCACGTCCAACTTGTACAAGCCCTTCAACCTGACGATTTTCCAGCAAGAGTGCGGTTTTGTGAGTGGTTGTTGCATCAATATGACAATAATCCGGACTTTTTGAAGTGCATATTGGTGACAGACGAATCTACGTTCACCCGTAATGGGGTGAATAACTTTCGCAACACTCAAGTTTGGTCAGTAGAAAATCCACACGCTTTCCGTCGGGCACATTTTCAACAAACATTTTCGGTGAATGTTTGGGCTGGCATGGTGAACGGTATGCTCATTGGGCCATTTATTCTCCCAAATCGATTGGACGGGATGCAATACCTAGACTTTTTACGCAACATTTTGTCTTCCTTGTTTGCCTGCGTCTGCTCGGTAGCGCATCAGCTGATTTCATTTTCTGTTGGAGCGGTATGATTTCGGGCAGAGACGTGCTTAGCCCTTCTCGTCAACTGGAGAGTGAGTACTTTTTCCTTTATTTTTTTTTACTTGGTCGCCCTCGTTTCACTACACATTACCATTGTTATTTCAAAGATAGTTGTTTCTGAAAAGGAAAACCCCAACTTTGCGGACACCCTGTATATATATATATATATATATATATATATGATATATATAGGTGAAAAATTAAAGCTACCGAATTTTGTTGGGTACTTCAACAAAATTTAAGCAAAAAGGAATCTTTTTACTTTATTATATCTCTCTAGCTTTCAATGGTTTTTGCCATCATCATCAGAAGCTGCAATAACATTAATAACATTGATAAAAATAGCATTTATTGTGCAAAATGAATTTTAAATTAATAACAATAGTTGCTATTTTTCTCAATGTTATTGCAGCTCCTGATGATGATGGCAAAGACCATTGAGAGCTAGAGAGATATAAAGTATAAAGAGTCCTTTTTGCTTAAATTTTGTCGGAG